>OZ059831.1:44480239-44953763 GCA_964057195.1 Orthosia cruda | reverse complement strand
TATAAATAATTCCAAGGTAGCTAAGAGAGTAATCCTGACCTGAAATTGTGTCGTTCTTTGAGCGTGTTGAGAATTTGAGAAGTGATCTTAGTCATGGCGGCCACCCCTGCTGTGTACGACATCTCTGATAACATCTCTGGATAGAACACCTCTGGTTGGTCCACTATCTGTACAGGAATAATGCCTTGATTTGATGAAGTACGGTATACACATACAGTGGTATTACTTGGATTTTGCTACTATTATTAAATGGCCAGACAACATAAATTCATACAAACCACAGTTATTGCTCGCAGTGTTAGATTATGGAAATTCCAGCGATTGTAATACTTGTAGCCTCTTACTACTATATCTAAACCTGTGTGAAAAACAAATACATATTAAAACAATAATAATCGTGAATACCCGCTTGGTGGATTACGGCCCTTTCGCTCTCACAGAATGGAGGCTTGTGTCCCAGCAGTGGACAAATTAAATGGCTGATGATGATGATTGGAATATCACATGATCAATCCCTTACATTTTTGCATTTCGACGCCTCTAGCTCAAGATCAGAGCCTCTGCACATCAGAAAACTAGTCATAAGGAAAAGACAGTGTTACCTGTTTCAGGACGCCATGACCCAAGCAGTGTTGTCTCCAAGTCATTTCCTTGTATTTTACCGAAATTGTAAACGTCCGTCATTCTGTAATTGTCACCTGAAAAAAACACTTATTCTATTTCAGCTTATCCACTAGAATATTGTAAAGGTCTTAATTGTATCCTAGTTTGTTACAAACGCACATTCACATGTATTTATTGAAAGAAGTAAACGTAATTATTTAGATCAAGCGCAGCTAATCTTTTAAAGAAACCAATTTATATTGTTAAAATAATTATTTATACCGTCTTTGGTGACCACTGCAATATCGGCGTCCACACTCAAGTTAAGCCATTTAAATGTATCATCAATATAACCGGTGCAATTATCAGGATCATCAATATCAGTCAGAACAAGCCAGGGGTGCATGGCATCGAACAGCTTGTTTTTTGAAACCTGAAAAATACATTAACAACAGCATTCTGATGTAAATAATGACATCGAATTTTAATAAGAGACTGACACACAAGGCTGAGAAATGGAAGATAAAGCTAAAAGTGTTTCTGAAATTCAATAATAAATACTACGTAATACTAGTAATGAAAGATCGCGAAGGACGTCGTGTCCTGCTGGAGTAGAGTCCTGCTAGCTGTAC
The DNA here is from genome assembly GCA_964057195.1 of Orthosia cruda. Classification (NCBI taxonomy): domain Eukaryota; kingdom Metazoa; phylum Arthropoda; class Insecta; order Lepidoptera; family Noctuidae; genus Orthosia; species Orthosia cruda. Next base: position 44,952,528 of record OZ059831.1, on the reverse strand, counting down.
GCATTTTATATACTATTTAGTCTGGTCCTTCAAGCAGTACGGTGACCTTGATATTGAACTTACGCTTGAAATATATTTTCAAGATTTGGTCAGCTATTTAGGTAAGTAGTAGGTAACACAAAATGTTTTTTTATTTATTTATTTTAGATAGGCTCGCGTTTGTACAATTACCTACACGGCAATTTCGAAATTAGTTCAACGTGATATTAAGTAAAACATACACACACTGATTTATAGGTTACGGCTTACCTATCAGAGACAGGTAACCATCAAAACTGAATAAAGGCTTTATTCCTACGCTCCCTACAAAGACATCTGTGCGTACTGCGTGCTGTAGGGTAACTACCGCACCTTAATCCCAGAACAACGTTACCTGATCTAGCAGTGATCGCGTATAGTCGCAGTGTCCGTCGACCAGCATCCCAACCGCCACAGTACGCTGGTACGCAAGCCGGACCACATCCACCGCATCGGTCTCCACATCTTTGTCTATACGCCGCACGGATACGCGTACCCCTTCTTTTGTTAGTTTGTGTGCAAGAATGGTGGTGCCTGGGGGTATGGTTTAACAGTTAAGTGGTTTATAGAAATCGTGGGTCGTATCAGGTGTTGGGTGGGCCAGGGTTTGAATGAATGCCCGGGCTTAACTAAAGTGAATGTCATTCTGATTGGAGTATTGCGTTAGATTAAGTAGACACCTTCCTGATGGTTGGTCGCGATTCAATTCATACGAGTATCACACCGATCACCGATTTTTACTAAACGAAATTGCAAGTATGTGGTATCTAGTAAGTCATAATATGGACGTAATGCGATGCAATTTGACCGATTTGCACTAGAAATTTTCAAAAAAAATTACATTCTATAGGTATAGGCGATACCTATAGAATCGATGCGATTTAAATTTCGTCGCGCCACCAGGTAGGTATCTTAAAAGAAAAGTTGTTTCAGTTAGCCTGTGATCATTTTCAAGGTTAGGGTCATGGACTTATCCATGACCGTGAAACTGTGTTTAATAATTTGAAAACTGTTTCCATAGTATACGTCCCTTTGATGTTTATACAAGACCTAACTTTACAGCTTAAATATTCTTTCATTTGGCAAAGAACATCAGCAGATGGAGACTACAGCTCGGTTGAGCCGCTTTTGGCAAATCGGATGACATTCTGAAGTCTATTCAGAGCAAAGTCGGGCTGCGGATGATGATGATGAACCTTACAGCCGGATGTCTCAAATTAGATCGAATCTATAATAGACAACAACCCCTGTAACATTCCTAAAAAAATACTCACGATAACGACTCTCACACGTAAAATAACAGACATATCTTAAATCTTTATACAAAACATAGTCAGTAATAAAATCCGCTGCATCCAGGTTAAACCCGGATACATTTAGAAATAAGCAGAACCATATGCCTGGCAGAATCATTTTGCAAGTCTTGACTGCTGCAGTCGCGAATCTGTTATGAGCAATTGCTGTTCGACAGGATCGCGATGCTCTAATAGCAGACCATTTTATCTGTCCATCAAAGTCAATGCTGTCAAACTTGATGTGTTGCACAGGGTAGATTCACATTATTAGTAGATTTTGATTTGACGGAAGTGGCTAGTTATAAAGTGGAAGTCAAGATCAACTTTAATGAATACATGTTTTTTGTTTGTCAAGGTTTGTGAAAGATGGTAAGATTTTAGTATGAAAAGTAAATAAATCAAGTTTTCGAAACAGATAGTCCAAAGTGCCTATAATTTGTTGGTCCAAATGAACAAGCTTGCCAAAAAAATTTTTTTATCACTACAAGCAGTTAAATACCCTGAAACTGTTTTATGGTAAACCCTCTTTATTGGTACCCAAGATACAGGCTTGCCTAGTTAAGGTCCAATGTCAAATCTTTGTACAATTTTCCGTAATAAATATTACAAATATAATATTACGTATAATTTTGAATAAAGCAAAAAATCACGTGAAATAAAAAACCGCACGTTTAAAAATAACCAATGCAATATAATGGCTATCGTCAACAATCGTCGAACTCTTGTATTCTGCTGACGCTACGGGATCGTGGTCTCACAATCATGACCTTCATCAGGACTAAAAAAATGCTTTATATTTTTACCTGAGGTTTTATTTTTTACATTTTACTGTACTTACTGGTAGCTTGAAACATATAAGTCTGAAACTAGAGTCTAAATAGTCTTACATCTGACTCCACAAAATTAGCCAAATTCTTCTACACACTTAGAACAAGACTCTCACATCTTCTGAGACATTTATTTCTGCCTCCCTCACTAAGTTCTGAGAACAGACCATTGTGAGTGCTTATCTCCAATATTAGTATATATTAAATATATACTAATCTTTTACACTGTAAAAATATTAGTGGATAGTCAGTTATACAATGTAGTTTTAAATAATCTGATATTTAGAATTTTTAGGTCGCTTGGTATCTTATTAAATATTTCTACACACATATACAAACAGCTTTTATTGTATTTAGTAAGCCTTGGCATGACATCCAGTACGAGCCTGTGAGGATCGCGCCGGTTTCGAGGATGTACATCGTCTGCTTTTGTAAATAATGCCTTATGCTTCCACACAAACAAGAAAAGAAAGGATCTAAAATTGAGCCCTGGGGTACCCACATTTTCACGTTCAACCCCGACGAATTGACACCGTTTATTTGAACTAATTGCTGTCTATCATTCAAATAGGATTTTACTAAACTTAATGCTGATTGGCCTAGCCCGTAATGCTCAAGTTTCAAAAGCAATGTTTCATGAACAACGCAATCAAACGCCTTCGACATGTCGCAGAAGATACCTATGGCATCTTGTCCCTCCTCCCACGCATCGAAGATGTGTTTTATTAAGGTGACACCAGCGTCGGTTGTACAACGTCCTTTGGTGAAACCATACTGTTTCTCGTGTAGGATGTTTTTCGTATTAAAATAAATGAGCATTTGATTTAGCATTATCTTTTCAAATACCTTGCTGAAAACCGGCAACACGGATACTGGTCTATAATTATTTGTGTCTTTACTGTCCCCGGATTTAAAAAGTGGTATAATAAAAATTAAAGCTAAGTACGGCGCTATAGTCTGAATAATGGAGGTACAAACTTTGATGGACATTCCCCATAGATCTTCGGCTAGTTTTATTTAAAAGCTTTTATCACTGTTATTGGGTTTATATGTGAAAAGTTAAATTCAGTTGGTAATAAGTAATTCAACGTTAGCGTGTAATAAACCATAAGCGAGCGACGGCGAAGAATTAAAGGTTTCAGTAGTTTTAATTGGGATGCTGGTAAAGAAATTTACAAATTCTTGAGCAACTACTTTGTTATCTCTAATAAGTCCATGTGTAGTCTCAAGCGTGTAATCAGTATTATTTCTTTTGTTCCTGTTTGTTTCATCTATACCAATATTATAAAGAGGAAAGATTTTTTTGTTTGTTTGTTTGTACCGAATAGGCTCCAAAACTACTGGACCGATTTCAAAAATTATTTCACCGTGAGGAAGCTTCTCTTTCCCCGGGTGACAATGGCTACTTTTTATCCCTGTATTCCCACGGGAACGGGAACTACGTGGGTGAAACCGCGAGGCGTCCTCTAGTTGTTAATAATTTTCCAAACCGTCTTAATTTTATTTTCTGCGAATTTAACCTTATTGCTAATGTATAAAGCCTTAGCTAGTTTACATGAATTTTAAAAATTCTTGAGTAAGTAGCAACATACTTATTAAAAAATTCAGTGTTAATATAAGGCTTAAGGCCATACAAAGTCGTAAAGGCTCGTCTTTCCCTACTTTTCATGATTCCTTTAGTCGCCCAGTCACTGAATAAAAACTTAGGGCATATAGTTTTAGTTTTCTTCTAAAAGTGTTATTGAATTCTGTTTGAACAACTGAGAAAACTTTTTTGTATAAAATATTACCATCGTTCACTGTGAGGTCCTGATAACTTAAGTTACCAATTAAAGTGCTGTTAAATTTATTTAATTTACCGGATGTTATTGGTCTGGATTGAATCTGCACTTGTTGTATTGGTATGCTGTACACAAATGTTACCAGTAGCCAACTATGATCTGAAGGCAGACAATTCATAATGGCTTTGTTTAAGTAGTCGCAGCAACAAAAAACATTATCAATACATGTAGCAGTAGTCACAGTTGTTCGGGTTGGTTCCTCAAACACATGCGACAAATTAAATGATTTGAAGAGATTTAAAAGTCTACTGCTATCTGAATTATTTTCTAAAATATTGGTATAAAAGTCACCACAGATTATGACTAGTTTATTACCAGTTCTAAGTTTTGCCAAAACATTTTCCATCATTGACTCAAATATACAGTAGTTTTTATAATTGGGGGGTCTGTAAACGCACACTATAATATGCTTATCCAGCTCAACACAGGACAGTTCAACACTATGTTCAACTGATAGATCTACAATATCTTTACGAGGTTTTGATTTAATACCATTTTTTATTAAAATAAGTGAACCTCCACGTAACATAACATCTAAATGTTAAAACAGCTACCCACAGTATAATTTTCATAATTAATAAGCATTGAATAATCTTTCAGCCAATGCTCAGTAAAATAAATAATTTCAAACATTGTCTTTTCTAAAAACAGTTCTATTTCCAATTGCTTTGCAGAAAAACCTTGAATGTTTTGATGGAATAATTTTAAAGAATTCTGCTTAGCTCCTTTTTTTAAATTAACTATGTGAGAACAAGAAGGTACCTTCTTTTTGGTGGATGTACTCCTAACTATTTGGTACCCTCCCTTGTCTTACAAACTAGTTTAAATTATAAATATTAATAGCAGAATTGCTAAAGTTATTAATGTTATTAGAGACCTGTAAATTAGTATTACTACTAATATCAACTACAGTACATGACTTCGACATACTATTTATGTCTGAGTTTAAAGTAAAAGATAATAGCCTCGCTATTTGACGTCTTACCCTAATAGGCAGATACACTGTATTGCCTGTCGACTTTAATTTATCAACAAAAATGTTGATGTCAAAAAAAACTAATTTGTCACTGTAATGGCTGACAAGGAAATGAACATGTTTATTCAGCATGTGAATATAATTATTTTGTCTACTAGACAATTTTTCCAAATATGGAAAAGCACACAATATGATTTTATTACAATTTAATTATAGTAACTTTCTTACACACTCAGTGATGTCGTCTTAGTTTACATCCAAACTATTACCTATAAAGACAGTTACTTTGGTGTCTGATTTATATACATTGTTTGTTACAGATTCCATGATATGCTTGTAAGATGACCCAGGCATACATATACATCTATGATTAGTTATATCAGTAATAGAATTAATATACAGTATGAATAAAACTGGGCCTAAGACACTGCCTTGTGGGATGCCATAATTGTTGCTTTTAAGTTCAGAAGAATGTGGTGTCATGTCATTATGTCTATTTGCTTTTGTAATTATAACACGCTGTTGTCTGTTACTTAGATATGTCGATATCCATTGAAGTGCAATGCCAATTTAGTTTGCTTATTAAGCATGCCCAATATTTCAATAATTGTCCTGTTAAAAGAATTATTTTAACAGGGCAATTATTGCCTACCTCAGGCACTTTGGCGAAATTATATGAAGAAGGGAGTCAGGGATAGCATGACGGGGGACAGGACGGTATGGAAGAGGAAAACGTGTTGCGCCGACACCAAGTAACATGGGACAAGGGCAGGAAGATGATGATGAGGTACTTCCCCGAAATTATACCAAAACCGTTCTTTCTATGTTTATCGATGACACTGCAAGACACTGTTTAATCTACTAATTTGGTTATCAGTAGATTTAACAGAAGAAAAATAAAAAGTATTTTATAACCAAACAAGATTAAAGAGTTCTTCAAGATGTAAGAGATCTTATTTCATCTTGTTTACTCCATTTTTTTCTTTTTATGTTATTTTTATGCAAATCATAGTACCAAAGTCAAGTATTATGATTTGCATAAAAATAACATAAAAAAATATGAAACGGGCTAGCACTATATGGGCCGTATATTGTGCAAACGGCCGTACCCCTGATGTTATTATAGAATTCAGTTTACGGAACTGTTGCGATTATACAAATTGCCTCAATTACGGCATCGTATGAATATTTAACCCTTTTGACCTTTTAACCCTCGCCAGGTAATGGCATGTTTGGTGCTTTAATCTTTTTATATGTTTATTGATAGCCGACTAAAATAATTCTTTATGAAGCACCTTTTCGTAATGGAGAAGGGGCGATTTTACCGGGAGTGATGTAATTGTTTGTGAGTTTGGATATTTTTTATTAACTGTGTTATAACTCACCATACATACTTCAGTAAGTACCTGCCTTTATTGCTGCAGATGTCTTTATCGCAGTATTACTTAGACATTTTATCAGACAATGTTTCAAGGGAATACAGAAATAAAGCTTACACGATACTTAGTTGTAACTATAATGCGACATCTTCCGCACTTTAGTACCAAACTCACGAGGAAGCTCGTTTGTGAATAATTCAATAAAAGTTAAAATTGTATCCATTTTTGTTGGAGTGAACCTCTAAGAGTGTCTTGTTAACTGGCTTACTTAGGCCATTACCAGGGAATTATTGAAAGAAATGGTTCCCCCCAGGACAAGATGCGCTAGCACAGAAAAACCGCTCTTAACGTACACAATCTTAATATAAATAATGGTGTTTTTCCCTTGTCAATAAAATTTGACTTCGGAGAAAAATTATCCGACTTTTTTATGGTTTTAGCCGTAATAATGTACCCCGTGTTGCTCCATAAGGTACTAATTAGGAGCGAACGTATCTTTAGAGTCGGATCGCGCTCCTTCATATTCGGTATTTTATTGTTAATTCAGATTTATAACGAACAAGCTTGTAAGTGAAGCTTTAATTAAAGAGTGATGCAGATTTGTGAGTCATATTAGAGTGTTTTGAATGAAACTGGTTTACAGATCGAGTGAAATCTATTTGTAGCTCTCGACTTTAGAATTTTACTTTGGCTTTTAAAATGATGAAACTAATAAATATGTGGCAGTTACTTACAATACTCGCCACGCAAACAGTTACGTAATCCCCCACGATTTCAAATCCTTCGTCTCCAAACAGAAATCCGTATTTGTAGCAAGATCCATTAACAAAGTTGTGTTGGTTCGACGGCGACGTACAAACACCCGTGTATCACACGACGTTTTTCAATACAGTTGTGGGAAATAGTAAAAACAAATCAATAAATTAGAATTGTTTACTTACAAAAAAAAAAAAAAAAATGGCGCGTTTTTGTAACTGGGCATATTGTTTTTACAACGAAAACAGCCTATACATCCTATTCGATTTTTGACAAATGTGAAAATAATTAAATTAAAACTGGTAATTAAATATATTAAACAACCATTTAAAAGACTTTTGAGAATTCAATGCTAAAACGTACGTAATCATTAATTTTTCCTCGTATAAAATCTATACCATTTTATTCTATGTATGAAAACTGCTAGCTACTAAACTTTTTTAAATTGACTTATACATTTAAAACTCAACTGCAAAACTAATGATCGAGCTCGTAAACAAAAGTCACGACCGCGTAACAGAAAGATGCCTGTGCAAAAGATTCAATTTTCGAATCATAATTATAGCCTCTGAAAGTACGCCATGTTTAACAACTGTATTGAAAAAGTGTTTTATGTATGGGCCCGATCATCTATACTAATATTATAAAGAGGTAAAGTTTGTGAGTTTGTGACGTTGTAATCTCTGGATCAACTGTACCGATTAAAAAAAATTCTTTCACCAATAGAAAGCTACATTATTCCTGAGTGTCATAGGCTATAATATATTTCTAAAAAAAATTGAGATCCTTATGAAAATTGCAATAATGTAACCCAAGGTGGCAAAATGTTGCCTGTAAAATACATTATTTGGCGTGCCCTGAGGAAACTATTGATGATAGATAAAAATTTGTAGGTAGGTAGGCAGGTTAGCCAGGGTAGGTAGGGTAGGCAGGGTAGCCAGGGTAGCCAGGGTGGCCAGGATAGCCAGGGTAGCCATGGTAGCCAGGGTAGGCAGGTTTTGGGCAGGGTAGGGGCATGGTATTCAGGGTAGCCAGAGTAGCCAGGGAAGCCAGGGTGGCCAGGGTAGCCAGGGTAGCCATGGTAGCCAGGGTAGCCATGGTAGCCAGGGTAGGCAGGGTAGGCATGTTTTGGACAGGGTAGCCATGGTAGCCAGGGTAGGCAGGTAGGCAGGGTAGGCATGGTAGCCAGGATAGCCATGGTAGCCAGGGTAGGGGCAAGGTAGCCAGGGTAGCCAGGGTAGCCAGGGTAGCCAGGGTGGCCAGGGTAGCCAGACTAGCCAGGGTAGCCCCATGGCTGGCTACCTTGCCCCTACACTGGCTACCATTAGCCACGGTAGGGGCAAGGTAGCCAGGGTAGTCAGAGTAACCAGAGTAGCCATGGAAGCCAGGGTAGCCAGGGTGGCCAGGGTAGCGTAGTTGCGATTCACTTAGGAGAGGGTACCTCAACAAAAGACTGTTTACATCGGCTCCGTAATTCTTTTGTGTTATTATAGCAAAAAAGCGAATTGAACTATAAAATATAAGTTTAGTGTTTATCATAATATCCATGGACTACTGATAGTGCAGTTGAAAAATACGTTATTTAGTGCAAAAGTGAACGTTAAAAGTTCTCACCAACCCATGACTGTTTTCAAGGAATCGCGAAATTATATGCATAGCAGAGGGTGAAAACAACAAATCAAAGAACTTGGTGATGAAAGCCAGCGTAAAGAAATAACAGGCAGGTCAGTTCTGAGATTTTTTTGTTCCACATCAAAACAAAACATAACGAAAATATTTAAATTACTCGCTGTCATTGCGACTGCGCAACAACTATCAGCGTCATCTAGCTTCGAGTAGTCCAACCAACATACATCTCAACAATAAACTCACCAATAGAGGGCGATATATGGATGTAAACATAATTATCAATCACTAAGGATTTCGAAACTAACTTGAACGTAATTAAAAATGGAAGAAGTTTTGGTTACTCTACGCTTAATCCGGGAGGAATTAGATGAACAAAAAAACACGATCAAGGAAAATGGAGTAAAGGTTACAGAAAAAATTACAGAAAACATAAATAACATACTTGGTGCTAAATTTAAAGTTTGGGAAGAAAAGTATGAAGACTTAAAACATAAATTAGATACACAAGAACAAAGATTGGACCTATCGGAAAAACAGGCGAGAAAAAGAAATGTGGTGATATTTGGCCTTGAAGAACATGAGCATCTCTATTCGGATTTAGAAAATGTTGTTATTGATTTCATAAATAAATATCTATCAATACAGTTAGCAGTTAACGATATCCAAGACCTAAGAAGAATAGGGCAAAATCTGTCAATCCTCGTCCGATTATAATAACGCTCACAACTCTGAGGAAAAAAATCGAGATCTTTAAGCAAAAAAAGTTACTGAGGGATACCAACTACTATATAAAAGAAGATTACCCGCAACATGTTTTGGAAAAGAGAAGAAAGCTACAAGAACTATTACAAACAGAAAGAAAGAAAAGGAAATAAAGTTATAATAAAATATGATAAATTGGTGATATTAAAACATTCAGAACACGAACCTACTCCCGAAAACAAGAAAAAAAGACCCCCTTCCGCTTCTCCTCAAGAAAAGCAGGTCAGTCAAGAGCATCCAACCCCTAGAACTCAAGCTAATAAGAAAAATAAAACAACCCTTGTAAACTCTCCGCCCCCACCGTTTTCCAATAGCTCTGAAAGAATAGTGAAGCCGGGCCTTCTAAATTATTTCGTACCTAAAACTCCTACAACTAACCAAACATATCATAACAAAAAGCACGCCAATTAACAATCAAGACCCCCTCTCAAAAAAACAGAAAAAGCAAGTAAAGAAAGACACAACACAAAACATCTTCCAACCCGGTTGGTCACCGTGGAAGATTATGACCACCACCCTTCAAGGAATATAACTTCGAATACCCAACAAAACAAAATTCTTAGGAAAAGGCTCTACGTGGCAACATATAATGTCAGAACTCTATCCTCACACGAACGATTGATTGAACTGCAGGAAGCCTTAAATGGCGTGAAATACGACGTTATTGGCCTATCAGAGGTCAGACGACTTGGCAGTAAAATAGAAGAATACGAGAATTTCATCCTTTGTCATATGGGACAGACCCTAGGAAAACACGGCGTCGGCTTTCTGATAAATATAGGTCTAAAAGAAAACATAGAAAACTTTACTGGAGTCACAGAAAGAGTTGCATGACTGAACCTCAATATTCAAGGACACAGCATAAGCCTCATACAAGTTTATGCGCCTACGGAGTCAGCGGATGAGGAGGAGATCATTGAATTCTACAAATCGATAGATAAAGCCATGGAGTTCGCTCACAAAAATTTAATTATAATGGGAGACTTCAATGCCAAGATCGGACAACCCCTAAAAGACGAATATCTAATAACAAAGAGATATGGTTATGGACAAAGAAACAAAAGAGGGCAGAGACTGATAAACTTTGCTTTTGAACATAAACTATCAATTATCAACACTTACTTTAACAAAAAACCTTGTCGTCGATGGACGTGGCGATCTCCAAACGGACAGCATAAAAATGAAATAGACTACATAACAACTAACCAACCAAAAATGTTCCAAAATATAGAAATATTAAATTTAAATTATTCATCAGACCATAGATTAGTCAGAAGCACAATTACACTATCAAATACACAAAAGAGTAGAGTGGCATATACAAACAAACAAAAAAGTACTCTAAAGAACGACCTAGACATAGAGGAATACAAAAATAATCTAATAAACCAACTGCTGCACTGGACCAAAACAGATTCTGTTCAGAGATGCTACGATTCGCTGATACATGCTATAATACAGAGCCTGGAAACAACTAAATCAACCAATCAATTAACTACGAAACATAAAGTTTTATCAGAAAAGACTCTATCACTTATGACGAGAAGAAAAGTACTTAAAACAACCAATAATAAAACCCGCACTCACAAAAACGAACTTAGCGCTCTTTATAAACTAACGAGTAAATTTATCAAACTTGATTATAAAAACCACAGGGCTAAAAGTATACAAAAGCACCTCGAGCAAGAAGGCAGTCTGAAAAAAGCCATTAAAGAACTTCGTACTAATAGAGCCTGGATCGAGGGTCTAAAACAGCTGGGGAAAACATCGTATAAACGTAAAGAAATCATCGAAATTGCAACACAATTCTACAGGGACTTGTACAGTGTCAAACCAGTTGCACAGGATAACACCAGTGAAGAAAACCAGGCTATTGTAAAGACACCGCCAACGATTATTGAAAACAAAATTCAACCGATTGACGAAGTAGAAATTCTGAAGGCAATGAGGAGGTTAAAATTGGATAAGAGCCCAGGCCCAGATAAAGTCACAAACGAAGCTATAATGTACGGTGGAACTATGCTAGCTACACCACTGGCACACCTATTTCATCTCATCTTAGCAACGGCGATTATACCTACGCAATGGTCTGAATCAAACATAATCTTACTCTATAAAAAAGGCGACCCACATGACATTGGTAACTACAGACCTATTAGTCTTTTGCCTTCTCTGTATAAACTGTTTTCTTCGATCATCGACAAGAGAATGAGCGAAACGCTAGACACATGGCAACCCGTGGAGCAAGCAGGCTTTCGCAAAGGATTCTCTACAATAGACCACATACACTCCTTAGAGTTAGTTATTGAAAAATACCAGGCAAGACAGAGACCGCTCTATATCGCCTTCGTCGACTATCAAAAAGCATTTGACACAATATCTCACACAACTATCTGGGAAACGTTGAGAGATCAAAAAGTCGAAAATGAATACATAGAGGTGATAAGAAACGTATATAGAAACAGTACTAGCAAAGTTAAATTGGAAACAACTGGCCAAAGTTTTCCCATAAAGAGAGGAGTAAGGCAGGGCGATCCATTATCGCCAAAACTTTTTATAGCTGTACTGGAAGCGATCATAAGCAAGTTAGACTGGAAAAAATGCGGTTTGAACATTGATGGTAAATACTTGACCCATCTAAGATTCGCAGACGATATCGTAATTTTGGCAGAAACTAGCTTTGGCCTGCAATACATGTTAGACACACTTCACGTAAGCAGCAAAAGAGTGGGATTAGAGATGAACCTGTCGAAAACGAAAGCCATGACAAACAGCATTAAAAAGGGTATTAGGATAGAGAATGAGCCGCTAGAGTACGTAGACCAGTATATTTATCTTGGCAAACAAATAACTTTAAAAAACAACAGCAACGAAATGGAGATAGAGCGTAGAATTAAAAACGCGTGGAACAAATACTGGAGTCTAAAAGAAGTATTTAAAAGCAACATGCCAATAAAACTAAAGAAAAAACTATGGACTCTTGCATTCTACCGTCTCTGACGTACGGATGCCAGACGTGGAAATTCACGAAAAAAATGGCAAATAAGATTAGGTCGTGCCAGAGAGGGATGGAGCGTAGTATGGTAAATGTAAAGAAAATACACAAAATACGTCACACAAAGATAAGGAAATACACTAAAGCAAAAGACGCGCTGACTTATACCCAAACATTAAAATTCAGATGGGCCGGCCATGTAGCCCGATATGTGGACGACAGGTGGACCATAAATGTCACTACATGGAAGGGCCCACCCGGCAAACGCCGAGTAGGGAGACCCTACATGAGATGGGAAGATGACATACAGAAGGTCGCAGGAAAAAATTGGCTACTAACAGCACATGATAGAGATAAATGGCGATCCTTGGAGGAGGCCTTTACCTGAGAGGGGTTCATGATAAACAAAAATAATTGGAATCTTATAAATATAATGATCTAACTAAATAATTATTTATTAATCAAATTATAGTGAACGAATTTTAATTGAATTGAATTGAATTGAATAATAATAATAATAATAATCTTATAAATCACTATTTGGTATTGAATTGAACAATAATAATAATCTTAATAAATTGCTATTTGGAATTGAATTATTTATTTAGAATTGAAATGAATTATTTATTTAGAATTATATTGATTTATTTACTTAACAGTTGATTTTAATTATTTATTTAGAATTAAATTGAATTATTTATTTAAAAAAAAATTATATTTGCATGTTTTTATATGAAAATTACTGTAACTCATGGAATAAAAGGCTTTTTTATTTTTTATTTTATTTTTATTATAAAAATTGCAATAATGTAACCCAAGGTAGCAAAATGTTGTCTGTAAAATACATTATTTGGCGTGCGCTGAGAAAACTATTGATGATAGACAAAGATTTAAAGGTAGGTAGGCAGGGTAGCCAGGGTAGGTAGGGTAGGCAGGGTAGCCAGGGCAGCCAGGGTGGCCAGGATAGCCAGTGTAGCTATGGTAGCCAGGGTAGGCAGGTTTTGGGCAAGGTAGCCATGGTAGCCAGGGTAGGCAGGTTTTGGGCAGGGTAGCCATGGTAGCCAGGGTAGGCAGGTTTTGGGCAGGGTAGCCATGGTAGCCAGGGTAGGCAGGTTTTGGGCAGGGTGTTCAGGGTAGCCAGGGTAGGCAGGGTAGCCAGGGAAGCCAGGTTAGCCAGGGTGGCCAGGGAAGCCAGGATAGCCAGGGTGGCCCGGGTAGCCAGGGTAGCCATGGTAGCCAGGGTAGCCATGGTAGCCAGGGTACCCATGGCAGCCAGGGTAGCCATGGTAGCCAGGATAGGCAAGGTAGCCAGGGTAGCCAGAGTAGCCAGGGTAGCCAGAGTATCCAGGGAAGCCAGGGTAGCCAGGATAGCCAGAGAAGACAGGGTAGCCATGTTTGGGGCAGGGTAGCCAGGGCAAGCAGGGTAGGCAGGTTTGCCATAGTAGCCAGGGTAGGCAGGGTAGGGGGAAGGTAGCCAGGGTAGCCAGAGTAACCAGCCAGCCAGAGTAGCCAGGTTTCGGGCAGGGTAACCAGGGTAGCCATGGTAGGCAGGGTAGGTAGGTAGGCAGGGTAGGTAGGTAGCCAGATGAAGGGAGCGAAGCCCCGAGGGTCAGCTAGTATTTAATAAAATACCTGATAAAATAAAAACACAGGCTACTCCAGTCTTTAAAAAGAAATTGACAGATTTGTTGACTAATAAATGTTATTACATGATTTGCGAATTTTTAAACGATGAATACTTAAATTAATCCTGACATTTCTGACTAAGCTGATGACTGACTTGAATAATAATGATAAGGCTATCGACTGGAATTCTTCCTTATCTATACTTCTATACTAATATCATAAAGAGGTAAAGTTTGTGGGTTTGTGAGTTTGTGACGTTGTAAGGGGTAATCTCTGGATCTACTGAACCGATTTTGAAAATTCTTTCACCAGTAGAAAGCTACATTATTCCTGAGTGTCATAGGCTATAATAAATTGTCAAAAAAATTAGAGATCCTTATTAAAATTGCAATAATGTAACCCAAGGTAGGAAAATGTTGCCTATAAAATTCATTCTTTGGCGTGCGCTGAGAAAACCATTGATGATAGATAAAAATAGTAGGTAACCAGGGTAAGCAGGGTAGGCATGGTAGGCGGGGTTGGCCGGGTAGGCAGGATAGGCATGGTTGGCAGGGTAGGCAGAGTAGGCAGAGTAGGCAGGGTAGGCAGAGTAGGCAGGGTTGGCAGGGTAGGCAGAGTAGGCAGGATAGGCAGGGTAGGCAGGTTAGGCAGGGTAGGCAGCGTAGGCATGGTAGGCAGGGTAGGCAGGGTAGGCAGGTTAGGCTGGGTAGGCAGGGTAGGCAGGGTAGGCAGGTTAGACAAGGTTGGCAGGGTAGGCAGGGAAGGCAGGGTAGGCAAGGTAGGCATAGTAGGCAGGGTAGGCAGGATAGGCAGGGAAGGCAGGGCAGGCAGAGTAGGCAGGGTACGCATGGCAGTCAGGGTTAGCAGGCTAGGCAGGGTAGGCAGGCTAGGCAGGGTAGGCAGGGTAGGCAGGGTAGGCAGGGTAGGCAGGGTAGGCAGGGTAGGCAGGGTAGGCAGGGTAGGCAGGGTAGGCAGGCTAGGCAGGCTAGGCAGGCTAGGCAGGCTAGGCAGGCTAGGCAGGCTAGGCAGGCTAGGCAGGCTAGGCAGGCTAGGCAGGCTAGGCAGGCTAGGCAGGCTAGGCAGGCTAGGCAGGCTAGGCAGGCTAGGCAGGCTAGGCAGGCTAGGCAGGCTAGGCAGGCTAGGCAGGCTAGGCAGGCTAGGCAGGCTAGGCAGGCTAGGCAGGCTAGGCAGGCTAGGCAGGCTAGGCAGGCTAGGCAGGCTAGGCAGGCTAGGCAGGCTAGGCAGGCTAGGCAGGCTAGGCAGGCTAGGCAGGCTAGGCAGGCTAGGCAGGCTAGGCAGGCTAGGCAGGCTAGGCAGGCTAGGCAGGCTAGGCAGGCTAGGCAGGCTAGGCAGGCTAGGCAGGCTAGGCAGGCTAGGCAGGCTAGGCAGGCTAGGCAGGCTAGGCAGGCTAGGCAGGCTAGGCAGGCTAGGCAGGCTAGGCAGGCTAGGCAGGCTAGGCAGGCTAGGCAGGCTAGGCAGGCTAGGCAGGCTAGGCAGGCTAGGCAGGCTAGGCAGGCTAGGCAGGCTAGGCAGGCTAGGCAGGCTAGGCAGGCTAGGCAGGCTAGGCAGGCTAGGCAGGCTAGGCAGGCTAGGCAGGCTAGGCAGGCTAGGCAGGCTAGGCAGGCTAGGCAGGCTAGGCAGGCTAGGCAGGCTAGGCAGGCTAGGCAGGCTAGGCAGGCTAGGCAGGCTAGGCAGGCTAGGCAGGCTAGGCAGGCTAGGCAGGCTAGGCAGGCTAGGCAGGCTAGGCAGGCTAGGCAGGCTAGGCAGGCTAGGCAGGCTAGGCAGGCTAGGCAGGCTAGGCAGGCTAGGCAGGCTAGGCAGGCTAGGCAGGCTAGGCAGGCTAGGCAGGCTAGGCAGGGTAGGCAGGCTAGGCAGGCTAGGCAGGGCAGGCATGGCAGTCAGGGTTAGCAGGGTTAGCAGGGTAGGCAGGGAAGGCAGGATAGGCAGGAAAGGCAGGGTAGGCATGGCAGTCAGGGTTAGCAGGGTTAGCAGGGTAGGCAGGGAAGGCAGGATAGGCAGGAAAGGCAGGATAGGCAGGAAAGGCAGGGTAGGCAGGCTAGGCAGGGTAGGCAGGGTAGGCAGGGTAGGCAGGGTAGGCAGGGTAGGCAGGCTAGGCAGGGTAGGCAGGCTCGGCAGGGTAGACATGTCAGTCAGGGTTAGCAGGGTAGGCAGAGTTGGCAGGAAAGGCAGGGTAGGCAGGATAGGCAGGATAGGCAGGATAGGCAGGGAAGGCAGGGTAGGCCGGGTAGGCAGGGTAGGCATGGTTGGCAGGGTAGGCAGGGTAGGCAGGGAAGTCAGGGTGGGCAGGGTAGGTAGATAGCCAGTTGACGGGAGCGAAGCCCCGGGGGTCAGCTAGTCTATACTAATATTATAAAGAGGTAAAGTTTGTGAGTTTGTGACGTTGTAAGGGGTAATCTTTGGATCAACGGAACCGATTTTGAAAATTCTTGCACCAGTAGAAAGCTACATTATTCCTGAGTGTCATAGGCTATTATATATTTCCAAAAAAATTAGAGATCCTTATGAAAATTGCAATAATGTAACCCAAGGTAGCAAAATGTTGCCTGTAAAATACATTATTTGGCGTGCGCTGAGAAAACTATTGATGATAGATAAAAATTTAAAGGTAGGTAGGTAGGTAGCCAGGGTAGGTAGGGTAGGCAGGGTGCCAGGGCAGCCAGGGTGGCCAGGGCAGCCAGGGTGGCCAGGATAGCCAGTGTAGCTATGGTAGCCAGGGTAGGCAGGTTTTGGGCAGGGTAGCCATGGTATCCAGGGTAGGCAGGTTTTGGGCAGGGTAGCCATGGTAGCCAGGGTAGGCAGGTTTTGGGCAGGGTAGACAGGCTTTGGACAGGGTAGCCATGGTAGCCAGGGAAGGCAGGTTTTGGGCAGGGTAGCCATGGTAGCCAGGGTAGGCAGGTTTTGGGCAGGTTTTGGGCAGGGTGTTCAGGGTAGCCAGGGTAGGGGCAGGGTTGTCAGGGTAGGCAGGGTAGCCAGGGAAGCCAGGTTAGCCAGGGTGGCCAGGGAAGCCACGATAGCCAGGGTGGCCAGGGTAGCCAGGGTAGCCATGGTAGCCAGGGTAGCCATGGTAGCCAGGGTAGCCATGGTAGCCAGGGTAGCCATGGTAGCCAGGGTAGCCATGGTAGCCAGGGTAGCCATGGTAGCCAGGGTAGCCATGGTAGCCA
Source organism: Orthosia cruda (assembly GCA_964057195.1). Lineage (NCBI taxonomy): Eukaryota > Metazoa > Arthropoda > Insecta > Lepidoptera > Noctuidae > Orthosia > Orthosia cruda. The sequence continues at coordinate 44,935,242 of OZ059831.1, read as the reverse complement.
GAGTACCCATGGTAGCCAGGGTAGCCATGGTAGCCAGGGAAGCCAGGGTAGCCAGGATAGCCAGAGAAGACAGGGTAGCCATGTTTGGGGCAGGGTAGGCAGGTTTGCCATGGTAGCCAGGGTAGGCAGGGTAAGGGGAAGGTAGCCAGGGTAGCCAGAGTAACCAGAGTAACCAGGGAAGCCAGGGTAGCCAGGGAGGCCAGGGTAGCCAAAGTAACCAGAGTAGCCAGGGAAGCCAGGGTAACCAGGGAGGCCAGGGTAGCCAGAGTAGCCAGGTTTCGGGCAGGTTAACCAGGGTAGCCATGGTAGGCAGGGTAGGTAGGTAGCCAGCTGACGGGAGCGAAGCCCCGAGGGTCAGCTAGTATTTAATAAAATACCTGATAAAATAAAAACACAGGCTACTCCAGTCTTTAAAAAGAAATTGACAGATTTGTTGACTAATAAATGTTATTACATGATTTGCGAATTTTAAACGATGAATACTTAAATTAATCCTGACATTTCTGACTAAGCTGATGACTGACTTGAATAATAATGATAAGGCTATCGACTGGAATTCTTCCTTATCTATACTATCTATACTATAATATTATAAAGAGGTAAAATTTTGTGAGTTTGTGACGTTGTAAGGGGTAATCTTTGGATCTACGGAACCAATTTTGAAAATTCTTTGACCAGTAGTAAGCTACATTATTCCTGAGTGTCATAGGCTATAATATATTTCCAAAAAAATTAGAGATCCTTATGAAAATTGCAATAATGTAACCCAAGGTAGCAAAATGTTGCCTGTAAAATACATTATTTGGCGTGCGCTGAGAAAACTATTGATGATAGATAAAAATTTAAAGGTAGGTAGTCAGGTAGCCAGGGTAGGTAGGATAGGCAGGGTAGCCAGGGCAGCCAGGGTGGCCAGGATAGCCAGTGTAGCTATGGTAGCCAGGGCCTGCAGTCTCGACATAGTTTGCGATCGTTACGTTAACTATCGATCGTTATCTCTTACCGACAAAATACGCTTGCCGTAACGACGCTAACGATAAACGCAAGTCTCGACAGCCGAGTTAGCGTGCAAAATCTGTCACTATATTGACTTAACGTTGTCGGTAGGCTAGCGATGTTCGTATTCATAGTGCGGTGATTTTTTTGTAAAATTTTGGCAGTTGAAAAATATCCTTGTATCATACGGAAAATTGTTAGACAAGATATTAAAAAAAACTATTTTACTTTGAAAATTGTGCAGAAGATAGGTAAACCTTATCATGTTAACAATTTTTTGCATCGAAACTTGTAAGTAGCTTATGCCGTTTTTAAAAATACGCATAACAAAGAAGAAAATAGTTCGCTTCCTTGCAACACAGACGTTGAAATGGGAAACAAACTGTCAATGTCAATTGTCAAGTTTGTTTGTACAAAAAATACGACAATGAGATAGAATTGGATTACTGGAATTGATTAACTGGAAAAGAACCGTATTTCTATAGTGGAGGACAGTGACACAGGCGCAGGTCCTAGCCCGAGTGCTAGCAAGCAGCGTGAGCGTCAGGTAATAACAACCTACAACAATTTTCGATTCTTATTTTTGGTACTAAATTGAATACTTTAGAGTGAAGATCACCTTGTTTCGAGCCTACTGCACATCTTTTTATACGAGTAGTCTGTAGGTGTCATATTTGCAGAAATCTTACAGCGCTCTTCGCGTTCAATATAATAATGCGTTGAGGGCACTGCTGCGGCTGCCTCGCTTTTGCATCGGGAATGTTCGCGAGCGTCCGCATTGACTGTTTTTATGCCAGCTTGCACAAGAGGGCGACCTCAATGGCGAGTAGAGTGCGGGGCAGCGGCAACAGTCTTCTTAGCGTTGTTGCCAACAGGTTGGACGGGCCTTTCATGCGGCAGTTGCAGGCCTTGCATGCATCCGTATACCGGGCTTGGGCAGGTAGAAATGTAAAATATATATAATATAAATTAATAATAATTATTTTGTTTTAATTACAATTTATATAATTTTAATTTTTAATATTTTGACATTTTTATAATATTCTACAATTAGCAATTTTACATTTGACATTGTTTTATACATTTCTGTCATTTTTATATATTTTGGACCGTTTTAATTATTAATTTTAATGAGTTTTTGACTATTTGAATTTTAATTATGCATTAATTTTATTTTGGGTTTTTATCTGTTTTATAACTAATGAATTAATTATGTTTAACTATACAAATGAATATTCTAAAAAGATAAAATACCTATACACAAATACAAAGGGGAGACTGAAAAGAGCTCATTGTGCATCAAAAAATTCGTCCACATCGATGTCAATGGGAAACGTGCCCAGAACGCTGGCAGCATTGTCAAGTTGAATGGCAATGCTAATTCTCTGGCCGAAGAAAAGGCCAGCCTTCTGGTCACGTGAAGAGTCGACGAGCTTTATGCTAATTTCTCGAAATGCGCTCGGACCCCATGGACCTAATGTTTCAACCCCAAACGGCTCAAACATATAACTTCCAGTAAGGTTGTTATATTTGCGCCGTTTGAGGTTTTCTGCACCAGCAGCAGCCGCCCCAGCACAGCCTGCCGTGCTAAGAAAATGGGATGGCGCAAGAGTGTCGACACATGTTGCATCCCACACCAAAGGCCTACCCACCTTCCAAGGCATAATGGTCATCCCGTCTGGTCTTTTCCCATCGTCGCGTGCCAAGCCATTGGGTTCTAAAACTGCTGGCACCCCGGCGGTGACAAGAGCCCGACGTATGATGTCATTAATGCTGGCGTGCCGTGCTATCCGGCCAGCGCTCCTACTGCAGAATAGGCCATGGTGACCGAGGCGGTCGACTGCTTCACCACATAGAAAACGATATGGAGCTCCGCTAGGTGCACCCAAACGCAGACATGTAGCGATCCGGAAGGTGTTGTCACTCAACATAGTACCTATGTTGAGTGACGGTAGTGCCTGTAGCCAGAGGCCCGACTCCCACTCTCCCACAGCCAGCAGGCGGGCACGCTCAGCAGTATTGGTGGACGTATTTATAAGTTTATTCCGTACCAACCTGCAGAGCGGCTCATCCCACTGTCTCTGGGAAGATGGGTTCTCGGGCAACGCCGTATTCGGGCAAGCCATTTTCCAGGCGCACACTGCGTCGGTCAAGCACGGCACTTCACAGTTAACCAGTGAAAGGGATAAAAAATTTGTGGTTAACGTTTCAGTGCTGTGGACCGAAGACAAGAACGCCGGTAGGCTTATACTAGTAATTTTGCGGATGCCGAGCCAGCCGAAGCGAATGGGTAGTGTAGCTTGGATCCAGGCTCGATCATCCAAGGCATGCATGCTCGATCATCATTTGTTTAACTTGATGTACCTATGTATAACTATGGACTGGAGTTATGTCTGAAATAAATAAATAAATAATATAAACTAACACCGCCATTAAGAAAATGATGTCAAATGCACAACGCTACTCGTATCTATCGAATATGGAGTTCAACTGTCTGAGTACCTGAATTGAGTGTGTGTGATATTTTACTTGCCAACTACCTACACACTATGCGACACCTCGTTGGCAAAAGTTGGAGAAATCCGGGATCTAGGGGTTCTGGTGGATGATGGGCTCTCCTTCAAGCCACACATCAACTACGTCGTAAAGAAGTCTGCGCAGATGCTGGGTTTTGTTAAACGCAACACAAGAGGCTTCCAACAGCCAAAAACCAAAATAGTTTTGTTTAACACCCTAGTGCGAAGTCGGTTGGAATACGCCAGTGTCGCCTGGAACCCACTCTACGCTGTTCATTCGCAAAGACTTGAAAAAATTCAAAGAGCTTTCACTAAACATCTTGCATTTATATCTAGGGGAATTAGTCATCGCTGTCCATATGTACAGCGCCTACACTTTTTCAAAATAAAGACACTGCGTGACCGTCGCCGTACGCGTGATCTAATTTTGATCAGTGATTTAGTAGAATGTATCCAATATTCAGTCCCTTCAAAACTGCCCAGACATCCCATCATAAAATTACTCCATATTTCATTCCGCAAAACCAACCTAGGCCTCAACGCTCCACTTCTCCGCATGTGTAGAAGCTATAATAGTTTTTGTACAACACCAGATACTAACTTACACGGTGTTTCACTGAATAAGTTTAGAAGAGCAATCTCGGAGGTACGAGAGTGTGCAAATAGTTCAACTTAGTCTTATTACGAACCTTAAGCATTCTACTTAGTTTTCATTTTTTATTCTGTCTGTTTTTCATTTTGTATGTTTTTAATTTTTATTTTTACTATGTTTTTTTTTTTAATTTAGATTATTATATATTAATATTTTAAAATTTTAAATAATTTAGTGTTTCTGACCATTTGGTGTAAGCTGCGTATACCTGTAATAGGCATACATACCAGCACCTTTATTTTACTTTGTTTACTACAAACTGTTTTGTATGTAATGCTGTTGGTGTACCTTATAATAAATAAATAAATACTTGTACACTTTAAATTCATCTAACTTTTGATAGAGTCAGCGGATTGCGATGAAACAAAAATTAAGTAATATTTCAAGTTACGTACGATGTATAAAAGGTTATCTTCATTGGTTTCGTACATTTTATGTGATGCGTGCATAACTAAACAGATAAAAAGTCAAAAATTCAAAAAAAATGCTGGAAATTGGTTCTGTTGGTTATCCTTTAACACCCTGACCATTTTTAGGATTCCCTACCCAAATGGCAAAAAACAGAACCCTTATGGATTCGTCATGTCTGTCTGTCTGTCCGTCCGTATATCACAGCCACTTTTTTCCGATACTATAAGAACTATGCTGTTGAAACTTGGTAAGTAGATGTATTCTGTGAACCGCATTAAGATTTTCACACAAAATAGAAAAAAACAATAAAATTTGGGGGTTCCCCATACTGAACTGAAACTCAATTTCTTTTTCTCATCAAACCCATACTTGTGGGGTATCTATGGAAAGGTCTTTAAAAATGATATTGAGGTTTCTAATATTTTTTTTTTCTGAACTGAATAGTTTGCGCGAGAGACACTTATGTTTCCATCTATATGTGCATATTCATGTATCATGTTACACATGTTTAAACGAATAAATGTATCTTTATCTTTAAAATGTGTGTAACTTCTAAATCAAGAGAATGATAAAACTAAAAAATATATATGAAGTACATTACCATGTAAACTTCGACCGAAAATTGGTTTGAACGAGATAGTAAGAAGTAGTAAGAAATTTTTCTTAATACGTCATAAATCGTCAACCGCAATTTACCAAGTACGGAACCCTTTGTGTGCGAGTCCGACTCGCACTTGGCTGGTTTTCCTATTACAACCAACCAAATTTTACGGTCTGGTTCGGAACCCTAAATGTGCGAAGTCCGACACGCACTTAGCCGGTTTTTTTTTTTTTAAATGTTGATGAACAAAAACTACTTTTTTATAGATATGGTATTGATGTATTAGTGTAATTATTAATTTTTATTGTCGTTGTGACTTTGACATCTAATTTGTTAATCTTTATACTTGTACGTATTTTTATTATATTATATTGATTTGGTATAAAATACTGAATAAAATAGATATTCTAAAAAAACTAGGGATATAATCACCCATAAAATTACGTAATTTAAATAATACAAAACTGAATCGCTCTGATGATACTTTTATCATTTACTTACGCAGTTAGCTAAGAATTGCTATTCCCAAAATGAAACTAATAGTTGTATATTAATAACTAAGACGTTTTTAGATTAAGAAAATATCGAGTTAATTAAATTCAGACAAAAGGCTGCGGAGCGAACCTTTACAATTACTATATTAAAATTCATGAAACAATTTATAATACTTAGATATTAAAACAGTTGAAACACATTAAGATGTTGTATGAACGCAATAAGAGGTAATTGCTTGGTTTTTAATTAACACAAGTTTATTTTACTCGAGATTTCAAATAGTGAAATATAAGCTAACTTGGTAACAGTAATAAGTAAATTTTGTGTGTAACTCAATATTCACTACATACACCTACACTGAGTGTAACTTAATAATATACTCTACATATAAATTTAGTTTGAAAGTACCAAGAATTCTAGTCTACACTTTACTTGACTTTAGAATTATTAAATGAGTTTGTTACTTCAATAATGTTAAATTTTGTTTGTGGACCTCAATACGTTAATACCTAAATAATTTCGTAGTTTTGTATGGTACGGTGTATTAATCTGTTTTAAATATGGTTTTATAAATAACAACTTATCCTTATAAATCCTTGGTGTATCTTTTATAAGCCAGAAACAGTTAATTGTCCATTAAACGCGGAATGAAATACAAGTATTAGACATTCATGTCTGCAGTTCTGTGAAAACTATAAATAATAATACATTTTTCGAGGTTTTAGTTTCTCATAAATTTACCAAACCAAAGTTTTCAAAGAAATGAGTGAAAGTATTCCACAAAAAATGTCACAAGTTCGTCCTTCGGCGTGACACGCATCCAAGCTAACAGGCGAAAGCGAAAGCAAAAGGCTGCGTTGCGCGCGCGCTCCTAACAAGGAGACAATGTAAATGCTAATTTGAGGCGCGAGCAACCGCGGTGCATGTGAGGAGGTTTGGATAATAATAATAATAAATCTGTGGCTCGACTTGACAGACGGTTGACTAAAAATTTCTCTACACAATTTCTTCCAAAATATTAACTAACTGAATATTCTGAATAACCACAAGACAAAATGAAACGAAGAAAAAAAAAATAAACATAAATAACAGAAATATGATCCAAGAAATGAAATTTTTATAACAAGGAATGAGAAAATCGAAAATGTCATGTTGACAAGAGCCGCAGCAGCTAAGCAAGCACGCCCACCACCTCTGGCCTCGTCGCCCAGCTCCGCCTCGCCGCCGCCGGAATGCAGCCCCACCGTGAGGGCTGTGAAACCGGCCGTGGCAGTTGCGTCGAGCTCGAGCGACGAGTACTTCTCACCGCCGACGACACCACCACCTGCGCGTCGACGGGGAGGACGCCGGCCGCCGGACCGCTTAGGACCTCGAGGCCTACCGGTCTCTGATAGGGTCACAGCACCCGGCGGAAATGTGCTGCGCATGAGATGGACACCATCCATCAATGAAAATGTCATGCGCGCATACTTTGGGGCTACAGAGGGAGGAAACAACCTGACCGCGTACCGTGTCCGGATGCTCTCTTTGTTTCAGGTGCTTGAGCCAGCCGTCAACGCTTCCGCCCAACGACTTTCGCATCAGGTGCGGGTCATCCAGCGTAACCGTATGTTGGATGATACTGTACTTGATCGCCTCCGAACGGAAATGGGTAACCGTGTCACTGCCCCATCGTCGCAGGCTGTGGTGCTACCACAGTCCAACCACGCTGACGAGGAGAGTAGTGACAGGGTTACAAACGTAAGTACCCAGTGCAATGAGGAATTGAGGAGTGCTTTGGAGTGTGCTATTCGGGAGTATCGCAACATGCCACCCGAACTTAGGCCAGGATTACCTCGTTTGCCCATGCATAACAAGAATAAGGCGCCGGTGGCTGTTCTGGATTCGCAGTTGTCAAACTATTTTGATGACTGCGAAGACCTCACTGATACACATTCGATCATGTACTGCGCGGCTGTAGCGGCATGTCGTGTAGCTCATGTCAAATTTGCAGACGACAGAGCTACACGACCGAAACCAGCCGTACCGGCTTGGCAGTGCAGGATCGAACGTCGTATTGGTGGGGCCAGAGCACTCATCGGCAAACTAATTTGTTTCAGGGAGGGTAATAGCCGCCCAAGAGTGATGCGCTTTGTGAGACGGGCGTTTTCGGGGACTGATGTCAGCCCCCGAGACTATATATCCCATGTCACAGAGCGCATCGACTTCCTGAAGCAAAAAGTATATGCATGTGCAAACCGTATTCGTAGGTACAGGCGGAGAGTGGAACGATACACCCAGAATCGCACATTCCAAAGTAATGAAAGGTGGGTTTATCGGGCTTGGGAGCGACCCGACCAAGGTGTGACTGATACGCACCTGCCGGATGATGACGCTATGTGTTTATTCTGGCGCAGCATCTGGTCGGTGCCTGTCAGTCACACCGAAGGTGAATGGACTCGGGAGGTCGAACGAGCGTGTGATCCAATACAAGAAATGAGGGCTATCACGATCAGCCCCCAAGATGTAGCCCGTGCAGTCCGTCCGTTGCCGAAGTGGAAATCTCCAGGACCGGACGGACTGCACAACTTTTGGATCAAGTGGCTACAAGGGTCGCACGCTCGTTTGGCATCTCAGTACCAGGCAGCCTTAGAGTCTGGTTCGCTACCCAAGTTCCTTACAACAAGAATAACCCACCTGCTCCACAAGTCTGGTAGCACCGCGGAATCCAAAAATTATAGACCAATTACATGTTTACCAACGGTCATAAGGTTCTTACATCCATTTTGAGAGTTAACATTAATAAACACATCGACGATAACTCCATCATGTCGGTCTCTCAGAATGGATGTAGGAACGGGTCCCGCGGTACTAAGGAGCTACTCCTTATTGATTTGGCCATTAGCCAAAAGGTTCGGCGTTCCCGAAAGGATCTGTTGACATGTTGGATAGATTATAAGAAGGCCTATGACTCGATGCCTCATACATGGCTCATGAGGGTGCTAGAATTGTATAAAATAGATACAACTCTACGCACCTTCCTGATGTCGTGTATGAGGCAATGGAGCACTGTTCCTTTGCTATCCAGGATGTCGAAATATCCAGAGGAATAGCGAACCTGTAAGGATCGAGCGAGGTATATTCCAGGACGATAGTTTGAGTCTACTTTGGTTTTGCCTAGCCTTTAATCCTCTAAGCATGATGCTGGAGAATTCAGGGCTAGGCTATCGGATGAAGAGAGGTGGTCAGGTTATATCTCACCTCCTTTACATGGATGACTTGAAGCTCTTTGCCCCCAGCAACCTTCAGCTGATGGAGCTACTAAAGGTAACTGAAACTTTTAGTAGCGCCATCAGGATGGAGTTTGGTGTGGACAAATGTGCGGTCATGCATGTAAAGGGAGGGGAGATTGTGGAATCCGTAGGAATTCAACTTGCGGATTCCATAAACCTGAGATCCCTCTCTTCAAACAAAACCTATAAATATTTGGGTATGTCGGAAGCGTTAGGTATCAGTACTACTGACATGAAGCAATCGTTGAAGGAACGCTTCTTTGGCCGCCTGAAGAAGGTATTCAATAGCCTTCTTTCGGGCGGAAACAAGGTGCGCGCCTTCAACGGTTGGGTCATGCTGGTACTGATGTACTCTTTCGGCATACTCAAATGGACTCAAACGGAACTTGACGCCCTGGATAGGCGGGTCCGTACACTGCTGACTGCATATCGAATGCATCACCCACGGTCGTCAGTCATGAGATTGTATATCCCCCGGAGGTGTGGAGGCCGAGGCTTTTTAAATGCCAAAAACCTCCACAACCGCGAGATATGCAATCTCAGAGAATATTTTCTAAACACCGACGTGGGTATTCATCGAGATGTAGTAGCAGTGGACAAGGGACTCACCCCGCTCTCCTTGGCGAATGAGAACTGGCGCAAGCCTGTAGTGCTTGAAACAAACGACCGCAAGGAGGTATGGCAGAGTAAGGAGCTTCACGGACGCTTTTTTCCGGGCCCTACATGGGTCCGATGTAGACCAATCAGCGTCCGTGGCCTGGCTGCGATTTGGTGACCTCTTTGGGGAAACCGATGATTTCGTCTGTGCAATTATGGACGAAGTTATCATGACGAATAACTACCGGAGATTTATTGTGAAGGATGGCACAGTTGACATCTGTCGGGCATGTCACCGTCCGGGTGAATCTATCCGCCACATTATCTCTGATTGTTCTCGTCTAGCTAACGAAGAGTACTTGCATAGGCACAACCTTGTAGCCAGGATTATCCATCAGCAATTTGCTCTGAAATACACTCTTGTGGCGTCGGAGGTGCCGTACTACAGGTATGCGCCCGACCCAGTTCTCGACAATGGCAATGTCACATTGTACTGGGATCGGTCCATCATCACTGACAGGACTATTATCGCTAATAAGCCTGATATAGTGGTGGTCGAGAGGCGTGCAATGATTGTTGACATAACTGTCCCGCATGACGGGAACCTCGTGAAAGCCGAGAAAGATAAGCAAATCAAGTATCTTGACTTGGCTGGCGAGGTTGTCGACATGTGGGATGTGGACACAGCGATCATTGTACCGATAGTCGTGTCAGCCCATGGCTTAATAGCCACGAGCCTCGACCAACACCTTAGGAGGCTATCGTTAGGCGGCTGGGTCAAGGGCATGATCCAGAAAGCAGTACTGCTGGACACGGCTCGTATTGTTAAGAGGTTCCTCTCTCTGGAGCCCTGACCGCCGGTAGCTTGGACCCTGTTCCCGATACCGGTGGGCCTCTTTTTTATATTTTAAATGTTTTCTTTTTGTGTGTGTTTTGTAAAAATATTTAAAAATGTAAACAATAAGAAAAAGTTAAATAAAAGACATAATAAATAAATAAATATAAAAAAGTTAAGCAACGCTTGTCGAGGTCAGTCTGTCAACAGGTGACTATCCGTTACATAGCGAGATTCATCCGTACCTCGAAAAACAAGTGAGGCTATATGTGTTGTCATTTGTAGATCTTGACACGTTACGGGTAGTCAGAGGCTATACAATCAGACACTAGTCTTCCCAAGCGGTATTGTGTGGCCCAGTTAGGTACTGGGTTATGGATATCAGATAGGCAGACGGTCCAATAATAACATAGTGTGGAAAAGCCTATACTCCGTTTGAAATAACATTGAAAATTTTACAACTCCTTTTTACAGTCTGTTCAACCGATTTTAAGTTTTATTCCGTAAACATAAGGATGGCATAAAAAGCATAAACCTTAACAGGTTGGTAACCCAAAACAAACTGTTTAATACAGCTGCCATTTGTCATATCACCAAAGCAATAGAAGTCAAAATCGGTTGAACGGCCTGTTAAATGGGATTATTTAAATGTCTAATGTTATATCAAATGGAGTATTTGTTGGGCGCAAGGTTGGCGAGCGGTTGAGCGATTGACTGCTGCGCCGTGTGTCGCGGGTTCGATTCCCGCACGGAACAAATATTTTTATGACCTACAGATAGTTGTTCCGGCTCTGGGTGTTGTGTATGTGAGTTTATATGTCTGTAAACGCACCCACGATACAGGAAGAAATTCCTAGTGTGGGGCAAAGCTTAAAAAAAAAGTATAGGCAGATTTTCGTGCTATTAGGCTTACGTCTAGGTAGACCAAGATTCATGTATTACATACTTGACGAGAATGTATACGTATTGTAATAAGCTCCTGCCAGCGGCTTTGCACGCGTGAAATGTGTTTTATGATCCCAAGAGAACATTATACCGGGATAAAAATAGCCTATGTGTTTTTTAGACTCAGATCTACCTCTGTGCTAAATTTTATCCAGATCTGCTCAGCGGATCTGACGTGATTGGTAACATTCACTGGTTCAATGTTAATAATTTACTTCTTAATGGAAAAAAAACCAAATGCATTAAGTTTACCCTACCTCACGTTAGGCAGGTGAAAACCGATGTGTTGATAAAGGGCGAAGAATTGAATCCTGAAAATAGCACAGTATTCTTAGGCTTAACTTTGGATGCTAAGCTTCAGTGGGGCCCACATATAGATAAATTGTCAAAGAAGCTAAGCTCCGCAGCATATGCTGTTAGAAAAATTCGTAATTTAACTGACATAGAGACAGCCCGTTTAGTTTACTTTAGCTATTTTCATAGTGTAATGTCGTACGGTATTCTGTTGTGGGGAAATGCCGCCGACATCCAGACTATCTTTGTTTTGCAGAAAAGAGCTGTTCGGTCAATTTATAAATTAAGCCCAAGACACTCTCTCAGAGAGAAATTTAAGGAGATTAATGTAATGACTGTGCCTTCTCAGTATATTTATGAAAATCTTTTATATGCCCATAAAAATATAAAATTGTTTAAAAAATACAGTGATATCCATAACATAAATACTAGGAACAAACACAAATTTGTAGTACCTACAACAAGGCTCAAGAAAATAGGTGGCTCGTTTAGATGTCAATGTGTACGCTTTTATAATAAGCTTCCAAGCCACGTACAAGATCTAAGTCTTAATAAATTCAAGTCTTTCATTAAACGTAAGTTGTGCCAGAAAGCGTTTTATACAACAAAAGATTACATTGAGGACAAAAAGGCTTGGGATTGAGCTGCTCCAATCAATTTTGTTTTTTTATTATATTTTGCACTATGCATTTTGTTATTATAAATATATATTTTTTTTTTGGTTTTCTTGCAATGACAAGAATATTTACTTTTTAAAGTATTTTTTTTTTTTTTTTTATTTAAATTTATCTTAGTTTTTAATCATGGTCTGGCAGTTTGAGTAGTTTATGCGGCCTACCCAAATGTCCTTTCTTTGGTATTGTTCGTCGAATCGTTGAGCTCCTTAAATTCTGAGTTGAGCTGCTCGGTTATTGACAAATGCGTGCACTGACTGGACAGGTCCACTCAATCTGGATGGTTCTTTCCTCAAAAGACCATTTCAGACATCAGTCTACATGGTCTTCACATGATCTAATCAAGATTTTGTCAGGACTTTAAAAGAGACTGTGACCTCTGAGTTTGTTTCGGCCTTTCTTCTCAGAGTAGTCAGCTAGGAAACGCCGGCCTCATCTAGTTTTAAAAATATGTTCGACATGTAAAAGTGTTTGTACAAACCAACTTACAGAAATAAAATCATTTATCATTTATCATACATACATCCACAAATCCACACACATATCCATCCAAACTTTCAATTTTATATTATTAGTAAGAAGTAAGATACTTGGTGTTGATTTCCAAGAATTCTTAAGTAAGTTAATTCAACAGCGGTATACAGCTCGTGGTTTCTCAGGATTCGTCTTGAGTACCTACTCTCTAATATAGGCACATTTGCCACAGATTCTATGAATTATAAATGTTTTCTACATGAGTGGTTGCGCGTCTAGTTCTATAGTCTAGATCTTATCCCAGACTGCCGTAAAGTTATTTAGTAAATCATCTTTATTCAGGCCTTTAGATAGGCCTTCACTAAACATTACCCAAACAGATCTTTTGTTGCTCAATCCAGCGAGTTGATCTCACCAGGTCATCGGTCCACCTTGAGGGAGGTCTACCAAAGTTTTTCCTAGTGGTTTTAAACAATTGACAATACTACCAATAAAAACGTCGTCGTAGCGATTGCAAAAATGTATGCGATTGGCAAGCATTATCCAAAAGTTACGTGATCAATCTCTTGGCATTTCGACTATTGCCATCGCAATTAATAAACTCGGAGTAAAGTTACAACTCATACGTTTAGTATATTTTCGTTACGTACTACATCTATGATACAACTAAGTATCATCAAAGTGTTAACGATAATTTGTTCGAGGTTTAAGGTTAGCGTAACTTTACTCTTCGTTTATTAATAACTCCCTTATTACTAAAGCTTCTGAACTCTTCGGCTCCATCTACCTCATCATAATTTTCCTGCCTTTATCCCATGTTAGGTACTTGTGGTCGGCGCAATGTTTTCTTGTTCCATACCGTCCTGTCCCCCGTCACGCTATCACTGACTCCCTGTTCTTTCATATTACTCCTCACACACCTTTTCTATGGCGTTCGTCTCCCTCTCCATCCATCCACATTTATATTCATAACACTGCCGCTCCATCTACCTATGTTATAAAAATATTCAGTTTTGCGTTCATTCATATATTTTTTTTTTAATGTTGTGCGGGAGCCCACTAAGCTAAAACTGTGATATAATTTTATTTAGTTTACTTTCCAACTTCCACTCGTTTTCATTAGGGTCGGGCTAAATAAGAGTTTCTTAAAGTGTTTTAAGTAGAGCCTTGAAGTTCTGACAAGTGCCTCATTTATTCTACTTAATAATAATTTGTTGGTTCTTTATAAAAACTCGCTTTATTATTCATTATTATATGTCCCAGCAGCTTGTCTAGTTTAATGAGAATTAGAAGTTATAAGTATTCTTATACAGAGTGAAACTCTACCAACGTGATGGGTGCCGATATCTTTTAATTTATTTTTTGTTTACAGGGGAAATCTTCAAAAGGCGCCTGGACTTTTGGTAATAAGACCAGGGAGTGTGCGATTTTTACCCCGGGGATCACCCCTGAGGGGTGCCGATATCGAATGTCAATAAAAACTTAATTCATAATCACAGTAAACTCAATTACCAGTAGCCATTGACCTCATAGTCGGTTGTATTAATTATTTCAAATTAATAGGTTTGGTTTTATTTGCTTTTGTATTATCGCAATAATTTCATCTTGTTCCATTTGTCTATGGTAGGATATCTATGTTCGTAGCTGTAAAGGCAACTCTAAAAGTTCGAGTAGTACTACGGACGACGCTTTTGACTGTACTATAATTCGTCTAAAGTCAACATGCTGGTTATCCTAACACACGCATTATTTAATTCATCAAACACATCGCTTCTGTTTGCTTTCAAAGGAAATCGAATGTGCTGCATTCCAGTCATTTTGCCTAACATTAGGTATAGTAGGTACAGCCAAAGCGAAGCAAATTGCATCCCGTCCGGCTCCATACGTATTGTAAACAGCTCAAGTAAATACGAGATACCGTATTAGGGGCACTCCGTAAATAGAGCCTCTTTGATAAAAATGCTCCGAATGGACGCTACCTTTTGCAGACGTTCCATCATGCAATGCATACAACATCTTACTTTAAAGATGTCTTGGACAGCTTACAATATTTTAAGGTATAGTATAGAAGGTAGTGGGACTCTCTTTTTCGGATTTAGACTCTAATTTGGTCCATTGTTCGTGGGGGTTCTGGATCACATAGCCAGCCGTCCAATAGCACAAAAGCTTTCTGGGGGCATCACAGACTTCGCGGAGCGACATCATTGTTCCGAGGATTTCAGTAAGATGAAAAGTCACGGCCTCGCATACCCAGGATGACTTTGGGTGGCTGATTGCTCGGCACTAAATCAGCCCCTGCAAAGTGGGCTGTCTTTGCCACCTATGTTGATATCTTTTAGGGTTTAATGGAGAATGGGCAAAATTGTTAGGAGGCTGGGCAATCCGCAGCCAAACTTGAGTTTGTTATTTATTGAAATAGTATACAGTCCTACAATTACTGTGTAGAAGTTTTATTTCCGCGACTTATTGTATCGTTTTCAAAAGATTTTGTGAAGTTTTCGGAAATCGCATTACACACACGAAATAATTGTTATTTTGTTCTATGAAATGCCATCATGTTAGGGTACATGTAAATAAATATTATTTTGTTTCCTAAACGGATTGCAGTGAAACATTCATAATAAAAGTTGTTCCTGGTTATCAATACTCTCATTTGAAACTACTTTAATTAATGGCAATAAGGACATTCCACTTTTCATTTCTAAAATATCTTCAATCATCCTGTGACCTTTGCTAGATATAAGCATTCTAAAAATACGGCAACAGCTAAATAAAATAAGACGATGCCGTGATTTTGTGAATGTAATCGCTAACAAACTCGTGTGTGGGATAAGTCTCATTGTTAAAGATAAAACTGTTTGGGAGCGTCTGAGACTCAACGAGGGTACAAGACGGATGTAGTCATTGTCCGTCACCCGGTGTCCACAGAAAGATTAGGAGTTCTATAAATATCTTCTATTCTTAAAGTGTCCACAATTTGTAACACAACTTATTTTTGGACATAACTCCAAAAATCAACTGTTTTGGGCAATTCCCCTAATTTACAATGTGAAAGTACGTCCGATTTACCTCCAAACATTTGATAATTAACCTCAATTAACCTGACTGCGTACCGTGGTCGGATGCTCTCTCTGTTTCAGGTGCTTGAGCCAGCTGTCAACGTGTCGGCCCAACGTCTATCGGATCAGGTGCGGGTCATCCAACGTAACCGTATGCTGGATGACGCCGTACTTGATAGACTGCGTGAGGAATCACAGAGTAGCCGTGTCTCACCTGCTTTGCCACCGGCCGCGGTGCAACTGCAACCCAGTGTTTCACCGCGACCCGACCATGTTGGCGAGGACGACGACGACGGGGCTATATCTGTGAGTACCCAATGCAATGCGCGTTTGAGGAGCGCTTTGGAATGTGCATTAAGCGAGTATCGCTCCACACCGCCTGAGCTTAGACCTCGACTACCTCGTTTGCCCATGCATAAGAAAAATAGGGCGCTGGTGTGTGCTCTAGATTCGCAGCTATCAAATGTTTTTGATAGCAACAAAGACCTTGCCTTGTGTTGCCAGTGCTTGACACCCACTCGATCTTGTACTGTGCGGCTGCAGCAGCATGTCGTGTAGCTAACGTCAAGTTTCCCAAAACTAACAGAGCCGCAAGTGGTGCTACACTTGTCTGGGACAGCATTTGCAGCGGGATTGCCAGAGGTCGGATCCTTGCCCGCACTGTCAAGGTAGGCACCACCGCATGTTGTGTTCTAACCAAAATGGTGTTGGTGGCCCTGATGATGCCAGACGCTCCCCCATAAAATCAAATTAAAATCAAAATCAATCAATCAATTTCAAAATCAAGCTATTTTGATTGAGAAAAACCTCCTCATTAGTTACTTTTGAGTTGCACATTTTTCAAAGTCACTTTTAATATATTTTTCACTTAAACAGTTGCCACACTGAGCAAAACCGATACTAATCGCGTACATGATTCAAGCCCTGTTTAGTGGCAGGGTCGCCATGTATGGTCGGGTGTCAGATATAATAAAACATCCCAAAATGTGGTGTAAGACTGCCTTTATTATGTTGATACTATGACTTATATATTGGTTACACACATTGAAATAGAGGTTGCATACGTACTACATCACACCTCCCAAGGCAATAAAAAAAAAAAATATTCCTTTGCATGGATACTTTTTTTTTTTTTTTTTATATATATAAAACTACGTAATGTGGTTACAAATTTAATGTAAAATTACTGTTTATTATCTATGAGTAATGGTTATGCGTTTGAGTTACTCGCAGGTTTTTTTTTTTTTTTTTTATATATATATATTTTTTTTTTTTTATATAAGTATATTAATAAACAACTTATAACTAAGATTACAGTTGTTGTATCGCTTGTGTTTACAAACAAGCGAATTGCTTTTTTTTTTTTTTTTCCAAACTTATACCTAAGATTACAGTTGAGTTCTGTGTTTACAAATAAAACATGTAAGTACTTTTTGTTGGCACCATTCATTCAGGGCATCACGAGTGCATATCATTTTACAGCCACGATCGCAACGAAGGTCAGTAACCTAGGTATTGTTGCTAAGTATACAATATATTATGACTTTATGAGTAATACAACTTCGTTCTGTTTTTATGAATAACATCAATTTTTCCATTAATGTTTACCTCTACATTTGGCGACAAATCTCTAATAACAGTGTAGGGACCAGTATAAAGGTTTGAGAGCTTATTACCAGTTTCATTTTTAATCAATATTTTATCATTTGGTTTATATTCTACAGGTCTTACATATTTATCATATCTGTTTTTCCTTTCTAATTTCGAGTTAATCAAGTTTTCCCGTGCTTCTGTTTGTGAAATCTGTAATCTATATTTAAGCTCAAGGGGATAACTGTCATAATTGTATAGTGGTTCTACTGTTCTTAAAAGGTTACTTGGTAAGTTACATTTCTTTCTATACACAAGTTCGAAGGGAGTAAATTTTGTCGATGAATGTACTGTGGTGTTGTATGCAAAGGCCCAAAAAGGTAACCATGAACTCCATGAGTCTGGTCTTTGATTGATGTGCATTCTTAAAAAGGCCCCTAGGGTTTTGTGAGAATTCTCCAGTGCACCAATGCTCTGGTGATGATAGGCTGTTGAGTTCAGTTTGGAAATATTAAGAATTGTACATACCGCTTTGAATGTCTCTGACATAAACTCCGTTCCTCTGTCAGTAGCGATTTCCCGAGGCACACCGTGCACGAGGATGAAGTTGTTGACGAACACACGAGCGACTTCAGCTGCTGTTCTATTCACTAGTGGAAAAGCGCATACATATTTTGATAGTTCACATTGAAGTGTTAAAATATACGTGTAGTTATAGTAATCTCTATCAAGAGGCCCTACTATGTCTAAAAATATCTTCTCAAATGATGATTGTGCCGTTGTGGTTATTACCATGGGTTCTTTTACCATAACCGTATACTTTTGTTTTTGACATATAGGGCATTTTTTAACATAGTTATTTATATCCTTTTCGAGACCCGGCCAGAAATAATATTTTTTAATGTTGTTAAACATTCTTTTTGTGCCTGCGTGGCCACTTGTGGGTAATAAGTGAAAGTCATTTAAAATGACTCTCCGATCTTCTAAATTATCTACTTTTTCTATATTATTTAAAATACACAATCGCGGTCCTTCCCATTTAGTATATCTTTTAACCTCATTAGTTATTTTTCCTAAGAATAAGTTATGGGATTTATTTTTCACGAAACATATTTCATGTATATCATTAACTTTACAGAAATCGCACATCGCTCTCACAAATGCGGCTGGCGTCAGTTGTGATCGAGCAGATGGATTTATATACAACATCATTTTTGCTTGATCATATGAAAATATATTATTTCCCTTATATATTCTATTCGTTTTTTGTAGCCTGTTTAGACTTGTTTTATCAATGAATTGCAGCTCTACTGCATTACTAGGCTTGTTAATTGTTCCCACAATCCTTGCTTGATCTTCTTGATCCGGGACACAGTTGTCTGCGGTATCTTCCGGAATATGAGAAGTTTGTTCTAATCGTTTTATCTGTGCTCGTGTCATTACAAATAAACTTTCGTGCATGTTCTTTAAATCTTTCGATGATATTGGAATTCGAGATAAAGCATCGGCGGCTGCATTTTGTTGACCTTTGACATATTCTATTAAATAGTCATATTCTTCTAAACATAATCTAAATTTGAGCAGTCTACTTGATGGCTCCTTTAAACTAAATAAATATACCAGTGGTTTGTGGTCAGTTACTATTTTGAATGGACGACCATACAAATAGGGTCTATAATGTTTTACGGCCCATACTATAGCCAGGAGTTCTTTTTCAATAGTCGGGTAATTACGTTCAGCTTTGTTTAAACTCCTACTGGCGTAAGCGACTGGCCGACCATTGCCGTTGGATAAAACCGCTCCTATCGCGTACCCTGACGCATCAGTTTGTACAATAAACTGATTTTTATCTGATAAATCCGGATATTGGAGAACTGGTGGTGTAGACATACATTCTTTAAGTGTCTGAAATGCCTTTTGTGCGTCGCTATTCCAAATGAATTCTACATTTTTCCTACACAAAATATTTAAACTGTTTGCAATTTCAGCAAAATTTGGAATAAATTTGCGATAATAATTCGCTAAGGCTACAAAACGCTTTACTTCATTTGTGTTTTGGGGAATTGGATAGTTTTGTATAGCACTAATCTTTTCTGGATCGGGTAGTACACCGTTATCTGTTACGACGTGGCCTAAATAGAGCATTTCCTTTTTAAGAAAGTCGCATTTCATCGGATTTAATTTTAAATTGACACTGCGTAATCTTTCTAGTACTTCGATTAAATTTTTGTTATGATTTGATAAGTCCCGTCCCATTATAATTAAATCGTCCTGATAACATAAACATTTTTCATAATTAAGGCCCGCCATTGCCATTGTCATCATTCGGGCAAATGAGTTCGGGCTTGTCTTAAGACCCATTGGCATTCTAGTCATTTGATATTGACCTGAATGAAAAGCTGTAAATTTCCTACTATCTGGTTCAAGTTCCACGTTATAAAACCCTTGGCTTAAGTCTAAGTGCGTAAAATAAATGCAACCAGATAGCGAGTCTAATATCTCATGAATATTTGGCAGTGGGAATTTATCATTTTGAACACAGTTATTTAACTTTCGGTAATCAATGACTAGACGCCATTTCTTCTCTCCATTTGATTTCTTTGGTACTAATAGAACGGGACTAGACCATTCGCTATTACAGGGTTCTATTATACCTTGTTCGAGCATGCGGTTAATTTGATTCTGTATTTCCCCTTTTTGTGAATGTGGGAGCCTGTAAGGTTTGCTGTAACTTGGTCTAGTACCGGGTTGTATTGTTATTGAATGTTTATATATAGTTGTCGTAGTGAGTTGGTCTCCTTCGAGATAAAAGATATCGTTATACTTTGCGCATATGTTCCTAATGCTGATTTTTTCCTCCTTATTTAGATGATCTAATTTTAATAAGGGAAGCAGTTTTTTGACTCGTTCTGCATGTTTCTTTGGCTTGTCAAATATACAGATATTATAATCTCTTGCTTTATGTATTTTAGGATTAATGCTATGTACATAAAAATCGTTTTCTGTTGTGTTCAAAATTCTTATTGGTAGCTTTCCGTCCGCGGGGCTTGCTATTGTACTTGCTAAAAATATTCCGTTTCCTATCTGCTCTGCGCAAACTACACAATCTTCTGTTATATCGGTCGTAATGTAATGTGTGCTTTCGGACCTAGCGGGTATAGTTAGCGTCTCGTTATGTTTGGTAATAGGCACACAAATTTCTTTATTGTTATTATACATAACTAAGGAGTAATTTTTGAAGTTAATAATCGAATGATATTTGCTCAAAAAGTCTTGGCCTAAAATGCCACTTGCCTTACAGGGTAAGGATTCAAATACGTAGAATTTATGGCTTAGAATTTGTTCACCTGCTCTTAATTCAAGATAAACAAAACCGATCGCTTCAATTTTTCCACCAATACCATTTACAACAAGTTTTCCTTTTTGGATGGGTTCATTCAACTCAGCAATGTGTTTATATTTTATGGCCGATATGGATGCACCGGTGTCGATTAGCCACGTATATGTAAGATTGTTATGTTTAGAGTGTAATGAAATATGATATATGCTACTACATGACATCATAACGCTTTTATTCACGAAAAAACTCTTCTGAATTATTATTATCATTGTTATTTTCAGATTGATTTTCTCGCGGATTTGAATCTGTCAAAATATGCGTATTTTGTTGCTGTTCCTGGTGAATAGTAGCTTGGTTAAAAAAAATCCTACCTTTAGCTCCACGGTTAAATGTGCCGCGGCCACGAGATCTCCATCCACCGCGACCTGTTTGCGATATTCGATCATCCCTCCGTTCCGCCGGTGGCGTTGATTGTCCTCGTCCTCGTGACATCCCCTGGCCTCTGGAATTCCTATATTGGTAGTAATTGTTATTACGACGCATAAATAAAATGTCACCTGACGTGGACGGTGTTGAAACTTCCTCATCGATGGCTGCTTGTATGGCATCACTTAAAGATGTAAACTGTCGTGCTGCTATTATTGTGCTTAGTCGACGATTTCTTAATCCGTCGGCAAAACTTTTAATGGCTGATTTTTCGTTAATAGGCTTCAATATACCGAAGCTAGACTCATTGCCTTCAGATTGGGAAATCGTCAAGTCAACAAACAAATCAGTTATTTTCTTACCGTAGTCATCTATAGTAAGATCATTTTGTTTCAAATTGTACAATTTGTGTTGTAGAGCTGTTGCTGATTTTTTTGGTAACAGACATGTTTTCATAGCCTTTACTAACTCATTAACACTGTCATACTTTGCATTAAGTTTAAGTTTAGCAGACTGCGAAAGTCGACTTTTTAAAACAAAATTTATCAATTTAATTTGTCCGTCTACGTCAAGTTCCGTTTCATAGTATTCTACGCCATCAATGAGCTGTTTCGTATTTGTGCCGTCGTCATTTAGAACTGGTAATAAGCTCAAGGCGATTTTTAAATCGAATTTCGCCATATTTTGTTCAATAATTGACTCTTCAGTCGATGAAAATTTATTAAATTTACATAATTCCTCGTCTTTTAATCCGGTTTTAAGTAGCCTTAAATGGTCTAAGCTCTCATTGAAATTACTCAGCAATTTATCGGCCTCTTTTAGTTTTTTCAAAACAATTTCACCCTTTCGTCTACTTGGTCCTATTTTTATTAAATATATTCTTATCTTACCAAGGTCATTGTATATCTGTAACAATTCGTCATACATAACTGTCCATAATTTTATAGTTCATATACCAAATGCAAGTTCATATCGCGACTATGATTCCACTGTTGCACGCATACACTGCCCATGTTAGAATTACCACACTTTCACATTCATTAGAACACGGAACTCACAAGAACACTAGCCGAATTGTATGATTTGTTACGCGCCTCTGTGTTGTCAGGGATTCTTGTTGGAAGCGTGGACCCGACGTTCCTCGCCTGCAGACACGTTACAAGCACCGTCGCGACACCTTCTGGATCGATCCACAGAACGCCTTAAGATGTGTCTCGTTATCTGCTCTCGCGCCCAGGACTCATGACATCTTTTGTAAATTTTAAAGATGGAGTATAGTGCACCGATGAATAATATCGTGCAAATTATTGTTAACACGATACTTATGGCCGATAAATGAAATTTAAATTCCTCTACCGTCGCTGTGTTTTTAGCGGCGCTATTTTGATTGAGAAAAACCTCCTCATTAGTTACTTTTGAGTTGCACATTTTTCAAAGTCACTTTTAATATATTTTTCACTTAAACAGTTGCCACACTGAGCAAAACCGATACTAATCGCGTACATGATTCAAGCCCTGTTTAGTGGCAGGGTCGCCATGTATGGTCGGGTGTCAGATATAATAAAACATCCCAAAATGTGGTGTAAGACTGCCTTTATTATGTTGATACTATGACTTATATATTGGTTACACACATTGAAATAGAGGTTGCATACGTACTACATCACAATATCTTCTATTCTTAAAGTGTCCACAATTTGTAACACAACTTATTTTTGGACATAACTCCAAAAATCAACTGTTTTGGGCAATTCCCCTAATTTACAATGTGAAAGTACGTCCGATTTACCTCCAAACATTTGATAATTAACCTCAATTAACCTGACTGCGTACCGTGGTCGGATGCTCTCTCTGTTTCAGGTGCTTGAGCCAGCTGTCAACGTGTCGGCCCAACGTCTATCGGATCAGGTGCGGGTCATCCAACGTAACCGTATGCTGGATGACGCCGTACTTGATAGACTGCGTGAGGAATCACAGAGTAGCCGTGTCTCACCTGCTTTGCCACCGGCCGCGGTGCAACTGCAACCCAGTGTTTCACCGCGACCCGACCATGTTGGCGAGGACGACGACGACGGGGCTATATCTGTGAGTACCCAATGCAATGCGCGTTTGAGGAGCGCTTTGGAATGTGCATTAAGCGAGTATCGCTCCACACCGCCTGAGCTTAGACCTCGACTACCTCGTTTGCCCATGCATAAGAAAAATAGGGCGCTGGTGTGTGCTCTAGATTCGCAGCTATCAAATGTTTTTGATAGCAACAAAGACCTTGCCTTGTGTTGCCAGTGCTTGACACCCACTCGATCTTGTACTGTGCGGCTGCAGCAGCATGTCGTGTAGCTAACGTCAAGTTTCCCAAAACTAACAGAGCCGCAAGTGGTGCTACACTTGTCTGGGACAGCATTTGCAGCGGGATTGCCAGAGGTCGGATCCTTGCCCGCACTGTCAAGGTAGGCACCACCGCATGTTGTGTTCTAACCAAAATGGTGTTGGTGGCCCTGATGATGCCAGACGCTCCCCCATAAAATCAAATTAAAATCAAAATCAATCAATCAAAATCATTTTTTTTTTATTTCACATTGGCCTACATGGGCACTTATAAAACGTCGACAAAAGGTGCACGGTTCGGGTTGGTCGTTTCCTATGGAGAAGAACCGGCAAGAAACTCCATGGTTACTCTTTTAAAAAATGGTTTGGTTTTACAATATTTCCATGTTACAGCATTAGTACTTAGACATGGAGGGACAACGTAGGCCCGACTTATGACAATAAGTCGTAAGAAACTAAAAAAATAAAATAAAAGGATTATATATTTTATAAAAAAGTTAACAAATGTTAACTAGCATCTAGAAGGCCTACAATGTTCACACATTTACAAAACAATCGGTAAAAGAATCTATACAAAGGTAAATAAAAATAGTATTACATGACTAAATTTAACATGTGGCACAAATTTTGTTATCAGTGCTGTAACTATTCTTAGCAAAGGGCTATAAAGATGTTTGAAAACCATTGTAAAAGTCTAATTAAAAGAAGGAAAGAAAAATGAGATTGAGAATAGTTAGAGACATCCACATATTTGTGCCGTTTACAAGTTACCAGGGAAGCTGCATGCGCAGAAGGAGCTAAGGCCAAATGTTTTTATCTTCAACGTAGTCCTTGATTTTATAATATGCTTTTTTAATAAGGATACGTTTGATGTAGTTTTTGAACCTTCCATCGGTCAGTTCTATAACTGACTTTGGCAACTTGTTATAAAAGCGTATACTGTTTATAAGAAAAGACTTGCTAGTTTTCGTTAATCTGAATTTGGGTATTACAATTTCGTGCTTACTGCGTGTATTTAAATTATGGAAGTCGCTTCTAGTTTTGAAAAGCCCCCAATTTTTACGGACATACAAAATACATTCCAAAATATAAAGTGAAGGTAGAGTCAGTATATCGATCTCTTTAAATTTTTCTCTGAGGGACTCGCGAGGACCCATTTTATAGATTGCGCGGATTGCCCTCTTTTGTAGGATGAAAATTGAGTCAACGTCTGCTGCTGATCCCCACAGCAGAATGCCATAAGACATAATACTGTGGAAATAAGCATAGTATACTAACCTAGCTGTAGCTACATCGGTTAGCTGCCTTATTTTCCTTACTGCATATGCAGCCGAACTTAACCTACCCGAAAGAGTTCTAATGTGCGCGCCCCACTGCAATTTTGAATCGATAGTAATCCCTAAGAATACAGTTTCCGTTATAACTTCAAGATTTTTGCCGTCAAGATTTAAGTTTAGGTCATGTTGTGGTACATTTGGTAAAGAGAACTTTAGACATTTTGTTTTTTTCGCATTCAGTAAAAGATTGTTAGCTGCGAACCATTTTGAGAGAACAATTAGACTTTCGTTGACATTTAAAACATCCGTATCTTGCCTATCTATTTTAAAAATTAGCGAAGTATCATCAGGCGGGAAGGCGCATCCCCACCAACCCCAGGTGGATCCTCGACGGGGTATACCTCGCAAAGGCGGGGCACCCCTTCACGCTTTCCTCAATTGGAGGAAGCGTCCGTCTTTCAGGACAACTACCAAACCTAGAGGGGTTATCAACATTAGGTAGTCGCCTCCCTCTCCTCCACTACAGCCGCCCAGCCAGAGACAGGCATTCTGCCAACTGTCCCTGTAATGATCTGGGGCCCGAAAAGTAAATCTTTGTTAGTTCGTGCTCTTTTGGATTCGGTTTGTCAAGGCTGTCTTGTATCCTTTTGTTTAGTGGAAAGATTGGGTCTCCCACGTGGATTCCACCCTTCTACCATATGGGTGGTATTGAAGCGGTTGGTCAACGGGGAGAAATTGAAATTTGTGTTTCGCCTGTTCATTGTGGGCCAAGAATCTTGGCCAAGGCCGTTGTCTTGAATTATATTTTGGGCAGACACCCGCAGGTAACCATTAGCCCTGCAGTGGTGAAATTGACGTCGGACCTAACTCCTGCCGACCAGCTATACCAGCTTGGCAGTGCAGGATTGAGCGTCGTATCGGTGAGGCTAGAGCACTCATCGGCAAGCTTATCTGTTTCAGGGAGGGCAACACTCGCCCTAGAGTGATGCGCTTTGTGAGGCGGGCGTTCTCAGGGACTGATATCAGTTCTCGAGATTATATGTCCCGCGTCACAGAGCGTATCGACTTCCTGAAGCAGAAGATCTATGCATGGGCAAACCGTATTCGTCGGTACAAGCGGCGAGTGGAGCGATACACTCAAAATCGCACATTCCAGAGCAACGAAAGGTGGGTTTGTAGGGCTTGGGGGCAACCCAACCAAGGTGTGACTGATACGCGCCTACCGGATAAAAACGCCATGTGTTCGTTCTGGCGCGATATCTGGTCAGTGCCTGTCAGTCACACCGAGGGTGACTGGACTCGGGACGTCGAACGGGCGTGCGATCCGATACCACAAATGGGGGCAATTACCATCAGCCCCCAAGATGTGGCTCTTGCAGTCCGTCCGTTGCCTAACTGGAAATCTCCAGGGCCGGACGGACTGCACAACTTTTGTATTAAATGGTTCCAAAGGTCGCACGCTCGTTTGGCAACTCAGTTCCAGTCTGCCTTAGAGTCAGGATCGCTGCCCCAGTTCCTAACGACAGGAATAACCCACCTGCTCCACAAATCAGGTAGTACTGCGGATCCTAAAAATTATAGACCGATAACGTGCTTACCGACGGTCTATAAAGTTCTTACATCCATTCTGAGAGCGAAAATTAATCAACATATTGACAATAACGCCATCGTGTCTGCTTCTCAGAATGGATGTAGGAACGGGTCCCGCGGTACTAAGGAGCTGCTCCTCATAGACATTGCCATTAGCCAACAGGTTCGCCGTTCCCGCAAGGATCTGGCGACATGTTGGATAGATTACAAGATGGCCAATGACTCAGTGCCACATACATGGCTCATGAGGGTACTGGAGTTGTATAAAATTGATGCAACTCTGCGCGCCTTCCTGACGTCATGTATGGGGCAGTGGAGAACGGTCCTTCACTATCCAGGATGTCGACAGATTCAGGAAAACAGCGAACCTATAAGGATCGAGCGCGGAATATTTCAGGGCGACAGTCTGAGTCCTCTGTGGTTTTGCTTAGCCCTAAACCCTCTCCAGTACACTGCTGAAGGGTTCAGGTCTGGGCTATCGGTTGAGGAGAGATGGTCAGGTCATATCACACCTCCTTTACATGGATGATCTGAAGCTCTTTGACTCCAACAACTTGAAACTGATGAAGCTACTGAAGGTAACAGAAACCTTCAGTGACGCCATCCGTATGGAATTTGGTGTGGACAAATGTGCAGTCATGCATGTAAAGCGAGGGGAGATTATGGAATCCGTGGGAATACAACTCTCGGATTCCATACACCTTCGATCCCTTTCCTCAACCGAAACTTACAAGTATTTGGGTATGACGGCAGCACTAGGCATCAATGCTACTGACGTGAAACAGTCGTTGAAGGAGCGCTTCTTTGGCCGCCTGAAAAGAGTACTAAATAGTCTTTTATCGGGCGGTAACTAGGTGCGCGCCTTCAACGGCTGGATCATGCCGGTATTGATGTATTCTTTCGTCAGTCTGAGTCCATTTGAGTATTCAAATGGACTCAGACTGAACTTGACGCCCTGGATAGGAGGGTCCGCACGCTGCTTACGGCAAATCGTATGCATCGCCCACGTTCATCGGATATGAGACTGTATATCCCTCGGAAGTGTGGGGGTCGTGGCTTTTTAAATGCTAAGACCCTACACAACCGCGAGGTATGCAGTCTTAGGAAATACTTCCAGGCCGCTGACGTGGGTATGCATCGAGATGTGGTAGCGGTGGACAAGGGCCTTACCCCGCTCTCCTTGGCTAACGAGAACTGGCGCAAACCTATAGTATTAGATACTAATGACCGCAGGGAGGTATGGCAGAGCAAGGAGCTTCACGGACGCTTCTTCCGGGTCCTACGTGGGCCCGATGTAGATCTTTTAGCGTCCGTGGCCTGGCTGCAATTTGGTGACCTTTTCGGGGAAACCGAAGGTTTTGTCTTTGCAATTATGGACGAAGTTCGTCATCATGACGAACAACTACCGGAAATACATTGTGAAGGACGGCTCGGTTGACACCTGTCGGGCATGTCACCAGCCGGGTGAATCAATCCGTCACATTATCTCCGGTTGTTCTAGTCTGGCTAACGGAGACTATTTGCATAGACACAACCTTGTAGCCAGGATAATCCATCAGCAACTTGCTCTTAAATACAATCTTGTGGAGTCGGAAGTGCCTTACTATAAGTATGTGCCCGACCCAGTTCTCGAAAATGGCAATGTCACGTTGTATTGGGATCGGTCTATCATCACTGACTGGACTATTGTTGCCAATAAGCCTGACTTAGTGGTGATAGACCGACTAGAGCGTCGCGCAATGATTGTTGATATAGCGGTCCCCCATGACGAGAACCTCGTGAAGTCTGAGAGAGATAAGAAAAGCAAATATCTTGATCTGGCTCGCGAGGTTGTCGACATGAGGGACGTGAATACAGCGATCATTGTGCCGATAGTCGTTCCGGCCAATGGCATAATAGCTAAGAGCCTCGACGAACATCTGAGGAGGCTCTCGTTGGGCAGATGGATCAAGGGCTTGATCCAGAAAGCGGTACTCCTGGACACAGCGCGTATCGTTAGGAGGTTCCTCTCTCAGGAGCCCTGACCACCGGTAGCTTGGACCCTGTTCCCGATACTGTTTTGTGGGCTACTATTTTTATTTATTTTTATTTTTTATAGAATAATATTTAAAAATGTAAAAATATGTATATAAAATGAATAAATGGAATAATAATAAAATAGATACAACTCTACGCACCTTCCCGATGTCGTGTATGAGGCAATGGAACACAGTCCTTCGCTATCCAGGATGTCGAAATATCCAGAGGAATAGCGAACCTGTAAGCGATGCGCGAGCCTGTGATCGAGCGAGGTATATTCCAGGGCGATAGTTTAAGTCCACTTTGGTTTTGCCTAGCCTTGAATCCTCTAAGCATGATGCTGGAGAATTCAGGGCTAGGCTATTGGATGAAGAGAGGTGGTCAGGTTATATCTCACCTCCTTTACATGGATGACTTGAAGCTCTTTGCCCCCAGCAATCTTCAGCTGATGGAGCTACTAAAGGTATCTGAAACTTTTAGTAGCGCCATCAGGATGAAGTTTGGTGTGGATAAATGTGCGGTCATGCATGTAAAGCGAGGGGAGATTGTGGAATCCGTAGGAATTCAACTTGCGGATTCCATAAACCTGAGAACCATCTCTCCAAACGAAATCTATAAGTATTTGGGTATGTCGGAAGCGTTAGGTATCAGTACTACTGACATGAAGCAATCGTTGAAGGAACGCTTCTTTGGCCGCCTGAAGAAGGTATTCAATAGCCTTCTTTCGGGCGGAAACAAGGTGCGCGCCTTCAACGGTTGGGTAATGCCGGTACTGATGTACTCTTTCGGCATACTCAAATGGACTCAAACGGAACTTGACGCCCCGGATAGGCGGGTCCGTACACTGCTGACTGCATATCGAATGCATCACCCACGATCGTCATTCATGAGATTGTATATCCCGCAGAGGCTTTTTAAATGCCAAAAACCTCCACAACCGCGATATATGCAATCTCAGAGAATATTTTCTAAACACCGACGTGGGTATTCATCGAGATGTAGTAGCAGTGGACAAGGGACTCACCCCGCTCTCCTTGGCGAATGAGAAATGGCGCAAGCCTGTAGTGCTTGACACTAACGACCGCAAGGAGGTATGGCAGAGTAAGGAGCTTCACGGACGCTTTTTCCGGGCCCTACATGGGTCCGATGTAGAACAATCAGGGTCCGTGGCCTGGCTGCGATTCGGTGACCTCTTTGGGGAAACCGAAGGTTTCGTCTGTGTAATTATGGACGAAGTTATCATGACGAATAACTACCGGAGATTTATTGTGAAGGATGGCACGGATGACATCTGTCGGGCATGTCACCGTCCGGGTGAATCGATCCGCCACATTATCTCCGATTGTTCTCGTTTAGCTAACGAAGAGTACTTGCCTATGCAAGTACTCTTCGTTACAACTCTTCTTCTTCGTTCTCTGGCACAACCTTGTAGCCAGGATTATGCACCAGCAACTTGCTCTGAAATACACTCTTGTGGCGTCGGAGGTGCCGTACTACAGGTATGTGCCCGACCCAGTTCTCGAGAATGGCAGTATCACATTGTACTGGGATCGGTCCATCATCACTGACAGGACTATTATCGCTAATAAGCCTGATATAGTGGTGGTGGACCGAATCGAGAGGCGTGCAATGATTGTTGACATAACTGTCCCGCATGACGGGAACCTCGTGAAAGCCGAGAAAGATAAGCAAATCAAGTATCTTGATTTGGCTCGCGAGGTTGTCGACATGTGGGATGTGGATACAGCGATCATTGTACCGATAGTCGTGTCAGCCCATGGCTTAATAGCCACGAGCCTCGACCAACACCTTAGGAGGCTCTCGTTAGGCGGCTGGGTCAAGGGCCTGATCCGTACTGCTGGACACGGCTCGTATTGTTAGGAGGTTCCTCTCTGTGGAGCCCTGACCGCTGGTAGCTGGATACCGGTGGGCCTCTATTTTTTATATTTATAAATGTTTTTTTTTTTTAGTGTGTTTTGTAAAAATATTTAAAAATGTAATCAATAAGAAAAAAAAGTTGAATAAAAGACATAATAATAATAATGGATAATTTATGAAAAACGGAGGTCATATCAGCCTAAGGTAATTTAGTTATGGTCACAATCATATACCCCTAAATAATTTCCTTGAATTCACAAAAAATCAAGAGAGAGTTTTCTTGAGTTAAAATAAAATCAAACAAACTATGATCCAGATGACAAAGGTAGCAAATTTTGCAGCATAGAAAACATAGAATAGAATAGAAAGCATTTATTCGACACAGAAACAACACAAAGTAACAGAAGATTAGTAAAAAAGTACACGAATTGATAATATAAAATAATAATGTACAATAATATAAATTAAATTATTGTATAAAGTTAAACAATATTCCAATTAAAATTGTCTCAAAAGCCCCCAAAAGTAAAACATTTATTGTTAATAGTTTTCACCTTTTTATGTGAAGTGTGATCTCTATCTATACTAATATTATAAAGAGGTATGGTTTGTGAGTTGTAAGAGGTAATCTCTGGATTTACTGAATCGATTTTGAAAATTCTTTCTCCAGTAAAAAGCTACATTATTCCTGAGTGGCCATATTATATTTTCAAAAAAATAGAGTTCCTTATGAAAATTGCAATAATGTAACCCAAGGTAGCAAAATGTTGCCTATAAAATTCATTCTTTGGCGTGCGCTGAGAAATCTATTGATGACAGATAAAAAATATTAGGTAGGCAGGGTAGGCAGGGTAGGCAGGGTAGGCAGGGTAGGCAGGGTAGGCAGGGTAGGCAGGGTAGGCAGGGTAGGCAGGGTAGGCAGGGTAGGCAGGGTAGGCAGGGTAGGCAGGGTAGGCAGGGTAGGCAGGGTAGACAGGGTGGGCAGTGGAGGCAGGATAGG
Source organism: Orthosia cruda (assembly GCA_964057195.1). Classification (NCBI taxonomy): domain Eukaryota; kingdom Metazoa; phylum Arthropoda; class Insecta; order Lepidoptera; family Noctuidae; genus Orthosia; species Orthosia cruda. The sequence goes on along the minus strand of OZ059831.1, from coordinate 44,903,979 downwards.
CATGGTAAGCAGGGTAGGCAGGGTAGGCAGGGTAGGCAGAGCAGGAAAGGTAGGCAGGGTAGGCAGGGTAGGCAGGGTAGGCAGGCTAGGCAGGGTAGGCAGGGTAGGCAGGGTAGGCAGGTTAGGCAGGGTAGGCAGGGTAGGCAGGGTAGGCAGGGTAGGCAGGGTAGGCAGGGTAGGTAGGTAGGTAGCCAGTTGACTGGAGCGAAGCCGCGGGGGTCAGCTAGTTAGGTATAAAATCACCATTTTTTTTTATTCGAATTTAATATAATGCTATTTAAAAAAAAATTGAGGATTTTTGGTGAAAAGCTGATATTATCGTGTCCCTCTGGTTTAAATAAAATACATATAACACGAGCGTTTATGACAAGAGAAAAAGATAAAAATGAGATTGAGAATAGATAAAATATATCCACATATTTTAATTTTTTTTGTTCATAATAGCTAACATTTATTTACACTTAATATACAAAGTTCATCACATTTAGTACATTCTCTGTCAATAAACAAGTGATTTATTATTTAAATTCTCAATATTTTATTAGAAGTTCTTTGTTCACATTGTTAAAATACCTAACTGTCTCCTATTCTGTCTGTCTGCAAGCTGCATGTCTATTGAATGTAATTGTGCTGAGAAATAAACTTCTAAGGTACTTCACTTGAGTTTAGAACAAAGAGTTGGTATAGACTGTCTACCGCTAGACAACCCGAAACCTAGTATTCATAGTGTTTTCTTACTATTCACGTATCAATATTACAAGTTATGCTGGATTCCCCGAAAATTTAGAGTGCACATACATTATTTCGTTGAACAAAAACAAGGGAACTGTTATCAACTCTGAACTGCTCGCCAACGTTTACAAAACCGGTTCATATAAAACATAGTTTACGTTCATCTGTTCGTAAATTCAACTGTAAACTGGATCCACAGAGTTTTGACTAAAAACCATGTTAAAAAGTCAGTACACGCAGTTTGGTCTGGTTAAAGGTTAGGTTATTTTCAACAAGAATGTCCGTGGAGTTTCTTGCACGTTCTTCTCCACTACTGACGCTTGTGAATGTGCAACCAGCTTCATTTTTTTAACTGACTTCTTAAAAAGGAGGTGATTCTTTGTTATGTTTGTTCCCCTGTCACTCAAAGATGCCCGGACCGATTATTCTTTTGTTTGAAAGGGTATATAAAGGATCTGATGATGGTATCCCATGGCAATCGAGGAAATACCTCGAATATTATAGAAATACATATAGTGATTTTAGTAAATATTTTAATCAATACTGCAATCATATGTATCATTTGGTGAAGTAGAACTGATGAAGAAGGCCACAGATGGCCACTGGAACTCCTTAATTATAATAATAAGTATGTCACGGGTATAAGCTATCTCAATTAGTTAACCGACTATAATGAGAAGAGAACATTCGACCTCACTATCGAAATAACATGAGAGTGACTCACCAAGCATTCAGTCATAAGGTTCGGCTGCCACCTGCGAACTGCTAGCCTGCCGTCGGTCTCAACCTCTCAGATGTTGACACGTCAACCATCGCATTCAGCATTTGAACTGCTAGCCTGCAGCAGAGGCTCCATTGCGACACAATATGGTATCTGAAACATCAAAAATACTACGAGATTACATGTTCACACAGTTATATTACCAGTGATATTAGAATAATAACTCTTCAGCAACACCAAAACTTGACCAGCGATAACTAACATGAGATTATGACCTGACATGGGCCATACCGTAAACAAAACCAGAATTTTGTATAATGAACACACTTATCCATAGTAAAAACTAATTGAAAATGACTCACCAGATTGGCATATTAGTATGTATGGATCTTTCCACAAGTCCACACGCTCCTCCTTGACCTGTCCAGCTCCTTGGTCGTTGCTAGCTTCCTTACTGCTCCGCTCTGGACTGGTTTTTCATTATTCATTGAGGGTTGTCGCAGAAACGAACCACAACTGTTTCTATCTCAACTTTTTTTGCAAGAATGTAAATGCCATTTTCACTAGCATTGTTTTGACGTGTGATCTTATTAGCACGACTGAATCCCAATTTTGATGTCGCATCAAGACTGGCCAAGTGATGCAAGCCATCGGGAAGTCAGGATGCATGCCTTTAGGTTAATACATCGTGTGTGGGCAGGGCGGTGGGTATAGACGTGAAAATGAAATCACACAAACCATTCGATACACTGGGTTTATTCAAATAGACACAGTTACAATCTTGCCCACTAATATCACGGATCGACACTGACTCCACGACGTCCCATTCTGCTTCAACTGCACTTGCGTGGTGGAGACACAAGTGGTTAGAAAAAGTGCGCCAAAGCGTAGTTGTTCTTGATTTTCCGACAGGTGGCGTGCTTGTGATTTGTTTTGACGTCCGTACTATTGACTTAACCCGACATATAAATAAATGCTTCTGCTGAAAATGATACCATCGAACTGGTCTGATGATGAAGCCGATGGGTTGGCACTGGAACTCCGAAATGAAACAATTATGTATCCTAGTTGTCTTATTGGGATCGTCATGAGATTTTCAAAAGTTTTTTTGTTTGTAAATTCAAAAGTACCTTTATACGGTTTAGTTGAAATAAATTATTTTGATTTGATTTGGTTTGATTCTTTGTCACTGTATCTGAGAGAATGATACCACTGACAGGCACGACGAGACAGTGAGACTCCAATGCAACCTCACGTTTTCGTAGGACTGGTTCTATAATAATATGTAAAACAATTTATTAAAACACGTTGTCACAGTGTCTGAACGCGGGAATAAACACAGCAATCTATTACCTTGAGAGTTTAGAGATTAGTTTTTTACTTTAAGTAGGAACTTAAGTAGCCTTGATTTTATTATGATAACGATGCATGTTTATAAAATATTTGGCATTATATTTTTATGATAGATCTATATTTTACTATACAGTTTTTTTTTAAGTCAAAGAATAATAATCTTAAATTGTATATTAATTTTGGGTGTGAAACGAGTGTCCTTTTTACCCCCACAAAGTCATTGGCAGCTGTTGTATAGGTACTGCCGAAATGCCAAAAGCGAGCCCTCATATCTCTCGTCTGTGGCGCGTAGGTGCCTCTACCATGTGGTGACCTCCGCCAATGATCTTAGAATTACCGTTATGGGGATTAACCCACGAATTAGTTCAAGGTATTAACTGTTAAACTTGCCCCCTGGGGGCACGGTAGAGTTTAACGCATTATGTAATATGTTTAATTGCGTTAATTGACAAACAGTAATGTTTTGTAGTCATGTTAAAATGCTATGAATATTTGTGAATAATAAGAATAATTAAAAAAAAACAAGTTTTATGAACTAAAAGGTACTGAATGTGCATCACTTGTCACAACTTAACCAATGAGCCCAACCACGATGGTGCTATCTTATCTCTTTGAGCCGGTTTTCTCTATAATGAGACCAGCAGCCTAATTGCGCAAGTGAATTTGGCAAGGCAAAGGGTTTCACCGCCATCAATCGACCAATCACATAGACGGAAGTCATTCACACATAATGTACTTTACTTATCTTTCACACACTATTTTTGTTATTAATTTCTCTGTACCCTAGTTGACAATTATGTGTACGTACAAATACGTGTCAAACTTGTATTTTCTGCAAATAAATATTATATTATTAAATCCACATCGCGTCTTTGCATGTGATTGGTCGATTTATGGCGTCAAAACCCTTTGCCTTACCGAATTCACTTACACAATTAGGCTGCAGCACCACATTAACATAGTATTTCAATAATCTCGAAGTTTCATAAGTGCGCACGTAGCAGCACGTACGTAGTTACAGCTTAATCGGATGCCAATAAGTGCTTGAAAAATATGGATTACAAGTGGTCGGACACAGGACACATATTATACGAAAGCACGGTAATATTATCTAAGCTTGTTAAAGACAATGCAAGATAAAAGAGCGAGGCAGAAATTTACTGAAGAAAAAGAACAACATGTTGATACGGTTCTGCCTTTAAGAAAAGTAATATTATATTCACGAAAAACACAGCAGATAACATAATTGCTTAACACACTAAATAAAACCGAATTTTCGCGCCATCAATGTGGAGACGACACTAAATCAAATAATCTCCAGCTGACAGCGAGTGCTCACACGGAATCCCACGATAATACGCTCAACCTTTGAGAAAAATATTATTCGATAATTCGGCGCGAATGGAAGAAAAACTGTGGTACAATAAACAGGCTGTATTCAAATGAGTCCCTCCCCCCGAGGACGTCATCGGGGGCAGCTCAGGGGGCGGGGGGAGGAGGGGTACGGTGGAGCGCGGGAAAACAATGATAATATTACAAACTTATTTAGATTGGGGCCACGAGGTGCGACTCCGAACGGGTTGTTATTTATCTTAATTGCAGTTCGGTTTCAAGGTAGTTTGTGTGTTCTACTTTTTAGATATAAGAACGGTTTATTGGAACTAAGGACAGTGATTTCGAAAAAAAATTGTATATATTTTTTATTGGATACTATTTGGTTTATTGTATTGACATCAAGTGAAAAGTTTTATAAAAAAAACACTTCAATTTATTATTATCAGAATTTAGATAATAAATTAGAAATTATTAAATGTTATTATTATTGATTATTTAGAAAGGCCAGGTGCGCAGTACTTATAACCGGCGTGCGTGTATGACCAGATGTACGAATGTGAGTGAAGCAAAAGAAGTATGTAAGGATCGTAGCAGGTGGCGTTCTGTAGTTTCTGCCTACCCCCATGGGAAAAAAGGCGTGAGTTTATGTATGTATGTATGTTAGATATAAAAGATAAAAGGATCAAAGCGTCTAAAAAGTTAAACTTAACCTTAGAAATTTAGCAAAAGCTGTCGTCAATCAAACATACATTGGATAAGTCCTAATAAGCAAACAAATTAACCTTTCCAGGTAAAAGTTTCCACGTGTAACTAATATTATTGGCCATTACCATGATCAGATCTCCTGCAAATTACACAAAATTGTCCTCTTGATAATCTACTGTTGATCTGTTAAAATAATTTATATTATTACTTGTAATAATGGCTTTAACGAACATGTAACCTCAAGCTTGGTATCCTGATGGATAGGCAGAGTAATGTTGCTTCTATGTATCACACAGATCCTTAATTGATGATATAAATTAAATAAGATTGTAACCTTTGTTTTTTTAGAAGTTACTTGAAGTCAGACTGTCAGGAAAAATATTATGTAAACCTTTCTGAGGCTACGTTGCGGCCTAGTTTTCATTCTTACCTGAACCATGAATTCATGGGTTTATTCCCATCGGCCACCCCTCGAGTGGCCACCCCGGTGGCCGATGGGAATTATTTAGTGAAATTTGCCACCTTACTTTATTCCCATCTGCCACCGGGGTGGCGGATGGCACTAACTAGTGGCGTTTGCCGGTTTATTCCCATCTGCCACCTTCATTAGTTCAGTCGGATGGTCGATTCTCAAGACCGTAAAACGGGGTGAATAGAAAAAATATCAAGAAATTTTTCAAGGTTTATATTTGACTATTTTTCATTGAAGGATTTTGGTAGAATTTTAAACCATTACACATCAACATTTTTTCTTTGCATTGGCAATAATTTCATGTAATTGTTTTCTGTGTTCTTTTAATAATATCCTCTTGCTCTGTCCTTCTCATACTACTGATTTTGTTCACTCTTCCTTCCATATTAACTAGTCCATTCTTCCTTCTATTTTCAGTCCATTCTTCTCTGGAAAGTGCTTCCTTTCGTGATCAGGACGGTTACAAGTCGGTTTGCATCCAAGCGGAAATTACGGATTTATTTTCACAAGGTAAAACCAAGAAGAAGAGAACCACCTCAAGAGGTCCCCACGGATGCCCATGTAGCTTAGATTATTTATCAGGTCGATCCGATTAAATGTCTTACTACAATCTGTGCAAACCACATCGAGCTGCTTAACATTATCCATAGCATCCGTAATAAAATCTATATCTATACTAATATTATAAAGAGGTAAAGTTTGTGAGTTTGTGACGTTGTAAGGGGTAATCTCTGGATCTACCAAACCGATTTTGAAAATTCTTTCACCAGTAGGAAGCTACATTATTCCTGAGTGTCATAGGCTATAATATATTTACAAAATAATTAGAGATCCTTATGAAAATTGCATTAATGTAACCCAAGGTAGCAAAATGTTGCCTGTAAAATACATTATTTGGCGTGCGCTGAGGAAACTATTGATGATAAATAAACATTTGTAGGTAGGTAGGCAGGCTAGCCAGGGTAGGTAGGTTAGGCAGGGTAGCCAGGGTGTCCAGGGTAGCCAGGGTAGGCAGGTTTTGGGCAGGGTAGCCCTGGTAGCCAGGTTTTGGGCAGGGTAGCCAGGGTAGGCAGGTTTTGGGCAGGGTAGCAAGGTTTGGGGCAGGGTAGCCATGGTAGCCAGGGTAGGCAGGTTAGGTAGGTAGCCAGTTGACGGGAGCGAAGCCCCGAGGGTCAGCTAGTCATTAAATAAAATCAAATTAGAAGTGGTAGACCGTCCTTTAAAAATCCGTGCGGAAAGAGCTAGCAAGGGCGGATATAACTGATTATAGACAATCCTCTCATTTTTTTGCTATAATGCACAGCTTGGATATAGGCCCATGATTAGTAATCTCTTTTTTAGATCCCTTCTTATGTACGGGCGAAATAAAAACAGATTTCTATAATTTGGGGACAACACTTTGAGTCAGACTTCCAAAAAACAAAATTGAAATAGGTAGGGCAATGTAAGGCGCGCATTTAATTAGAAAATTTGATGATATTATTATGTTATCAGGGACAGCACCTTTAGTTGGATCCAAGTAACAAAGTAAACCGGTCACAGCATCAACATTCACTTTTATGTGACAAATGTCATGAGAATCGACCACCACCCCGGTGGCAGATGGGAATAAAGGATGGTGAAAGATTTCACTAAATAAGTCCCATCGACCACCGGGGTGACAAACGTCACTAGTTAGTGCCATCCGCCACCCCGGTGGCAGATGGGAATAAAGGAAGGTGGCAAATTTCACTAAATAATTCCCATCGGCCACCGGGGTGGCCACTCGAGGGGTGGCCGATGGGAATAAACCAATTCATGACGTTACTTCCATAAAATAAAATTATCATATTTTTTTTTTTCATTTTTATAGAACATGGATTAGTACTAGTAGTAGATACTCCCTGATAATATTTGCCAAATATATAAGCGTAAAGGAAACTCAAAGAAAACTCAAAACAAATATGTATGCCGCGGTGTTCGAGCACACTCCACATATACACACGTATATAAGACACATCGCTTACGTACGCGAGCTCGCTCGTAACGCGGCCCCAGTGTTTTAGGGACAAGTAAATTCAGAAAAAATTGTGAGCACGAATGTAACCTTGAATATTTACGAGAAGTGACTCCCGAAAGGGTTGGACGGAGCGCGACGCCGACGCTCTGGATAGATGACGCCTTATGAAATTTTGTCTTTGTATCAAAATGTGCCGAGAAAATAGGGTCTATCAGCCGCGCGTGAACTTATTGCCTCGAGTTTGTACCCGGCGCACAGTAATGAGCGCCTGAAAATAATTAATAATTAACCTTTTATTTCACTCTTCAAATGGCGCTGCGTTATGAAACAAGAAATAAAGTTAAAACTTCCATCGCGCAGAAACATTTTTCACGCTTCTAGAATTTCGCAATATTCTGTCGGTATTTAAGCAAACTTTAAGAAAAATAATTTTACAACCGAGACGGATCCCTCTTTTAAAGCTGGCTGTATACGGGAAACGTGTACAAAGTACAGAAAGCAAGTTGCTACGAGACATTTGGGGCTAATAAAATTATAAGAATAAAAAAGTTGTACATTAAAAGTGTAGGTAGCTATAACTCAATTGTGTGAGCTGTAGAGTTGTTTGAAGACTGAAGACAATCAACACTTGAAGATTACACACGTAACTGAGAAAAAATTGCGGGAAATAATAGAGGAATTTGTTCGGCTGGTCACGTGCGTGACACATTGATCTAGGAATATTGTATGCCCGAGCCGCCGGCACCAGCTTTGTTGCCAATGACTACGTCGATATGGAATTCTGGCTGAGAAATGGGTTTCAGATCCGTATTTGATTGTATTGTCGCTGTACGTACACGGTACTTGTTACGACAATTGAACCGATTTGTATTCATTGTAAGTTAAGCAAAACTTCGTCTTTATTCTTTCATAATGTCTATCGAGTACTATAAAATAAATAAACGTCTTTGCGACTAAAACTGCCACTTTATTTAACACCACATTAAACAACTCCTCAATGCAACCACTCGTAAAAATATTGTCCATTAAAGTCGGCATAAAGCCACTAAACAAACTAGCGTGGAGGTGTGAGTGAAAGTTGACCGGCGACCGCACGGCGCGGCGGTGCACAGTGCGGCGCTCGTCTCGATCTCACGACAAAATTTATACCTCCGCTGGGAAATTAATATCAGGTGTTAGGGGCTGAGCGACCAGTGTGGCGACTGGCGACTGGTGGGCGAGGTGTCGCCTTGACGCCCGCTGATATCGTGTAATTAGATAAGTGGTGGTTTAAACTTATGATTAAATTGTTTTATCTACAAGACTTACTAATTATATTTAAGGAGAAAACATAATATTTTACGTTATTTTCTGAATTTTTGAGAGTTGTAGTAGTGTTGGGTAGGCACTTTGATTTGTGTAAAATTATTTCATCACCACTGTTCTAAAAACTGTGAAGGAAAACATCCTAAGGAAGCCGATGTCCTGCCACCAAAATTCTAAGGCATGTGAAATCCAGCAACCCGTACTGGGTCCAAGAGGTTAGAGTGATGACCCATGTTCCAGCAGTGAGAAAATATTAAGAAATATATTTTCCAGCAGCCAATATTTAAGAAAGCTGTCACAGTCACTAATATTCAGAAGAAAACCACTTACTTTTTCTGGAGTAATTTTGAGATGTATTTCTAATTTGATTACTTACAGAAGTACTTCTAATTTCCCCTGAGAAATATCTTGCAACTAAAAAAATATGGTCTGCAAAACAAGTTTTAAAATTGGCCGAGCAACTTTAAATTCTGGCAAACGTTTTGTTATGCCGTGTTTGTGTACTTGTACTTACACGGCGTATAGGATTGCCTTGTGAGTGGAGCTAGCGAAACTGGGGAGAAAGCTTATAAAAGCAGGTGTAAGTAACATTTGGCACACGCGGTATGAATACTTAATTGTAATTCGAGTTACGCGGCAATGTTTGCGTGATAACAAAGTGGATTAAGCTTTCGAAATTCCGTTAACGATATAAAATGTTTTCGAGCAATCTCCGGGTACAATGAAAACGTTGAACTGTATGCATATTTAAACTTTGAATTATTTATCGCGGTAAACCAGAAATGCCGTTGTCTAAATTAACAGAGTACTGATGAGCAGGTATAATGCTTATTTTTGTGTTGCTATAAATAGGTAATTAATGGAAATACATTTTTTTTAAATCTATTGCTTAATTTAAGTAGATTGGCATAAAATTGTCACATTATTTTACCAAATTTACATATTTTTAAAAGCCTGCGTTACCCAGTAACGATAAGTGCCAACACACAACAAAGCGCCATATTGCATTACAATTATTCTGGCATGACAATGTGAGCGGCAAATTATATTTCTGTTTGCGCCGTTGAGGCACCGCCCGCCGGGATTACCGCAGCACCGTCGCCCGGCCTACACCGACACAAGTGACAGCTGTGCCTTTATTCCCCCAAATGATCTGTAATTCAGTTTTGAAATTCGTAAGCAAACAAATCTTCACGCCTCATCCCTTAGGAGGATAGACTGCTTTAGGAACAATGATAATATTGTCGCTGTTACACTAATTCGATTTTTCTATTTATGTCTCCAATGTTTGTACGAATTGCACACTGCGCGGCGATATTCAATTCTAAATATTAATGTGTTAATCAATGCGTTCATATTCTCGATTGCATGAATTTTATCTGAAACAGATACAATATTCAGTTTCGTTTTGTATCATTGTTTCCTATATAAAATAAACTAAAGTATTTAACTGCTTCGTTGGTGTAGAGCTCGCAAGCGCTACTGCTGAGCATGAGGTCCTAGACTCGATTGTCGACCCGGGCAAAGCGTTATTGGTTTCCAATGTGGAATTACTCAGTAGCAACCTAGATACTGGATTTGTGCCGCTTGATGACAATAGGCTCAGCCCCTGTTACATAGAGCTTAAACATAACTGGTGAAATTTGGGTGTACTATAGCTGCACCTCTACCTAACCCTTCGGGGACTACAGGCGTGATGTTATGGGTAAAGTAGATACGTAATGTTCGCGAGTTCGCGCCAAGTTGGGAGATGTAAAGTGTATTTAGTGTGTGTTTTCTCGCTCAAGTCGTAAGAGTAGCGAACTGTAGTTAGCAAGCTATCGCTACTTTGTACATCATTACAAAGTTTAAACGCGTCTTTGCTAAACGCATCATCTTCAATGTAGGTTAAATGCTTTCAGTTAGTTTATCAGGTAATTTCAAGAGCTATTTAAAGTTGGTGAGGTGAATTTAAAATTTTAATTGTTTACATAGATATTTATTTTATTTGTTGTTTATTTTCATTGCCACATTCTCAATAGTAATTTAGCCTAGTTTGCTTAAATTATCTTCGTTGCTCTTGAGAAAGCTTACTGTGATCAGCTTCTTGTTGAAAAGCGTGGTAATTATGAAAAAAATCACTAAACCATTTGATTACCTAATCACAAAAGTGTATTTCGGAGATCCATTCCTACCTATAACAACTATCAAAGCTGATATAGACAACTACCTGACATACAACAACCCAATTCAAGACAAATTGGCACACTAAACTTAAATCAGTAGAAGCGGCTTAACCTGGAAACATCGCAATCAGACTAATACCATGAGATGATAAGTGGCGAGGCGGAAACGAAGTTAAATAATTAGTCGGCGCAAGAGATGCGAGAGACGCAAGAATCATGCAACTGCGCCCAGTTGCATGATTGACAAACCGAGCAGCCGACGTAATTAGTTCACTGAATACACTTGATGCGCCGCGCGCTGGCTGCTGTCACACCGATGTGTAACATGGGTCATTGATATTTTTTTAATCTGCTCGTTTTTAATATTTTCTTTGTTAATTATTGTTAGTTATGCATTGTCTTAGATAGTATGTGGTATGGCTCAAGTCTTGCAAATGAATTTTAAATCAGTTATCCCCAACCGATTGAGCTTGAATTTCGCATGACAATGCATGGTTAGTTAAGTGTCAGAATTATAAATCCAAAATTGCGGACTTCCATAGATGGTGAATTTAATCAATACTCTCATGCACCATATGCATATTGATTAAAAGGGTTTACTGAAATGAATACAAAAATCTTTTTTTTTGTTTGAATTTATTATATTTATAACTATGTAATAACTGGATTTCCAGGAAGTACTTCTTGAGGAAAAGGCCAAAGAAACATCAAATATTTTGTCGTTTACAAATAAAATTAAACTTGTAATTGATAAATGATTCCGTATCAAAACGCCCTAATCGCAAAACGACATATGAGCAGATCTCCCTATTCTCAAAATGACAGTCATACCACACACAACAAATAGTGGAATGCATTTAATTTTAACGTGGAAGCATGGTTGATTGTAGCGAGTAGATAGTACTTGAAGTTGACATAAAAAAACAATTACAGTTCGGTGTAAAGGCAGCCTGTTTACTAGTGTGTTCGTATTCAACTAGCGCATTACACATACATGGGCTGTGGCATAAATCGCTCGCTTTGCATACATTGCCGACTGAATGCGACGCAGCGTGTCTCCCGGCGGAGCGCGGCTTTTAATGCACGTAATCTTGTCGCGTATATACGCGTACTTCATTAGTAATATTCACTTACGAAGAAGTTAGTCATTTTGTTTCGCTTGTCTCAGAATGGCGATGTTGGAAGTTATGCAGTTTTACATGTATTAATTAATTAATTGAAGATAACGGGCGTACTTTGTGAAATCTTTAAACATAACATCACGTCTGCATTCCCGGCACAACTCTGCATAACTAGGCAGAAGTGCTTCTATAGTACATCCACATTGTGCCATATATGTTCAAGTCTCATGTAAGAGGTGGCGAGCCATGTCCCATCAACTGTGTACAAGTCTAGACTCCGGGTTGCTATTGAGAAATTGCTGATGGAAATCCCTTTTTTTATGAAATAAGAAATTACAATATTTCATGTTACTTAAATATTTACTCGAACTTTTTGCTTATATTGCATCAATAGTTATTTTTATTGGCAGAAAATGAGATTATAGCACAAACACTCGTTGCAGGTATGGGCACGATGTTCTGAATGTGCGTTCTTTAAACTCCATTTTTTGTTGGCGAGTATTATCATTTATTTTTACAACTCTTCGGTTAAGATTCCTAAGACTGTCCTTGCTTAAAGGCGTTAACCAATGAGATAACTCAATCATCACGAGCTCATCTACTGTTGGATAATTACCTGCTATCTTTTCCGTCTCTCTCTATGTGCGTGTCCCATCCAGGTGTTTCCTTTTCAGGCATTACTTTTATATACCTAGAAACAGCAAGAGCAAGATACCAGTTAAGATAACATTTACTAAACTTACCGATTAAAGGATCTTTTTTTTACATTTATTATATTTTTTTTTATTGAATTTGAATGATGCCCAGTAGTAACTGCAAATGAAACAGCTTAAAGTAAGAGCATGGCTCTCACTTTTACTCCCCTTTTCGACACGCGAATTACAATACATTCGTGTCATCTAGTTAGATGTATGTTTGTGAGCGAGTACTCAAAGTGTAGGTATAATATCTAAGCCACTCATCAAACTAACTCATATCCAAGTCCTTCTTCAATTTGTCAAACTTCATGTTCATTTGAAATGACAGTAGTTTGTTATTTTATCCCTGTTCATAACGAGGAAGTTTACAAAGTGTTCCAGTTCGTCACAGACATGATTAATCAAGGAGTGCGTGTGTGAAACAAAGGAGGTATGACTGAGGTGTGCCACTCATGTAATTATTCTATATTAGTTCATTTGGAGGCTGTGCGTTATGTTATGCGAGTTGTGTAATGTGATTGTCTAGTTTCTCACGGGTTGTAACGTAGAGCCAAGATTTAGGTAGTGATAAGGTTGTGTTTATTAGTACACTAGAAGAACCATTTATACGTGACTTGATATTAACGTAAACCGGTTTTAAGTCCGTTTTAAGTTTAAAGTCGTAGAATTGCATCATTTAATTCCGCCTAGCCCGTTTAGTTCCGTCATCGGACTACGAGTCGTACGAAAAAAACGAAACGAAAACGAAAAAACGAACGGCGATGGTACGTGGTGGATATGCTATCTATACCCACTAAACGTTTTGGAAATACTTTCATAGTGAGTACAGGTAAGGAGTCGAATTCCCTGTGACCGGAGTCTGTTGTGTTTCCTGATACCTACACCTACCTAGGGGTCTTTAAGTAAAGAGTGAATAGGTAGATTACTTGTTAGCGAGCGTGTTTTACCCTCGACCACATCAACACTTGCCATCGGGTGAGATAGTAATCAAATAAGTAAGATCCTGTCATAATAAAAAAATAGTCAGGCAAGAATGAGGTCTAAACGAACGATCAATAATTTTTCTAACCTACTACCTACGTATCAAACAATCATTAATGAACTGTAGAACTTGAAAAAAAAAATGCTTTTAACAAGAACAAAGCTATTTCATACCTTGCCCAAGATGTAACGTTACCCATCAAGAAATCACAAACTTAACCCTAAAAAGTTGGCACCGCAAAGTTGAGCACACAATCAAAGCGAGTACGATACACCACACAAACGGCCCGCACTCAATAGACGGACACATCAGTGAGGCCGCGCCTCTAATGCTCGCCGGCGGATACTTCACCCATCTAAACTGCGGAACGCAACTATTCCCATGTGAGACCCGTTCGGGTGAGGTTGCATTGATAAGCTGCAGCGGGTGCGATTTGGTTGAAGGATCGCACCGGATTGTGCGCGAGTCCGTCACACAGTTGTCTTGTTCGAATAAATTATAAATGACAAATTTTCCGTATTCGCACTGTGCTCTTGTATTTATACCGACTGCCGATATTGAAGTTATTTTTCACTTTGTAATATTTTATTTAGAAGTAGGTTTTTTTTTTTTGTAAATAAGTTTTTTTAGTTTTCATGATTTGTGCTTGTACATTATTGATTGTACAAATAGGATCTTGAACAAGCACAGCATGACTAAAAGGGTGACAGATAGTTCATTACAGCAAAAACTCTTCCCTTTTTTATCAATAGATAGGCTTGTGTTTTATAACTAACTCACCTGATGGTAAGCGATGATGTGATCGAAGCACGCTTGCCTAGAAGTAACCTTTTTATTTATTCTTGACTTGTAGACTCCAAGGTTATAGTTATCTGGAAATACGGACTCCGGCAGGGAATTCCACTTCTTGATTGTACGCAGAACACTTCTGATACGTTTCATCTTTCATAGCAAATCGTCACAGAAATGATACTATAGAACTACTAAACCCATACTAGGCCAAAAGCATATTTTTTACGTCAAACAATATTTCTGATATCCTAAATCAATAAATTCTCCGTCCACGCTGCCTCCCATTACTCAGCTCACACACTTACCCGAGACAATAAATGAATGGCAATCGCGAAGAGATTATAGCAATTGAGAAGGGCCGAAGTTGGGCGCTTACCGCAACTTGCGACGTATCACTGGCCGGATTAGTGACGTGCCGAGCGGCTGCTAGGAATGGGACAGGTGTCGATTTGTGTCATTTGATGTGATTGTGTGAGGTATGATGTTAGCGTGATTTTTTTAGGGTTCCGTACGCACGAATAGAAACCAACCACAGTCAATTTGCTCCGAATATACTAGATCGATTGGCTTTAAATTTTGTACACATATGAATAGCTGTGACCCAAACACGGACCTAAAGAGATATTACATTAATTTGGTATATGGAATTGAATCTAATGAACCTATAATTTTGTAAAATACTTTTCTACTTATAAATAAATTACTGGAAAACCTATAGGAAGTCTATTATCTTGAAATAACATGGTAAATATATCAATATTGTGCTTATATAGTAATATTTTCAGTTGGAATGTAGGGAATATATTTTTTCTCTGCAATGTTAAGTTTGTTCTTGGTAAACATTGTAGACAAAATAAGCATCATACGAAACTAATGGAACACACTCCACGCGAGTCCAACTCACTGTTGGTTTTTAGGGTTTCGCTGTCGTACCCGGAGGGTGCAAACGAAGCCCTATTGCCGTCGCTCACGTGTCCGTCTGTCTGTTCGTTGCCTGTCACACAGATTTAACAGTGAAACAGTTGGAGCTACAGTCTTAAAATTTCAAAGTAAAAGCATCTTGTTGACCTAAAGCCATACAAAAGGTAAAAGTATTTTCAAGTATTTTTAAGGGCGGGCGAAAAAATAAATTGACCCACCCGAACGAGTGGGGTATCGTTGTTTAGGAATCGTTGACAGAGGCGGATTACCCTTAAGGAAATCTAGGCATATGCCTAGGGGCGCGAGGGTATAAAGGGGCGCGCGGGCGGCATTGTAAAATAAAGAAAAAATATATAATATAGCATACAATTAATTGCATCAGTAAGTAAGCCACCTACTTACCCAAAAAAACTATAATTTTTGCTTACAACCTCAATTTGCTTCAATTTATAGCAAAAGATAAATTTAACGGATGGGGTTGACTAAAACTTACGCCTACAAACAACCTTGTCGATGGTACATGATCTCTGATTGAAGTTGGAAAGATACGACTGCAATGTTCATCGCGTCGACCGCGATTGAGTATCGGATGGGACGTTCCTGCTTCTAAAATTGCAGGGACGAGGATGCGGCGCGGAGGCGGGAGCGAGCGAACTTTTTTGTCGTTGGTTACGCGTGCTCATATTGTTTACGTACTTGCTGAGGTATTCATTAAAATTTTGTTTATTACTCAAAGAATGAGTGAATTAAAAAAACCTAGTGGTGCAGAATATAAAATGAAGGCTAAGGAGAAAGAAGAAAAACATCATAATGTAATAAAGCACACGAAAATATCGAGGCATTTTTTTCAAAATTAAAAATTGATGCTGAATCTTCTAAGGCAATCCAAAGTGCATCTGCTGCCGACCCTATGCAATACGAAATTCCTACTAGGTATAAAAAACTACAAAATTTCTCCGTGCCTACGCCGCTTACTCCACCAGCAGTAGAAGCTGTGAGGCAGTCGCAAAATAAACTGTTTATCGTGGATTGTAACTCAGTCAAGTGGGATATCAATAACGAAACACAATAATATATTGCACTGAATGGCTGTAATCAAAATATAAACGCAGATGTTTCATTGAGTAAGAGAATATATGAAGAAAAATTTTACGTTTTCCGCAAAAACATTGTCTCAAAAAAGTTATTAAATAAAGCAAACCGTCCAAGGAAATGGCTTATTTACTCGCTAAGCACAGGAAAAGTTTTTGTGGACCTTGTCTATTTTTCGGTGGTGGAACAGCGGTACATCGGTTTCGGACAAACTATAGTACGAGTTATTTTTAATATTGGGGCGCCGATGAGTCGCTTGCCTACGGCGCTCTCAACATTTAATCCGCCTCTGATCATTGAGTAAATAAATAATGTATTTTTGTTTAAAAAATATTGGCAAACAAGGATTGAGAAGCCATCAGCATTTTTACATTTTTTTCCATTGGCTTAGGAACTTAAAATTTGGTGAAAATGTTTATTATTACGTATATTTTACAAAAAAATACACGGTTTATATTTGAAATTTCCTCTTTTTTCGACACGCAATTGGACAGATTTTTAATTGAGTCAGTTGTGACATGGTTTGATGATACCATCGGGTACTTTACAGTTATACATCATACCTACCTCAGGTATGATATATAAAATTTAAAAATTTAAAAAATCCCCCGACTCATTTATCTTGCGAAAACATCCCGATTCAAACCGTAAAACGCCCATAACTTTTGAACGACTAAACCGATTTTATTCAAACATAGCTAAGAACACTCTCGACACAAAAAAAAACTAAATCAAAATCGATTCATCCGTTGAGGCGCTAAGATGCCACAGACAGACACACAGATACACATATACACAGATACACAGACACACAGCAACACACGTCAAACTTATAACACCCCACTTTTTCCGTCGGGGGTTAACAAGCAGACAGACACTTATCCAAAAATTAAAGACTGTTCAATACTGTGTGATAAAACAAAACAGGTACCTTATAATATAAGGAGATTTTTACAAGTAAAGGGCAAGATTTTACTGAGACCTACAACAATGTTTATTACCTCGTTGAATACAAACAATACAGAAAAAGAAATATAAAAATTAAAGAGCTTGCTTTACTGTAATTTATTCTTAAGTAATAGCATAGCCTCATATAGATATATAGCTTTAATTAGTCAAAACTTTTAATAATATTCAATATTCCTTACTTAAATAAAAAGTTATAATTAGCACTTCATAAATTAAATCTCTGAATTGCAACGTGTGAAACTTACAAAGCAAGACGAAAACTACAGTTAGACTCCAGCTACGAGTATCCGCGAGACTATCATGTAAATGTGATGAATGCATTCCACGCAGTAATTTCCAAACTTATATAAAGCAAAAACTTAAAATGCAATTTCCTTTCATACAATTCGTTCTGCTTGTGACCCAAGAAAATAGTGAGACAATTTCTGAAATTGCGTAATCAGACTTGTCGGAGCGAACGGACGGACAAAATGCCCGCTTTTACATAAATACTTATATACCAGTCGTTTTGGAGATAACGTAATAACAGACACGCGAAAATAAGGTTGTGGAATCTTCTTGTATTGTGGCCTACTATATTTTATACGAGATACATCTTGTAGCAATATTGTATTCTTTGATGTGCTACTAATATGGAATGCCACAAATATAAATGTGAAGGGGTTTTTCGTGGCGGTAAAAATAGAAGTAGTAACTTCATATTAGGTTTTGTACCTACGTACACGCTATATTTAAATAAATTATATCTACTGTACTTAAATATACTGTTCTGTTGTGTACTGTACTGTTCTTCTTCTTTAAAGAAGTAACCGATGCTTATGTAAAACAACCTGCTGTTTAGTAAGTGAATCACTTACCCAACCACGGTCACTGCATCATAAAAAACCAGCAACACGATACAGTAAAACATTAATATCATACAGACAAAGCCTGTTGATGAGTTAAACCAACCCGTCTCAAGTAAGCCCACTCTCTAAAAACATATAATGTAAATAATAACGTGGGCTTAACTAAATAGAGACGAACCAAGAAATACTGTCGTCGCAAAAAATGCTTATCATAGTGTATCCTGGGGATCTCGTACCCATGTTACAGTGGACAGACTGACGGACAGATTAACGTACACTGGCCGACAATGAGAGTCGCGGATAGCTCGTAGCTCTTTGGCTATTAAAATGTAGTCCAGACAGGTGACTTTATAGTTAGCTTCTTTGAACTATTTTGGACTTGAGTACCGAATATGAAAGTAATTATGAACCCAATGTGGTATTTAATAGCGTCGTTTCCTAGTAAGAAATTGTACGGAAAATATTTATTTTCTACATGGAAAAGTACAATCATTACCTCAATACGTATACAATTTTTTATGTTACTGTTAACTGAGTGCACACGAAGAACAGCCGACACAGGGATGGCGTCGCATCGCGAGGTGAGTTGTGGCAGCTCATACTCTAAATACAACTTGATTTCCACGACCGCTCCGGCCAGAGTGTACCGTCGAAGAAGAAATTTATTTTGCGGTTGACTTAGTCTAATTACATAATGACATAATTAAAAAAAAATGGGCCTCATCAGAAAGCTTACAGCCTTCCAAAAGGTAATGGAGAGATGCTCGTGATTTGCTTGCATGATCAAATCAGAAATGTAGAGATCCACAAGAGAACCAGGGTTATCGATATAGCCCAAAGAATTGCCAAACTTAAGGGACATTGCTCGCAAAACGGATGGCTGACAGGGCAGAAAAGTTCTGGAGTGGCAACCGCGAACCGAAAGACGGTGCGTTGGAAGGCCTCCCACTAGGTGGACCGATGACCTGGTGAAGTTAAGTTTAAATCCCATGTAATAGGGGGTGTGGCTATTTTCATCAACCGGGCACAAATCTAGACTCCGGGTTGCTACTCATAAATTCCAGATGGAAAACCCAGTAACACATTACCCGACTCGGGAACCGAACACAGAAGCACATGCTCAGCAGTAACTTGCAACAACTAGACCATCGAGACAGTTTTAATTCTTTAAATTTGACCAAATACGTAACTAATGCTAGACTGCAAGAAGCTTATAAAAATATTCTCAAGCAGCGTTACGTAGTGTATCGAGTTTATTTACGCTGCGGCGCCATATTAATGAGTAGCACCGCGACGTATGCGTTACACTATGTGCAAAGCGCAGTTGACTTGCTTGCAACTTGCAATAAAACTTGCCTCTGGGGAAGGAGCGCCTGCGAGGCGGTGGGGCAAGCGATGAGAGCACGCGGGTCTTTACTTTTCAGATAGTAATCATATTTAAAAATTGCATTGTCACGAAAAACAAACTTGTGTGCAAAATTTAAGCTCGCACGCAGAAAAGTGGGTCAATATTAATTTGCAAGATTTGATTTCAGACACCGGGACAGGTGACATTAAATAAAAGCTTGTAATAAATCTGTAACGGGAGATATGGAGTCATGCAGGTGTAGTACACACTCTTCAAGGAACATAGGCGTCCGGTGACGGTATGACGTGGATCTCTGCAGGCCAGTAACTGCCCCATTGGTCTCACGGTCGCAAGTTGCGACTGGTGAGCATGAGATTCCCGGGTCCGATGCCCAGGTCAGGCAAAATGTTATTAGTTTGCAACCCCGACGGAAAAAGAGAGTTCTTATAATTTTGACGTGTGTACCTGTGTATTTGTGTATCTGTCTGTGGCATCATATCTCCTAGCGCATTTTGTTCAAAAGGTGACTTTATCGAGAGTGTTATGGGCGTTTTACTGTTTGAATCGGGATGTTTTCGCAAGATATCGTGTCATAATTACGTGTTCAGTAGATTATCCATCGAAGCGTGTCTACTATATCTGTACTAATAGCTAAGATAGCATAGCTAAGAACACTCTCGATTAAGTCACCTTTGAAACAAAAAAAAACTAAATCAAAATCGGTTCACCTGATTGGACGCTATGATGCCACAGAAAGACACACAGATACACAGATACACAGATACACAGACACACATATACACAGATACACAGACACATAGATACACAGACACACAGACACACAGATACACAGCAACACACGTCAAACTTATTACACCCCTCTTTTTCCGGCGGGGGTTAAAAACGAATCAATGTTTGGGAATGACATATCTGCACGTAAGTCACGTGGTCACAGTAGACAGAGATTCGATACGATACGTTTATAACTTGGCTAGGGGGGCTGATCTGGCCTTCCATGTAGCCTCCCAGATCGCCTGACGCCGATGGCTCAGGCGCATCTGAGGCGCGCGGGGACATGAACTCAAAAGCGCTATGTGCACGCCTAACTTTGTGCGGGAAACTTCGCAGTCGCAAGGCACACCTCCCTAATTGGGTAAATATAGGAGGCGAGCAAAGTGCCCAATTCAAAGATAATTTAATGCCGTTATTGATATGGGATGTCACGGTGTAAATAAGGTTTATTTTTTTATTCTGAACGCTATTTATGTATTTTTCTAATAACGACTCTTTTTACAAGAGTATATTTAACTTGCCTTATTAGTAAATTGATTAGTATGTTTTTGTCAAAACATTCCAGTTGCACGTTTTGACAAAAACAAACCAATTTGCACCATTTTAAATATTGGTACCCAACTGAATGAGCTGAAATGTTAAGCTGAACAGCTAGTTTAAAAAAGCTTTTTAGGGTTCCGTACCCAAAGGGTAAAAACGGAACCCTATTACTAAGCCTCCGCGGTCCGTCTGTCTGTCTGTCCGTCTGTCACCAGGCTGTATCTCATGAACCGTGATAGCTAGATAGTTGAAATTTTCAGAGATGATGTATTTCTGTTGGCGCAAAAACAACAAGTACTAAAAACAGAATAAAATAAATATTTAAGTAGGGCTCCCATACAACAATTGTGTTATTTTTGCCGTTTTTTGCGATAATGGTACGGAACCCTTCGTGCGCGAGTCCGACTCGCACTTGGCCGGTTTTGATTTAAAATATTATTTTATGGTAGGGAGACGATTAAGATGAATTAAATTTGCGACTTTAGTAATAACTTAAGTTATATTCGATAAAACAAGGGAAAAATGTTTGCACGATTTGTATTTTTTAAGGCATTTTGGCGTACTGAACTCACTTTAAGAAAGTTTAACAAATGTAAGTCTTAGTGAAGGCAATGTATGATTTGTGTACTAATCCTACAACTATTATAAACGTGAAAGTTTGTGAGGATGGATGGATGGTTGGATGATTGTTATACATTCACGCAAAAACTACTGAACGTGTTTTGATGAAACTTTACAAAGTATAGCTTACACATCAGAATAACACATAGGCTACAATTTATGAAGATATTGCGAGAATTTTGGCAATTCGAAAAATTTATCTAGAGCCTTGCCTTTCAGTTATCAATTCATCAATTTACAAAACTGCCAAACTATTTCCGTTAACGACTGTTTCATTCGCCAATGCTTAGCACATAAGGTTTTCAACAATGAAAATAAAGTTTTGAGAGAGTGCTTTTACTATGTTAATTGAAAGTCTGTAAGTGTTAAGTGTTGGTATTCCAGTGACATTTCTATTCAGTAACAATTATTGTAACTATGTATTTATACAATTAAAAAACCAAGCATTTTCTATAAACTTGTCTATAATTCAAATACCTAATTTGTGCTTATAAATCGCTGGCCCACAAACCTTTGTACAGTTTTAATACAGTCGTACCCATAGATATAGTATTTTATATATCTATGGTCGTACCTATCTAAATAAAAATCTGAACGAGAGCAACAAACACATTAGTTTATTTGTAAATTTCCCCCAATAAATACCGCATTGTAAAAGCCTATTGTATATTAAACAACTATTTTAGCGTTGCAGGTAAACGCCGGAGTCGGGCCAACACTTAAAATTCAAACTCTTGGCTCCGAAACAAATCCTTTGACAACTTTTATTTGCTTTCGATGCAACCGAAGGTGATTCTTAATGCTGTAGTATTAAGGCTGTAGATGGTAGTAAAGTGGGCGATTTAAAGTTTTACAAGCGTTTTTAATAATGTGCGGGACATGTAAATTCGGGTGAAGTTTTCCAATAAAAGTTGCATCGCTGTTGGAGTACGCCGCGCTACGCCGTAGCACATCTGTGTAGCGCTGTACTACGTGTGGCGTGTGTGTGGGACCTACTTATGTATAATATTGAATAAGGCATTAAAAGCATAACCACAAAAGAGAGAGAAAGAGACTATGACCTCTGAGTGTGTTTCTTCTCAGAGTAGTCAAATGGGAAACGCCGACCTCATCTAGTTTTAAAAGATATGATCGACATGTAAAAGTGTTTGTACAAACCAACTTACAGAAATGAAATCATTTATCATGTATGTATCACACATCTTATTTATTTTTTTGGAAAGATTTCCTTAGGTAAATTAGTTAAATAACATTTACACAATAAATTAGGTTAATCAAAATCGTAGTAACGAAGTAGTGAGGTAGCGAAGTGTTCGCTCGTTCAAGTAATGGCTGTTCGCGACGTAAACTTATTTGCCTATTAGACCCTGTTACCTTGTTACTCGTTGCTGCCTCTTTGTGATCCTTGCACATTACCCGAATGTTCTGCACTTCTGATAATGAGTTAGTGACCTTACGTTGAGAATTTCGGCCACATATCATTTTCATCATGAAAGGTCGAAAAAGGCTATCAGGTGTGTAAAATTACATAAAAATGACGCTTATGAAAAACTAAATCATGAAGTTGAACCAATGAAATGACTGAACTTATCACTTTACACATTAATTTTCAAAAGACAAGTGCAATACTATCAACGAAAGAGTCACCATAGCGACGGACTGAGATAAAAATATATGGGAATGAAAAATGCTTTCCAGATTATACGTGATCAATGTATGTCAAGTCTATTTAGTGTGAATCTACCATTACATTTTGGCATTTCGAAAATCACCATTGCGGAAAAATGCCAATTTATCTAGAGCCTTGAAACTCTTTCAGTTATTATTACTCAGTCATCAATTCACAAAACTTCCAAACTATTTCCGTTAACGACTGTTTTATTCGCCAATGCATAGCACATAAGATTTTCAACAATGAAAATAAAATTTTATTCTGTGTAAGACACATTGCAGTCGGTAAGAAGTAAGTTCCGCGTTTGCAATGCACGTGCTTACTGCTCGGAGCCGCGTCCACACGCACTTGCTCCTAGCACTAGACTAGCAACAACCATCTTCGACTACATCATCGCCTACCATCAGAAGTTCTAGATGGGAATCCCCCTTTTTAACCCCCGACACAAAAAGAGGGGTGTTATAAGTTTGAAGTGTGTTGCTGTGTATCTGTGTGTCTATGTATCTGTGTATCTGTGTTTCTGTGTATCTGTGTGTCTGTCTGTGGCACCATAGCGCCTAAACGGATGAATAATTTAGTTTTTTTGTTTGTTTTAAAGGTGATTTTGTCGAGAGTGTTCTTAGCTATGTTTGAATAAAATCGGTTTAGCCGTTCAAAAGTTATGGGCGTTTTACTGTTTGAATCGGGGTGTTTTCGCAAGATAACGTGTTCAATAGATTGCCGATCGAAGCGTATCTACTATACACTAGATAAATTATGAAGCATGAAAAGGAACGGCTTCACTGGGAGCATTCTTGCGTGAGCATTTGTAAACAAGCAATCGTAGGCGAGCAACAAATGCTTCCCATCGAGTCCAGCATTCACTTTCGAGCAAAACTATGAACGTTCGAGTGAACATTCCTTTGCGAACTTGGAGCATTCGAATACGATCTTAAATGTCATTCATTAGATAATACGATTGACTAAGAAGGTCACAAACACTCAAGATCAAGAAACTGTTCCTTGCTCACAAGTAGCCAGTAATATTCCTACATATGTAATATATTCATTTCATTATCTGAGTACTCACTTTCGAGCGTTTAATTTACTGAACATTCGAATGCGAGCCGTTTCCGTGAAAATCGTTGCGACGTCCACACCGGCCGAAGTTTGCGCTTGCTTGTAAGCTTTGTAACGCTCTGCTTAACGTCCACACCACTCCAATATTCAACGTTGAATGCTCATTACACGTGAATGCTCTCAGTGAGGACGCTCCTTTCTAGGAGCATTTTATTTGCGTGAACATTCGAATGCGAGCCGTTTCCGCGAAAATCGTTGGGACGTCCACACCAGCCGAAGTTCGCGCTTGCGTGTAAGCTTTGTAACGCTCGGCTCAACGTCCATACCACTCGAATATTCGACGTAGAATATTCATTACAACTGAATGCACTCAGTGAGGATGCTCCTAAATAAAAATGTGACGGGGTTTTTAAAATTTTGAAATTCTACTTGTGGTATACAATTTTAAGGCACAATATTGTATGGCATAACGTTTCCGCATAACTTTTATTAGCATAATAATAATGTGGCATAGTAATATTTTGGCATAGTGCAAAGGTAACTGTCATTTGTTCTAATTAGTTTTGGCGTAGTTTGGAGTTGCATAAATATTTATTCGTCTATTAATCATGACTCAATTGGATCAGGTTAAGGCGTCGCGCCACTTGGACCACCCTTGAGCCGCGAACATGATTGTTTTATTATGGATTAACGTTTAGCATAATTTTATAAAGCGTTATAAAATATAAAGCATAATGTTGTAAGCATAGTGTTATAATTTTATAAAGCACTAGCTGTTCCCCGCGGCTTCACTCCCGTGGTCAACCCCACAGGACCCGTTTTCGGGATAAAAAATGCCTATGTCACTCAAGAATAATGTAGCTTTCTATTGGTGAAAGATGTTTTTTTAAATCGGTTGAGTAGTTTCGAGGCCTATTCGGTACAAACAAACAAATAAGCAAAAATATCTTTTCTCTTTATAAAGTACATTATGGCAAAACATTTATGCCTAATAATACATATTATGCGTAATGATCAGCTGTTTGTTATGCCTATATAAATTATGACATCTTTTATGCTTACCATTAGTGAATCGTTCTAGACAAAGCGTCATTTTATCATCGTGTGCGATTTCAACAATCGCAAACGATGATAAAATGACGCTGCCAAAATGTAATGAATTGATCATGTGCAATTTCGATAGCGCTCGGTATTCCCATACATTTTTGACATTTTACATATCGCTATCGCGTCGCTTTCATTGGTAGAATGTCAATTGTCTAGAGACTCTGTTGAGACAATGTTCAAACGCGGGCATATCAATAATAAAGTATAAAAATAAATAACTAGTAAGTAAACTATGTTACAACATAACATAATGTGTACCTGCTCAAATTGAAGAGAAGGGGTTTCAACTATTCGAAAAGAGTTTATCTTTTCGAAGAGTCTGATTAAACCGATTTAATATAAATAAGTGTTTTAGTACATGGTTTATTTATTTTGATAATCGAGTAGGTATATGCTTTCATTCTGTTTTCTACATAATTCTATTCAAATTACAATCTCGCTAATATAGCTTCGTATTATGGCTAAAAAAGTCCGCATAAGAATGTTATTCTTTATTTGATTTGGGTAAAGTTAATGGATATTTGACGTAATATTATTTATTTTTAGACATAAACCATTGAATTTTAAGCGGCGCCCCTTAATTTGCTTAATTATTTATTTCTTGCTATATAATTTATGAAAATTATGAATGATGAATTACTTTTTCCTTATTCAGACCAGCGTCATTCATTATTACTGACTTTTAATAAAACGGTTGTCATCATAATTATTATTACTTGATTGTCACTTCATTAAGGCAGCATGAAATTAATTAATTTAAGTATATATAGTAGACCACACTTCTTTTTCATGTGTTACCTGACCCGACCACCTTCGACAAAACGTTGTGACGCCGTGAGATAAGGAAAGCCGAGCCCACCTAAAGTGGTAAAAGGCTACGCAGAATAAGAAGAAGAAGTCTTCAGTGGACTTGAATTCATGCAAGTAACTCACCAGAGTGGAGCAAGCGTGCGCGTGTAAATGCAGCACGGCAAGGCGAGTGTGCGGCACGAGGTGACTGCGTGACTGGAGCCCGTAAGTATTGCTTTGACATAATAGACGTAGATAAAGTGCCTACGTACTTAAATAAACTTGCTCACTACTCATAACTAACCGGAGAACTCGTATCCAAGTAGATGGTAATACAGACGTAACGTAGCGAACAGCCGGTGACTTCAGTTACATAAACCAACCATTTACATAACAAACAAAAAAACAATAACAAGAAACAAAGCTTCAGACGAGATAAGCTCTACAATATACTTAGTTAAAACACACAAACCCTCACTTAACCTTGCGTGGCTCCAATTATGTAGATGAACTCAAAAATGGCACGCACACATACCCGCGCTCGCGCCACTCAATCGGCGATTCCACAAAAACTTGGAAAGTAATCATCATACAAACAGCGCGTTATCTCCTCTCGGGGCGACGTCGAGTAATATGGACGCAGATGATACAATTATCCTCGCGAAATTGTCTTTAGTTAGACCGAATTACTCCGCCCTTCCCATAAAGATTTAGTATAACGGTGGAAGCAACCGTTTTCTTATCTTGCTCAAAAAAAACAAGATGGATACAATCTTATTTTAATGAAACGAATCTTCTCGAAACGTGTGTTGTGGAAAACAACGCAGAGGTTTGTAGTTTTACAGATTTTATTTGGCATACATATACTATGACTGTGAGGAGCTCGTATTGTATTGAATATCATTTTACGAGAACTACCCCTGTGATCACCACCAGCGCATAGATCGTCAGCCCTGAGACCTCCTAAAATACCACTCACGTAAATCATCTTAGAGGCGACGACAAATATAATTATCTATTTCATTTAATAAATACAACTTTGACACTTGGTCATCATTTATTATGGATGGTTGAATTCAACGTTCATATTACGTGTACGCCCGGACACGGTGCTTACAACCTTTATGAAATCTACTATTCACACCAATTATTTCGAAATCATTAAATGTAATCAATTCAATTTAAAATCTACAAATCACCCTTTATTAAACTGTTTCACAAAAACACAAAGCCTGTATATTTTCTCTAATTTTAATAATAGATCGTTTTTCAGACAGTCGGCTTCTTTAAATTCAGGCAATTAGTCATGGACAAATCTTATGCAAATGACTTGTTAACCGTCAGGATCCGCAGTTAATTTGAAGCGCTGTTTCTGCGATCAGAGCAGGGGTTTACAGCACTAAGGCTGTTAGCCTGTGTCTATGGCTACCCTGATTAATTGTTAGCTTATGTCTTATTTATAAGGAATTTAATTTTGTAGCCGGTGGATGCTCGTTTACCAGTCTTATCTTTACTGCTTCCTTGTATTTACAAATATTTTTGGTGCAAAGAAACTTAAACTGCTTCTTCAGACTAAATAACATTCCATATTCAACTATGAAGACGATTGGCGAAGATCCCTAATCTATCAATAGGGAATTTGCATGTCCTTTTTATATATGCTAAATATAATACTTATTAAATGTCCGACGAAGTTTGAGAGCTTCAAAGTTTATAATTAGAAAGAGAGTAAGTCCCACACGGAATCTAACGTCAAAATCCGCTACGCCCATACAGCTCCTATAGAATATGGCGGTTATGCGAGAGAGAGAGATCTTGTTTATTTTTCGATCAATTTTTATTTTTTTATGGTTTGTATTCTTTTTTTGTATATTTATCGCCACACAGGTTATATAACAAATATTTTTTTCATGCATATTCCCTATTGGGACCCATGATCAATTGTGGCTATATGGTGACTATAATATTTTACAAAGGTACATAGAAGTAACATCCCCCGCGTATTCCCGAACAAATGTACAACATAGAGAATATCTCAGGTAGGTGGTGTAGATAGTATCAGGAGCAGAAGAGCGCAAGTTCCTTTTTTTTCAAGTATATATAGTGGCAGAGAGCGAGGCCAGCTGAGACGGGTGTTATTATAATCCGTCCGTCCGTCTGTCGCGCCTGACATGGGTTAAGCTCTGTACAGCTGATGTTTACACCCTAACGTTTCTTTACTACCATTTATATGTTTTCTTTAACAATGTGGACTTTTTGATAGTAATCTGTTTCGGTAAAATTATGTTTAGAATTGCGATTAACGTCTTGGGAAAATTTTCTGATTGAGCGATCAACTGTTATCGTCGTACGAGGAGAGGTCCAAAAGTTCGCGGAATATTTTCCATAAAAGATGTATTTTAAGGAAAATTTACCGCGATCTTATAATATCTTATCTATCTAATCTTGTGGAGGAGCCGAGAAATAACTCGGACACTTCGACCCATTGGGATCTATTGTGGTCCCCTAGATAACCTACTTCTCCCCTATCTCGTTGAAAACTCTTTTCATGAGTTTTACAACGAGACTAGGAGATATGAGCCTTCTAGTTTTGGATATCCAACCCCTAGGAGACTCATTCACTTACCGGCCAGTGCATCGCATGTGTACAGAAGGTGTTCCATACGTTCCGTGTGTTTCCCATACAACCTGCACATGGGTGTCGCGGTTAGACCCATCTTCATGAGCATGTCGTTGGTTCTAAAGTGCGCAGTAAAGGCCCCAAGCAGGTAGCGGATTTGCCTCCTGCTCATATTCCAAATGCATTCCCGGGCTTTGAACGTCAAAATGCCTACACAGGTTTCTGGACCCACAAAATCATTTGCTGAGCCCTCTCTTGCCAGTTCATTTGCCACTTCGTTACCATGGATTCCTTTGTGCCCGGGGACCCACATCAGTCTTACCCTGTTATGCTTCCCGAGCCTGTTTAGGGTCTGGAGTCCACTTTGTAGTATGCCATGGTTTTGATTGCAGCCTGACTGCCACTAAGAATATATATGGATTTCCTCTATCTATATTCTCTTGAGCACAGGTTATTATGGCATATGTTTTTGCTTGGAATACAGTTGCCATCTTCCCTAAGCTTTTGCTACATTTGTAACCTTTTGCGTATATTCGCGCTCCTCTACCTGATTACAATTTGGATCCATCAGTGTACCATACCAGACTATCTTGTTCTGGTGAGACTATCGAGTCCCTTCATCCAATCCTCTATTGTAGGGGTTTGGACCGTGAAAGACTTTCCAAACACAAACAAGCATAACAAGTAAGTCTAATAATAAATGTAAGATGAGGTGACCTATAAAAAAAAATTACGTCATGTTCAATGTTATTTTTAATTTTTTAGGTTTTTGTTCAATGTGTTTTTATTTTTTTGACTTTTGAAACGTAAATTGTATGACCGTAATAATCATGTATTGTTGAAGTATTTAATACATTTATATTTGTACATACAGTCCACATTTGATTATAGTAAGTAGCGAGCTGCCGACCCCATTCTGTGTGATGGATGCATATTTTAAGTTTAGTTGTCAATAAACACAGTAGAAGACAGACGCTTGTTTCATTTAGAAAATCACTCGCTAAAGTAATTTGAACCCTAACCTACACAGCATAATGGTCATTATCGAGCCGCATCATTAGTGAAGTGAATATAAAAGAACCACATTCCATCAGAGATAAGAAACCGGCGAGTGAATAGTTCGACGTAAACAAAGTCATTAGTGATTTTAACAAGAAAAACGTTGTTGAATACATCAAGTTTGCATTGTGTTTGCGTATTATATTGAAGATTTACGTAATTGAATTGAATTAAAGTGAAATATGTCTAAATCAACCGAAGAAGCACTTGGTATATTAGAAGATACAGCCGAGTTATTAAAGAAAACACAAATAAACTTACGAAACTCTTTGAACTTTTTTTTTTTTCTCGAATTGACATACAAATGCACAATTCATTTAATCATATTTTGTTTTGTAGATTAGTTTTTTTTTTTTTAATTCCATTGACATTTAAATGTTTGTATGCCACAAATGCCATACATGACTAATCCAAATATTTAATTGAACAACTTGCATGCTCTGTATTTATTTACTGTTACGACAATTATAGAATCTGGAATCGTGACATTCTAGAGTGATTATATTGGTATTATTCTACTAATTTATTATTTTGATATCTTGACAAATGTTTTTATAATTTTTACTGTGACATTCTGGAATTTTTATTTTGATATGATTTATTAATATGACATTTTCTAGAATGGTATTTTAGACTTACATTATTTTATTGACATTTGCACATATTTTATTATTATTAAATTTGATAATCTAGAATAATTATTTTGAACTGTATTCTATATCAATATTTGCATGCCACTACCCAAGGCAAACATGACGTTCCATGATCTTTTTATTTTAACAACTCTTCATGCTGACAACTTGTTACGTATGTATGATACTCATGTTTTAGCAAATAAACAATGATTTGATTTGATTTGATTTGATTTGAAAATGTCCTAAACAACGTTTGACTAAAGGATACATTCAATCTAGAATTCAGTGCCTCGAAGAATACTGGAAAACATTTAGCGGTACGCATCAAGACCTAGCGAAGTTAACACCGAGAGAAAAACGTAACTTAATATCGTATTTCGTTAATGAAGAGTTTTTTATTTACGAAGATCTTTATTTATGTTTGTTGGGTGAATTACGCGACATGTTAGAAAACGTAACCAAACTATTGCAACCGATGAACATCGACAACGCGAATGGAGATAACCAACAGACACAAGTGAGACTGCCACGTATAACGATACCTACGTTTTCTGGAACCTATGAGGATTGGCCTGCATTTAAAGATTTGTATGTTTCGTTAGTACATGACAACAAATCACTAAGCAACGTTCAAAAGTTGCATTATTTAAAAACCAGCATCGGCGGTGAGGCAGCGGCCTTACTTAAACATATACAAGTAACTGAAAGTAACTACTCACAAGCATGGGAAACTTTACGGAACCGTTACGGCAATAGAAGATTGATAATTAACTTAATGTTGAAGAGATTAGTTTTTCAAAAAAAGGCGACCGCTCAATCGGCCAGTCAACTGAAGTCAATTTTGGATACAACTTCTGAAATCTTAGACAATCTTAAAAACTCCAACGTGAACACCGACTCCTGGGATCCTATTATTATATTTCTGGTCGTGCAGAAACTGGACCCGGAGTCCCACAAGGACTGGGAAGAGCACGCCTACAAGGGCAATTCTGATGAATTACCTACGTGGAACGAATTGAAAAAATTCCTAGATGGCAAATTTCGTGCATTAGAACTAATAACATCCTCTTCAACGTCTGTTACGCGGGAAAAAACCTGCAAAGAACGAAGTACATTCCATGTTTCAACGAATGAAAGGGAAAACACTTGTATAATGTGTAAGGAGAATCATACCCTGTCTCACTGCAAGTTGTTTGCGAAGATGCAACCTTCAGAACGATTTGATTGTGTAAAGAATAACAAGCTCTGTTTTAACTGCCTGGCATCAGGGCATTCGGTCTTCAAATGCCGTGTTCCAATGTCCTGTCGCACATGTAAACGACGCCATCATACTCTCATACATCTAACAAAGAAGACGGACACTTCGGCGTCATTAGAAACTGTACAATTGACGCCGACAGTATCAACCCAAGCAGATGTAGAAGAAAAGGTGCAAGTTAATACAATGATTGCGTCGTACTACAATGCCAGAAAAGATATAGGGATGCTAGCAACCGCAATGGTGATAGTAAAGAGTGAATCAGGACACACCATTGTGCTCAAGGCACTTATAGATCCAGGATCACAAGCCTGCTTTATAAGTGAGAAAGCGGCACAACTATTAAAACTCAAAAGGCAGGTAACTAATTGCATAGTAACTGGGATGGAATCCATGAAGGTCGCTGTCAAGCATGAAGTAAATATAGAAGTTTTATCACGATGGGAATCAAATTTTGTTCTACCTATACAAGCCTACGTGATGTCCAAGCACTTGACAGTTCAATTACCTGCCAATACATGGTCAATAAGCAAATGGCCACACTTGGCAGATCTAGACTTAGCAGACCCAAAGTATGGATTGTCAGGAAACATTGATCTGCTTCTAGACGTCAAGGGATATGCGAAAATACTACAAGAAGGTCTAATCAAAGGTCCACCGGGGTCACCTATAGCCCAGAGAACCAACCTCGGTTGGATAATATTTGGTGAAATAAGCATAAAAACAAACACAAAAGAAAAATGTTTAATGGCGATAAATGAACAAATAGATGTGAAAGAACTCTTGGAGGCTATGTGGGAGTTAGAAACCGAAACAAAGAGGAATTTTACTAAAGAAGAACAATTATGCGAAGAAATATATGAAAAAACACATACAAGAAACAATGAAGGACGATACGTAGTAAAATTACCCTTCAAAACCGACAACGTAAAATCACCCGACGGAAAGACAAGAGAGATAGCATTAAACAGGTTTCTGCAACTGGAGAAAAGACTAAACAAAAACCCTGATCTGAAAGAAGAATACAAAAGGGTTATTGAAGAATACATACATTTAAAACATCTAGAAAAGGTGCCACAACATGAGATAAAAACAAAAAGATCTGTCTACTTACCCCACCACGCAGTAGTCAGGAACGATAAGGAAAGCACGAAGACTCGCGTCGTTTTTGACGCCTCATGCAAGGGTTACAATGGAGTTTCCCTAAACGACGAGTTACTGGCTGGTCCTGTTTTACAAGACGACTTGCGAAGCCTAATTGTTAGATGGCGAAAACACGCAGTGTGTTTTGTTGCTGACGTACAGAAAATGTACCGAATGATTTTGGTAGCCCAGGAAGACACCGATTACCAAAGAATACTGTGGCGAAGCGATTCATCAGAAATCATTCAAGATTTAAGACTCCTGACTGTTACTTTCGGTACAGCGTCAGCACCGTATTTAGCGATTAAAACACTTATGCAACTTGCTAACGATGAAGGTGCCAAGTATCCTGAAGCTGCAAGGGTATTACAAGAAGATTTTTATGTCGACGACGTTATGTCAGGGTGTGACAATTTAGAGCAAGCCATTAAAATAAGCAAAGACTTACAGAGTTTATTACAGCTTGGCGGATTTCAACTTAAAAAATGGTCTTCAAATAATGTGGATTTTTTAAAATCCGTAGCTCCAGAGGACAGATCTATTAATGCACATTTGGATTTAAATATAGATGGTACTATAAAGGCTTTAGGTGTACAATGGAACTTAGGCAGCGATCAATTTGAATACCAATTGAACCTAGTTCCCCTACCTACAATCGTTACAAAGCGAAGTATACTGTCAGATGTCCAAAAGCTCTTTGACCCGCTCGGTTGGATAGCGCCATGCATCATGCAAGCAAAAATTTTGATTCAGAAGCTCTGGCAAACTAAGGTTGATTAGGATCAAGAAATAACTCCAGCTGTAAAAGAAGAATGGAAAACCATACGCGAAGATATGGGCAACGTTAATGGATTAATGGAATAAAAATAGATCGATGGATGGGCACATACAATTCTAACAAGAACAGCATACAACTGCATGGTTTTAGTGACGCATCGATGAGAGCATACGCAGCTGTTGTGTACTGTCGCGTACATTACTTGGATGGTACAGTCAAAACCTCGTTGATTACAGCAAGAACTCGTGTCGCTCCGTTAAAGACCGTCTCACTACCACGACTTGAGTTGTGTGGAGCTGTTCTGGTGTCAAGACTATTAAAACAAATTTCGACAGCCATGAAAGTCCCATCAGCTAATGTTTTTGCTTGGACTGATTCCTCAATAGTCCTTGCTTGGGTACAAGGAGAACCTAGCAAATGGAAGACTTTCGTTGCCAATCGAACGGTTGAAATAACTAGCCATGTCTCTAAAGAACAATGGTATCACGTACAATCGCAAGAGAATCCCGCTGATATAGCGTCTAGAGGTGCACTAGTTTCAGAGTTGAAAAGATGTGATTTGTGGTGGAAAGGACCAGAATGGCTTATGAGAGATATACATTTTACAAAACCAGAAATCATACCTACAGAACTAGAAAAGAAGACAACCATACAAACCTTTACAATGACCGAAAATGAAGAAGGAGACAGAAGACTGTCAGAACAATTTGAAAATTACAGCTCACTGAAGGAATTACTTAGAAGTATTGCATTATGTAGGAGATTTTTGAAACATAAAGTGTTAAAGGAAGACATAGTTAGTTCTTTGACAACAGAAGAATTAGAAGGTGCACTATACATATGCATAAAAAAGGTGCAAAGTGAAGAATATGCAGAAGAAATTGAGTCTCTAAGAAAGGGTAAACAAGTTAAAAGAAATAGCACACTGAACACTTTAGATCCGTTCTTAGATGAGTTACAGATGCTTCGGGTTGGCGGACGCCTAAGACACGCTAACATAGCGGATCAAAGTAAGCATCCAATCATATTGGGTCATAGAAACAAACTTACTCCTTTGATCATTGCCGATGCACACTCAAGAACTCTACACGGTGGAATCCAACTAATGTTGACCTATTTGAGATCGAAGTATTGGATAACGAGAGCTAAAGTACAAGTGAAACAATACATACACAGATGCTTCGTATGTGCTAAACAGAATGCCACTGCTAGAACGCAAGTAATGGGTGATTTGCCAAAGGTTCGTGTGACACCAGCTCGACCATTTCTACATTCCGGCGTCGATTTTGCTGGACCCTTACAAGTTTTATGGAGCAAGGGCAGAGGAGTCAAAACACATAAGGCATACATCTCAATATTTGTTTGTATGGCTACCAAGGCCATTCATTTGGAGTTAGTTGGAGATATGACGTCAGAGGCGTTCATCGGAGCATATAAAAGATTCTGTGCACGAAGAGGCAAGTGTGCACATTTATGGAGTGACCAGGGTAGGAACTTCATGGGTGCAAATAAAGAATTGGTAGCCATGTGGAAGGAAGCAAGTTTGGAGTTCTCTGGAGTAATCGCAGACTCGCTTGCATCTGATGGTACACAATGGCATTTTATTCCTGCGTACAGCCCAAACTTCGGTGGCCTCTGGGAGGCAGGCGTAAAATCAACGAAATACCACTTGAAACGGATACTAACTAACAATTTAACGTACGAGGAGATGTCGACAGTGTTGTGTGAGATAGAGGCTTGTTTGAACTCTAGACCATTGTGCCCCCAAGATGATTTGGATAATGAAAATATCGAGCCTTTAACACCGGGACACTTTTTAATTGGAGAGGCACCCATTGTTATACCTAGCCCAAATTTACAAAATTTTAAATTGCAAACGTTATCACGATGGCAATACGTCCAAAAGCTGTTGCATGATTTTTGGTCTAGATGGCAACAAGAATATTTATCTAGACTGCAACAACGACCAAAATGGCTCAAACAAGGAAAGGAATTTGAAATTGGTAATATTGTTTTGATCAAGCAGGATAACCTTCCACCAGGGAAGTGGTTACTGGGACGAGTAGTAAGCAAACATCCAGGACCAGATGGCTACACAAGAGTTTATAGTGTTAAGAGTGGTGGCGATATAGTAAAGAGAACTGTGACTAAGCTCTGTCCATTGCCTGTGGATAGTAGCACTGATTGATCCAGTATTATATGAGTGTTAATCATTTGCATGTATAATTGCGCATTTTTGATTATTTTGAAAGGACTCATATAGTCCTTTGGTGGGCGGCTTATGTTGAAGCATTTAATACATTTATATTTGTACATACAGTCCACATTTGATTATAGTAAGTAGCGAGCTGCCGACCCCATTCTGTGTGATGGATGCATATTTTAAGTTTAGTTGTCAATAAACACAGTAGAAGACAGACGCTTGTTTCATTTAGAAAATCACTCGCTAAAGTAATTTGAACCCTAACCTACACAACATGTATATTAATGTAAAATGAGGTTGACTAAACAATCAATGCAATGTATAACAACCAGCAATTTAGAAGTGTAATTGTATTACTATTAATTATTTTTAACATAGCCAATAATATAGACATACATATAAATATTGTACACTCCATGGGTATGTTACAGTGATACAAAAATACTGATTGTAAGACCTGCCCTTTCACCTGTGAAAAACAATAAATAATAGAATTTGAAAATTTGAATTTGACATGGTTTGCATTTTATCGGATATCATGCTTGTTA
This sequence comes from Orthosia cruda, assembly GCA_964057195.1. Lineage (NCBI taxonomy): Eukaryota > Metazoa > Arthropoda > Insecta > Lepidoptera > Noctuidae > Orthosia > Orthosia cruda. The sequence continues at coordinate 44,867,597 of OZ059831.1, read as the reverse complement.
CCCTATCCAGGCCTTCAGTCCCATCGAAATTTGTATGGTTAGTCTTTGGCTTAGAGGCATCCCATAGTCCAGCAACAGCAAGACGATGTAATGTCTTCCTTGCCTCAAATTCAACCACCATATGCAGAGGAAAGATATTGAAGTATCTCTCAATCGCTGCCGTAGGTGTTGTCCTGAAAAACGTGGCATGTTATAAAATACGAGCTAAATAATGCAAACTCCAGACATAATGGAGACAGTATCAAATATAACAACACACTTATTACCAATCCAGTAGAAATAGCGTCTGCCTTTAATAACCATTATATCGATTCATCAAACAAATCAATGCCGCCGAACGTCACAGGTAACTCTAGCAATAATGTAACTGTTGGCACTATGTTCCTCACACCGATGTCGATAACTGAAGTTAAGCAGGAAATACTGCTTTTAAATAATATAAATTCTGAAGGTTACGACGAAATCAGCACAAAAAGCACTAAAATCAGTGTCGACGAAATTGTTGAAGTACTAACACACTTGATCAATTGGTCATTCTATGAGGGAATTTTTCCAGGAGCTTTTAAGCTTTCCGTTGTTAGACCACTTTACAAAAAAGGAGACAAACATGACCTGAACAATTACCACCCTATCACCCTAATACCCATCTTATCTAAAATATACGAAAAATGTATGTACAAAAAAATTGCGAATTACTGTACAAAGTTCAATATTATAAAAAAAGAACAGCATGGCTTTCAAAAAGGGAAGTCTACAACATTAGCAATCTATGCACTCATAAATGTTATATTAACTAACATCAATGACAACAATCTAACCACAGGATTATTCTTTGATTTGTCGAAAGCCTTCGACCTAGTTTCACACGATCTGCTACTGCAAAAGTTAGAAACAATCGGGATTAGAGGGCCAACCTTACAGTGGATAAAATCATACCTTGATAACAGGCAACAATGCGTTGCCATAACAAACATTAACGAAGATAAAGAAGTAACGTTACACTCATCGAAATATAGATGTAATAAGTTTGGTGTCCCACTGGGAAGCTTACTGGGGCCGATCTTATTCTTGGTATATATAAATGACATCATTAAATTAATGAATCATAAGTGCATATTGTTTGCTGATGACATCTCTATTATTGTGACATCCAATAAAAAAAAAACAATTTATGACCACGAAACTGACATTAACAATACAATTGACATTTTAATTAACTGGCTTTGTGTACATAACTTAAAAATAAACCTTGACAAATCTGTTTACATACAATTTAATAAATCGAATAATCATAAATTTAACTTCAAATTAAATATACCCAAAATTAAACCAGTAACACATACCAAGTTCCTAGGAGTTACTATTGATGTAAACCTACACTGGAATGTGGACAATGTTTCAATCAAGATAAATAAATTTGTGTATGCTCTTAGACAAGTTAAAAAAACCTTGCCTGTATACAGGGTGTTTCGAAGGGAGCTGTACATACGCCTAGGGTAGAAACTAGGGATAGTCTGCTACCTACCCCTGCCCATTATATTGACCTTGGCCTCAAGGTTTTTTTTTACCTGACCTTACCCCACTCGACTTCTACGTCTGGGGAAGGGCGAAAGAGTTGGTGTACGCAGAAGAAGTACCAACAAGGGAGGTTCTAATTAACAGGATCCACGCCGCATTCGATACAATGCGCGAGGAACTGCTGCTTAGAACGGTGACCGTGGAGATGAGGAAGAGGTGCCGAGCATGTTTACAGGTCAATGGTCATCAATTTGAACAAAATTTGTAATTAATTAAAATTAGTAATTAATTAAAATTTGTAATTTAATGACATTAGTCATTACCAAATTTTTTGTTTCATTTGCCATCCTTTTACGATCGAACACATTTAATTTTCATTAGTTGAAATTTTTGCTTGAAGTGCCCTAGTTGCGGAAATTAATTAATAACTTTAAAACTAAAAGTGATAATTACACTTTTAGCATATCGTTAGAAAGGGCATGGACTGAGGATGTTTTAAAAAAATCAGAAGAACTCCAACCCTGTTAGTTTTTTTTTAAACCCCATAGAAAGTTGCCCTTAAAATTATTTCTTTACCTTACTACGGTACTTCAGGCCCCATAACTTTTCTTCTCCACAATTTTCTGGTGTAAAATAATTTTTTGCAGGACCCTAAGACTCTAACGATTAAAACAAGACCATTAGCCGACCGGTCCCATGGATAGATTTTGAGCTACAGGTAGTTTTAGTCAAAAAATCATAAAAAAGTCAAATAAAAAATAATAATAAATTAAAAAAAAACCTTGAGGCCAAGGTCAATATAATGGGCGGGGGTAGGTAGCAGACTATCCCTAGTTTCTACCCTAGGCGTATGTACAGCTCCCTTCCAAACACCCTGTATTAATGAAATATGTATGTTTGTTTGGAAATATAAGGAGTTATTTGTATGAATGGTTAATTGATAACAACTTAAATTCTATACTATAAAACAATACCTAGAGCGAAAATAGCGTTCTTGTGATATTATAATATTTTTGTTAAGTAAATTGTTATTCCAAATATTTGCATGCTGTGTTTAATCTTGGCAAAACATGTCTGCTCTATTTTGTACTGTAAGGCCTTTGTACGGTTCACGTACAGGCAAATTGCTTACGCCGCGACCTACTTTTAACTACTCGTTTTTATTTACTTTATTATTATATTTAGTTAGTTGACCAATAGCTGCCGTAGCGCTATAATCGCGGATTAGCATCCAACCTAACTTTCGTGTAACTTTTACGAATAAACTTTACTGTGGTGTAATCTGTGGTTTTCGTCAACTCACATCAAACAACTCAACTGTAAGTAACCGGCTACCTCTGAGCCGTACATAAAACTGGTCCTTCGAGCCGGATAACACAGGTGCGTATTCTCTCTGTTAACGTTAGCGAATCTGTCTAGCTGGAGTCCCAGAAGAGCGGATCGCGTTAGTGGGGCGCTAACGCACTTGATATCCAAAACTTGCGGAAACTTCGCAACTTTGGTGAACTAGTACCTGCGGTGATACAACTCTACTCCACCAACGGTCAAGCCAATAACTAATAACCATGGTTCAGAGCGTAACGGAACTGATAAGCCATCAAGAAACAACCTTCAGAGACTTGAAGCTTATTTGCACCAACTACAAGAAGGACAGTCCCACCAGGAAGAACTTGGCGTACCTGGAGGAGCGTCTTTCTCGGCTGAACAATAACTGGGAGAAGTTTGTTCACAACCATCATCTACTGGAAGAGTCTGGAGCAACAGACCTTCAATACTTCAACGACGACATTTTCAACTGTACGAAGAAGATGTATGAAGAAGTGCTGCAAGACATGTTGAAACGTAAATCGGAATTGCCGTCTGCACCTGCTGGTAAGACGGAACAACCACCTGCTACGCCTAAGCAAGGTAAGGGACAATCGAAATTTACTTTCGACGATATCCAATTCCACGTACCTCCTCGGGAAGCAAGCGAGTCGGCGGAAAAGCAACAAGTTCTTTTGCGTCAACAATACTGCAACTTTAGAGCGTTTGAACGCACTGTGGAAAAGGTAAACATAGCATTGGCAGTACCGATGGAAAAATGGGAATTAGAAGACAACTTAAGCACCCTGAAAACTAAATGGGAGCAAATCGAAAAGGCAAATTGGGAACTAGAGTACCTACTACAAGATGAGGACTCAATTTATCAACAGAAATACAATACAGCAGAAAACTTCTATGATGACCTGAAAAGGAAACCACAACACAACATCTGGAACAATGCACATTATGAGAAATCTACGCCAAAAATTCAAATACCCGATTTCCATGGCAACTATAACCAGTGGTTGACTTTTAGAGACCTCTACCTCGAAAGTGTACACAACAATCCGACACTTTCGAAGGCTCAAAAAATGCAACACTTGAAAACAAAACTGAAGGGTGAAGCAGAGAAACTGGTTCAGCATCTTGGCATCAGTGCTGAAAACTATGCATCTTGCTGGGACATGCTGACCCACCGCTACGATAACAAACGGCTGTTATTTACATCATACATGAATACACTCCTGAATCAACCTAGTATTCAGCAACCAACCGCAGCAAGCATACGGAAGCTTCATGACGTCATGATGGAGTGCTTGAACGGGCTCAAAAACATCGGGCTAGACATCACCAACTGGGATCCGATCGTGGTCCACCTATTGATTCAAAAACTAGATAGCGTTACGTATAACGAATATATAAAGGAGATCAAACATCCCAGGGAATTTCCCGAACTGGAAGAGTTCGCCGAGTTTTTAGAATCAAAGTTCATGTCACTGGAAGCTCTGCAGGGAAGTAGCCAAAAATTCTCGTCATCAAACAAACCATGGAAATCGGAAAAGCAGCCTCATAAGGGATCAGAAAACCGAAATTACAACTACAAGAATAAAACGCAGGGGTCATCGTACTTTAACAAGTCACAAAACTCACCAAAAACCTTCTTCACGACAGCAAAAACATGCCCAATATGCAAAACTAATCACGTATTGATGAATTGCGAACAATTCTTGGCTATGGACACAAACAAACGGAATGATGCAATTCGCAACTTGCATATTTGTAAAAACTGCCTATTCAACCACGGAGAAAAACAATGCAAATCACGAAAGACGTGTAAATTGTGTCAAAAGGCACACCATACACTTATGCATGAAGATGTAACTGAACTATCTAGCAAAAAACAAGCAACAAGGGAGGAAAACCCATCGTCGACCCTTTCGACTTCCTATGGGGTCAACAACATAACGAACGAACAAAGGGAAGTGTTGTTGACAACTGTACTTCTGAAAGTCAAAACAATTGATGGAAACTTCATCAACTTGAGAGGCCTACTAGACCAAGGCTCTCAAGTGAGCCTAATAACGGAAAACGCGGCACAACGCCTCCGATTACAGCGACGTAAAGTGAGCGCTGTTGTATCGGGTGTCGGAACCCTTAGCGGCAACTGCAAAGGGGCAATGAACTTAGAATGCCAGTCAATACATTCAGACTACAGACTAAACTTTGAAGCATTAATTATGAAAAAACTCATAAGCAACTTACCTACCGCATCGTTCCCAATCAGCAACTGGGACTATTTAGAAAACTTAAAACTAGCGGATCCACAGTTCAATCTGTCGAGCCCGATCGATCTACTCTTGGGCGCGGACATCTACTCAGAACTTATCCTAAACGGCGTCATCAGGAGTGAGAGATACCCCGTAGCTCAACAAACGAAAGTAGGCTGGATTCTATGCGGGAATGTAAAGACATTCAACTGCTTGGTGACACTAAACGATTTCGAAAACATGGCAAGATTTTGGGAAACCGAGGAAATTCCAGACAAGTCATCATCAACTAGTGAGGAACAACACTGTGAAGATTATTACAACGCAACTACCACAAGATTGGCAAACGGACAATATGTGGTACAAATGCCTATGAAGCCTAACTACGAATCAAACTTAAACAATGCAAGGTCACAAGCATTAGCACAGTTCCTTCAACTGGAAAGGAAAATGCTAAAAAACAAAGAACTCAGTTACGAGTACACGCGTTTTATGAACGAATACATCGCTATGGGACACATGAAACCAGTCACAGAAGAAAGTAGGGGCCGAGTTTACCTACCTCACCACGGCGTGATGAGAGCTGAGTCCACTACAACAAAACTAAGAGTAGTGTTCAACGCCTCGTACAAGACAAAAGGAGACAGCAGCAGTCTCAATGATCACATGTACTGCGGTCCGAACTTACAAAAGGACATACTGACACTACTAATTAATTAGAGAACGTACAGATACGTCTTTACGGCGGATGTAGAAAAACTTTATCGGTTCATCTGGCTAAACGAAAATCAACAATATCTGCAAACTATAATCTGGAGATCTTCCCCTAAGGAACCTCTACAAGATTGGCAGTTGGGCACAGTAACTTACGGAACAAAAAGTGCACCTTATCTGGCAATGCGCACTCTACATAAACTCGCAGAAGATGAAAAAGATACCTATCCGGAAGCTGGAAACGTCCTGAAAAACTACTTCTACATGGACGATTTGGTTTACGGACAGGATACTGTCGACGCATCGAAATCACCTGACCTACACAACAAACACTGAGTTGCAGGAAATAAACTGCTGCGCAGTCACATACAAGCATTGTGAAATAATTGATACATTACTTAATAAAAACAGTAATTATAAACGCGTAATACGAGTGCTTGGATGGATTGTACGAATAAGCAATATTCGTAAGCAAAAACGCACACTAAACTCAACCAATAAGTTAACCGACTGCGGTAACAAAAAGGAGGTTATGTGTTTGTCACCACAAGACATTATGGGAGCAACAGAATTGCTCATCAAAAATGTTCAAAATGAAAACTATGGCGACGAAATTGAATGTTTAAAGAAAAATCGACCAATATCAACAAAAAGCAGCTTGCTGAAGTTAACCCCAATCCTTGACGACCGTGGAATACTGCGCGTGAAGGGCCGACTAGGCTACTCAACTTTATCTCCCGAAGCTAAACATCCTATTATTCTTCCGGCTACAGGAAGATTAACGGAGCTTATTATTCAAGAGGCTCATCGCAACACTCTCCACGGAGGCGCCCGACTCACTTTGGCCCATTTACGTCAAACATTATGGGTCATTGGAGGTAGCAGAACAGTCAAGAAGGAGCTACGACAATGCGTCCGATGTCATCGTTTCAAACCAAACCGAAACGTACAACTGATGGCAGACTTGCCAAAGGAGCGTGTAACTCCATCAAGACCATTCACAAACACAGGCGTAGACTATACTGGGCATGTTGATGTGAAAATCAACAAAGGAAGAGGCGTTAAAACTTGCAAGGCTTACATAGCAATCTTCATATGCATGGTGACCAAAGCTGTGCATTTGGAATTGGTGTCGGACCTGACTACGCAAACGTTCCTCGCCGCATTCAAAAGGATGTGTGCCCGCAGGGGTACACCCAGACACGTATTCTCCGACAACGGAACGAATTTTGTGGGCGCAGCAAAACTACTTCAACAGAAATTTGAAAAACACAATACGTTTAAGAATTCAGAATTCTTCGATGAGATGAGCCACTTACAAATTGAGTGGCATTTCAATGCACCACTTTGGCCAACAGCTGGAGGCCTGTGGGAGGCTGCTGTCAAAGCCATGAAATATCACCTACATCGAGTACTGGGGGAACAGAAGCTTACTTTCGAACAATTTACTACTTTACTAAATCAAATTGAAGCCTGTCTTAACTCTCGTCCGCTGTGCCCATTAACAGAGGATGTCGAAGACCTGGAATATCTAACTCCCGGCCACTTCCTCATTGGTGGCCCCCTACTGTCACTACCACAAGAAGAACAAGATTTTGCTGAGCACGATCTAAGAAACAGATGGAGGCTTGTTGAACAAATGAACGTACACATCTGGAAGCGCTGGTCGAACGAATATCTACATCAACTGCAAACCCGAAGCAAATGGCAGCAACCAAAAGAAAACCTGAAACTAGGAACCCTAGTATTAGTCAAAGATGAGCACTTACCTCCTGGCCGCTGGGCTATAGGAAGAGTCCAGGAACTACATCCAGGCGCTGATGGTCGAGTACGGGTTGTTACCTTAAAAACAAGGAAAGGGTCACTTAAGCGACCAATAACGAAGCTAGCACCATTACCACTTAAACCCGAAGAACCTAGGGTAAACGAAGAGGAAGAGCAAAGGAGACCTACTCCGGAAACTACAAAACGGGAAGGCACAGCAAAAAATAAGAACAATTGGCTATCACTAGTTCTCCTAGCCATGCTAGCAATGACGGGGCTTGCACAATCAGCGCCAACGAATAACTTGAACTTGAAGGTTACACCTATATCAAGCAATCATCCGATTTACTTCGATGAAGCTGGGCAAATGAAACTAATACATGACGAATGGACCCTATTGGTTTACTACAACTTAACCTCATACTGGCAAGCAACTGGTCAGATCAATGATTATGTGAACCAAATAGATAAACTATGCCAAAGAATATCACATGAGTACTCGCCTTGCGAAACAATTGTCGGCCACCTACGTCATGAACTGAGTCACCTAGCCGACTACAACTCTATGCTGCTCACTCAACACTCAAGACCAAAACGAGGTTACTTTGATGGAGTTGGGAAATTAGCAAGAACTCTTTTCGGAGTGCTCGACGCAGACTTTGCCGAAAAGTACGAAAGAGACATACAGAATCTACAATCAAATGATGACTACCTACTACAACTTATGAAAAACCAAACATTAATTGTAGAGGCCGAAAACAACGTTATAAAAAAGAACACTGCCTTTATGGATGAACAATTCAAAACATTGCGCATCTACATGAACCAAACTTGCAGCGAAATCACAAAAATAGTGAACAAGGCGCAAATGCTATTCACAATGAATGACATAAATTCCGCTGCCGTGACGTCAACTCTGATTATAAGTGATCTAAACCGAATATTGGAAATGCTGATAAACACTCTCGCCAACATTTACAGAGGGCATTTAGATACCCATCTATTTCCTGCTAATCAACTGATCGAACAGCTAAACATAATATCCGGAAGGTTGCCACAGGGATTATCGTTACCTGTAAAGGGCACTCAAAGGGATTTGAAAAATATCTATGACCTGATCCATGTGAAGGCTCGAATAACAAACAACTACATGCTATTTGAAATACACATCCCCTTGCTGAGCGATGAAGACTACAAGATATATCGAGTCATACCAATACCGTTCCTTAGACAAGGACATTTAAAACTCGTACAACCAAGTTCAAGCTTCATCGCAATCAACTTTGTAAAAAACTCTTACATAACAATGGAAGACCAAGACATGCGCCAATGTACTGCATACGGAGAAGACGAATTCACTTGTGTCTCACGTAATCCAGTCTACAACATGCACGATAAAGACGCCCCATGTGAGGCCCAAGTCTTCAACCAACAAGAGTCTTTATCATGCGTCCTCAATGATGTAACATGCAAAGAAACCTGGACAAAGCTTCACAAATCGAATATGTGGCTATTTACATTGTGCGGGAAACAGCTGATGCGCGTCATATGTAACGATCAAGTTACGCCAGCGGTCATTGACGGGACTGGAGTGATTTCCTTGAAATCAAAGTGCTTACTACAGAAAAAGGACGCCACAATATTTACACACAATCAGCTGGGAAGTACTTTTAACATGGAACCAGAGATAGAAATACCAACTATTAATTCGACTATTAACCACATCTTTGACCTCGGCTGGCAGAATGCAAAATTAAATATAACTGAACAAGAAACGCCAACTGCAGTAGAAATAAGAAAAGTAGACCAGCAGTTGGAATTCCAGAAAAGCAGAGAAATATTACCGAAGGCGTCTCTCATGTCAAGTCACGACATTTATCTCTACTCGGTTACTTCTTTGATGTTGGGAGGAATCGCTGCGCTTGCCCTCTATATTATTATTAAACGATGTTTGAAAACGAAAACAAAGGAAGACGTCAAAACACTCTCTGCCGAAAGAGGAGTGACACCTAGAGGAAGGGATAACTTTGGAAGGGACATCGAGCTACAAGAAATGCATTCGACAGCAGCGGAGCCCGTTTACAGCGAAGCAAGACAGCCGATGAAAGCATTTCACTTTGACTAAATTGAGTGTTATAACCTATACCTATATTTTTACATCTTTTACCAGGACACATTAACTATTGTTTACTATTTAACTTTAAATAACTACTTTTCACTTTAATTATATTATTATTTGCTTTGTAATGGATGCTCATCCCACTTTTCCCTCGGGAGCATGTACGGTTCACGTACAGGCAAATTGCTTACGCCGCGACCTACTTTTAACTACTCGTTTTTATTTACTTTATTATTATATTTAGTTAGTTGACCAATAGCTGCCGTAGCGCTATAATCGCGGATTAGCATCCAACCTAACTTTCGTGTAACTTTTACGAATAAACTTTACTGTGGTGTAATCTGTGGTTTTCGTCAACTCACATCAAACAACTCAACTGTAAGTAACCGGCTACCTCTGAGCCGTACAGCCTTTTTATACCATGTTTTATGCAAATAAATATGATTTGATTTGATTTGAAAGCACCCGTGATGCCGGGATATATTGTTCTTTGTAACCTGTTGAGTGGCGCTTTGCACGAGGCAAGCTTTGTTCATGGCCACCACACTATGCTGCCGTATGTGTTAATAGGTATTATCATTGTCCGGTACAGCCATCGTATCACTTTGGGCTTTTAGCCCCCAAGTTTTACCGTAGGTGGAACGACACTTGCCGAACACTCGTAGGGCCTTTGTCGTAATATTTTCCACATGAGTTTTTCACCTGAGTTCTTTATCAAGCGTTACACCCAGATATTTAACTTCAGTGGAGCAGGGCAGCTTTATGCCATTGAGGGAGGGCCCTCCTAGGTTTCCTAGTTGCCTCTTCCTCGTGAATGGAATAATTACTGCTTTGCTTGGTTTGATAGATAGGTGGTTCATTGTACACCACTCCTTTGTCATCCTCAATGCCTGTTGTAATAATCCAGAGACTATGTTCGGGCATTTACCATTAACCATTATTGCTATGTCATCTGTATAGCCTACTGTGTAGAATGGTCCGGTATTGAGTTTAGTAAGTAGCGAGTCTTCTATCAAGCACCACAGTAATGGTGACAGCACTCCGCCTTGCGGACATCCTCTTGTTATTTTTGCGCTAAGTCTGTCTCCTATCCTATAAGTTCCGATCTAACTATTCTGCTTTTCAGCATATAGTCAATCCAGTTGCACGTGGTATCATTGATGCCGTGTTCCTTTGCAGCAATGCGTATGGACTCAAAGGTTGTCTTGTCGAAGACTCCCTCTATGTCGAGGAAAGCCCCGACACATATTGTTGCCCCTCTTTTTTTTTTTTTTTTTTGTTTCGGGGTGGAAAATCCTCATTGGATGTCCTCCGCCCTGGGGGGCGAAGGGGTCTGTCAGACTTGTACTGACTAAAAACCACCCCGGTGTTCCGTCTCACACCTGCACCGGGGGTCGCGGGAACAACGATACTTCCGCAACCCCCGGCTAGTGCCGGCCCGCCTCTGCGGGCCACGATCTCGTGTTGGGGGGGGAGTGAGGTGTTGGACTCCCCCCGCGACGTCTAAGAGGGGCGCGCGTGGAACACTACGCGCCACCACCTCGGGTCCTGATATCTGGGGGGTGACGGACGTCCCCGAGTCCGTCGCCCCTGGACCCATTTAGGGGGGCTGGAAGAGGGCGTTGTCCGCCCTCCGCCGACGCCCGGCGCGTCTTCTGCGGATCGGGTTAGCGGATGAAATCTCCCTCTCCCTCTCCGCAGCTTCCTTCTGCGAGACGACTGTTTCGCAGAAGGATACCACCGCGTCCCAGGACTCCTCGCTGCCGACCATAGACTCGACTACAGCCGGCAGCGACAGGTCACTGCCTACTTCAGAGATGAGGGCACGGCGTGGCTCCTCCCAAGCGGCACACTCTGCCAGCGTATGCCGCGCCGTGTCCTCCCGGCAGTCGACGCAGTGGTGATACCGGGAGTCCGGCTCCCTGTTTATGCGACACAGGTACTTCCCGAAGCAACCATGCCCCGAGAGCACCTGCGTCACCCGAAACGACAGGGAGCCGTGCCTCCTCCCGAGCCAGCGCTCGAGCACTGGCCGGACCGCCTCGATGGTAATGAGGCCGGCGGTAGGTCGTGAAAGCCTGTCCCGCCATTCCGCCACCAGGACCTCGCGAAGCTGAGACTGACGCAACTCCATATGTTGCTGCATCAGTCCTTCGCCCCGCGCCCGCGCTTCTTCGCGCCACCGATGCAGTGACGCGAGTACCTTCGCCTCCAGGTCCCAGGGCGGGGATCCGGCCAATGCACAAGCCGCCTCGTACGAGATCGTGCGATACCCCCTGATGACTCTGACGGCCATCGCTCTCTGCGGCTTTCGCAAAACAGCGATGCTGCCGGCCGTCAGGTCAGCCGCCCAGATCGGGGCCCCATACAGGGCCATCGATCGCACGATCCCCACGTAGAGCCGCCTACAGGCAGCGCTCGGGCCCCCCAGATTGGGAAGCAGCGTTGACAGCGCCCCAGCCGCGCCCAGCAACTTGGGCGCCAGCCGTCGAAAGTGGGGGCCGAAATCCTACCGGCTGTCGAGCACCAATCCCAGGTACTTCATGGTTGACTCGACAGCGATTCGAGCCCCCCCGACGACGATGTGGGCATCGGGCGGTGGCGCCCGCCGGGGGCCATGAAAGACAATGGCCTCCGACTTGTTGAGGGCCACCTCCAGGCCAAGGCGCCGTATGCGGCTCACCACCTGTGAGACCGCAGCCGTCGCCAGCAACGCTGCCTCCCTGTACGAACTCCCCCGGGCGGTGACCAGCGTATCGTCCGCGTAACACGTCAGGTCTACGCCCGGTTGGAGTTCGCCCCTCAGCACCCAGTCGTACCCGATGTTCCACAGGGGCGGGCCCAAGACCGAGCCCTGTGGAACACCGCACGACATGCGGTGCTGGTTTTCGACGCCATCACGTCCCACGTAGGTGACACACCTCTCCGCCAAATAAGCCCCGACGATGCGGCGGAGGTAGGGAGGCACTCGATGATACCGCAGTGCCTCCCGAACACAACTCCAGGGCAGGGTGTTGAAGGCGTTGGAAATGTCCAAGGACACCGCCAACATCACCCCACCCCGGGACACCGCGTCCTCCGCCAGGACTCTCACCTGCGATATCGCGTGAATGGTGGAGCGCCCATGCCGAAAGCCGAACTGGCTTTCGTCAAGGTCCGGCCCCTCTCTGTATAAGTGGCTAACGAGGCGGGCAGCGATTATCCGCTCGAACAGCTTACCCACCTCGTCTAGCAGCACTATGGGCCGGTACGCGGACGGCGAGTCCGCAGGGCGCCCCGCCTTCCTGAGCAGGACCAGACGACCAGATTTCCACAGAGTAGGAAACTGGCCCCGCTCAAGGCACGCTGTGAAGAGTCCTCTCAGCCAGGGCTCTAGCTCCTTCAGTGCGAGGGCTAGCACATGGCCGTGGATTCCGTCGGGCCCCGGAGCCACGTTCTTGGCCCGGAGCCGCATCACGGCCGCCCCCATCTCTGCCTGTGTCACCTCTGGGACGCTGATGGCGTCCTCCTCTGTAGACTCTGCGGCCGTGGGCAAAGCCATCGGCGGCGGGATATGCTCCGCTCTCGCCGGGAAGAGGGCTGCGACTACCTCCTCCAGCAGCTCGGGTTGGAGACTCATCGTAAGTGGAGGCGCGGCGGCTCGAAGTTTTCCTCGAACCGCTCGATAAGGGCGCCCCCAAGGATCCCCGTCTAGAGTCTCCAACATCTCCTCCCTGGCTCGCTTCTTCGCATCGCCGATAGCCAGCCGCAGAGTCTCCGTCGCCGCGCGGTACACCTCATACAGCGCGGCTTCTTCGTCAGGGACCCGACGACGTCTCCTCCGGTATCGGGTGTACTGGCGTCTGGCCGCTACGCACGCGACACGGAACTGTGCGATCTCGGCGGACCACCAGTACACCTGGCGCCTCGCTGACTGTGCGTGGACCCGGGGCATGGACGCGTCGCTGATTTGCGTCATCGCCCCGCGGAACCACAGCGCCTCCTGTTCGACGTCAACGGGTCCGGTTGTTGCCGACTCCCGGATCCAGGCCTGGACAATGGTGGCCTCCTCGAGAAGTTCCCTGTCGATGCGCTTGCGCGCCCAACGCGGACCGTTCGTTCGCGGGGCCAGCGCACCGCGGCCGCCTGCGGTCTGGGTGGAGACGTCGAAACGGATATATCTGTGATCCGATAACGTCTCCACCTCCACGGCGACACGCCAGTCACGGACACGGCTTGCGACAGCAGGGCTTGCGAACGATACGTCCACTATTGAACCGCCCCGCTGTCGCACGCACGTGTAGACCGAGCCCCGGTTTAGGACGACCAAGCCGGTGGTGACTGCCCATTCTTCCAGCACCTCACCCCTAGCATCGGTTACCGGAGATCCCCACGCCGAAGACTTGGCGTTGAGATCCCCTAGTAACAGCACAGGGCGAGGGTGGAGTTGGCCTACGACGGCGCCCAACTCGACAAGGAAACTCTCGAAGTCGGCGAGACTCTTGTTGGGCGAAAAATACGCACCAACTATGCCAACGCCATCCGCGAGGGCGGCCACCCAGCCGTGACCTCGGGACGGGCTGACTAGAGCCCCGCCAATGATGGCCACCAAACCGTCGAGGTCTCCAACCCAGTTATCCCTGGGTGGGACGAAATACGGCTCGGCGACCACAGCCACGTGAATCGACCACTCTGCCATGCTCTGGAGCAAGAGATCCTGAGCTCTGGCACAGTGGTTGATATTGCCCTGGAGGAAATGGTAGAGCGCCATTATGCGCAATCCATTCCCTCCTCTCCATTCCTAGGCCGGGAGTCGGCCGAAGAGCAGCCAGACTGACGAGGGGGTAAAGAGCCCCCGGCAACCTTGGCCCTCCTTCTCCTCTTCTGCTGCTGCGCGGGTGCGCCACAAGCCTTTCCGCCCGCTCTGTGCCCAGCGGGCCTCCCTGCAGCTGTACAGAGGCTGCAGTTTGGCGCCGCGGAGCACTGGGCCGCTTTGTGGCCAGGCTGACCGCAGCGATAGCACTGCTCGCTGCGGTCTGTTTCGGCAGTGCATCGTGCCCTGACATGCCCAATGTCCAGGCAACGATAGCACCGCAATGCCCTGGGTTGCAGCAGCTTCACACGTGCTGAAACCCACCCCACCAACAGTCGCCCATCGTTAGCAACCTTGTTCGCCGCCGCCACCGGGCACCGCACCCAAATCATGCCGAGCCCGGTAGCGTCGGCGCGAATCTCACCCGTCCGCACGTCTTCAGCCGGACATCCGCCGGCACGGGCGATGGCCGCTGCGACCTCAGCTGGGGTCGTCGAGTCATCCAGACCGTCGACACGTAGCTCAGCCGTCTTCATCGGCCTGGACACTCGGACGTCCTCTGGGTTCAGGACCTCCCGCAGCTTGGCGGCCAAAATGTCCGCCTTTTCGGCGCTTGAGGCACCCGACACCTCGAGCAGCCGCGCCCCCGTTATCGCCGGCCTCATTTTGAAGCCGGACGGTGTTCCAAGGTCGGGGAACGCGACTTTGGCCCTCGCCTCTGTCAGGACCGCCTTGTAGGAGACGCCCCTTTCGACGGCTCCGGGCTGCAGCGTAATTACTACAGCCGCGGAGCGTGGGGTTCTGACCCTAGGCGGTCCCGCAGCCTTATTTGGTGCCGGTTTCGGTGCTCCATTGGGTGCCTGCGGCGCTGTCTTCTTCTTTCGACGGCGGCCCCTCTTGACCACCGTCGTCCAGGCTTCCGTGAGGGGGCCAGGAGGTGTCAGCACGGTCGCAGCCGCTGCCTGGGAAGTGGGTGCGGCCCTACCCTCAGCGGGCTTACTTGGCCCCTCCGTGGGCTTTGTGGCCTCCTGTCTCCGCTTATCCCCAGCGAGCGGTGGGCGGAGGGTTTCGGCTGGTAGTCTGGCCTCTATGGCCTCCAACCGGGCACCTACCATTTCACCGCATTGCATCATGCAGATGCGCGCAATCTTCTCGATCTCCGCATCCGCAAGTGCAGGGGCCGACGACGGGGCTGGAGATTGAGCCAACGACGGGGCCAGCGAAGGGGCCGTGACGGGCGAACCGACAGCTGCCCTCTGAGCGGCAAACTGCCGCTTGAGGTCCTCCAACTCGGATCGGAGACGGCCGTTCTCCTCCCAAAACTTCGCCGTCTCCTCCGTAGTTGTGCGGCTACTGAGGACCTCAACCGCCTCCTGGATGCTGTCCACCGCGTCCTTTAGGGCACGCGTGAACGTGCCCTTCAGGTTGCCCGATTTAGTGGCAACCTTCAGGACGACATCCAGGCCGTCCGACACTTGGCGACTGAGCGCCACCGCCGATGCATCCGCCTTCCGAGCAGAGCGCCGCTCTCGGGCCTGTCGGGCCAACTCACTAACCTCTTCTACCGCGACAGCCCGTTGCTGAGCCCGCTTTGCGGCATTCACCTCCGCCTTGTTTGCCTCCAGCAGGGACGTGGTGGAGCCACCACTCTGGTCCGCACTCATGTGCCCGGGGTCACTGTGCACGCACTCTGCAGGGGCAGGCGTGTCGGCCCGAGGCACGAAGCGACCCCGCACGTCGCGTTCCGTCACCCGAGCGGTAGCACCACTTGCCACCGCGCGACCCCGCCCTCTCCTCCCCGTTGACACTTTCGGGGCCGACAGGTTCTCCTCACTCGAGGAGAGACCCAACGACCCCGAGGCTTTGCTGCGCGGACGCTTCCTCCAACCTTTGGAGCTGCAACCGCGTGAGTCCTGGTCGGACAAATTGTCTGCAGGACCTGAGCCTCCTCGGCTCTTGTTGCCGTCGGTGACGGCAAGTGGATCTTGGTCGTCGTGTAAGTTAATCATCGTCGTTTCCCGTTGAGCATGCGTGTGGTCGTCATTGTTGTCCGAAGACATTGAAGGAAGACAGTTGTTGCCCACCCCAGAATACGGAGGGCAGCCCGCCGAAGCGGGGTGGGACTCCCCGACCGCTGAGCAGTCGGGACCCACCTGGGGACGTTTTTTGCAAGTGCCTTTATTCATTTTTTTTGTGGTTTTTCCTTTTAAAGGGTGAGGTCCCTTTACTCCTTCCTTCCCACTCTACGCCCACTCTCCTACCCTCTGTAAGCAGAGGGGGAAGTAGGCGTTAGAAGCCACCAGGCCCATCCAAGAGATGGACCTGCTGACCCATCTCTAGCCCGGTTCCCTTCACAAACCATCCAGGATGATCTGTGATTGGAACCGTGACCCTTCCTCTTGTGTTGAAATTAGCCGCCCACCCCAACTGTCCACCCAACGTGGGTGGGCAGTTGGAGCCGACGTTGCCCAGGGTGCGCCACGTGGAGGCTTTCAACTTGCACCCCATGTTGTTGCCCCTCTAGCGCAGCCTCGGCTCGACTCGCAACATAGTGCAATGCCGTTTCCGTAGATTTGCCAGGGCTGTAGGTACACTGTAGTTTATATAGAGAGAATACTTTAAGTAGGGACTCTTAGGTACCTGGTCTACCAGTTTCTCCAGAGCTGATGATAGACTGATGGGCCTGTAAGCTTTAGCTTCCTCATAAGTCGGTCTACCCACCTTCGGTATAAAGGTGACTTTGACCTCCCTCCATGCCTTGGGTACGTACCCAAAGGCTATGCAGGCTCTGTAGAGCTTACTCAAATGGGGTATCAAAACAGATGCCCCTTCTTGCAATAGTATTGGGTAGATGCCATCCGGACCAGGGGATTTGAGGGGCTGGAAGCCCGCTATGGCAAGCTTCAGTTTATTTTCATCTGCCACTTTCTTTGCCGTGAGCCAGTTATTTTTGGACGTGTGCCTTAAATTTGAGATCGTCCCTTGTGAATGGTTCCTCTTCATCGATGTCGCGCAGTATACATTCTGGGAAGTGAGTCCTAAACATCACGCCCAGAGTGTCCTTACCAGTTTCCGTGAGATACCCATTCTAATCCTTTACAGATAGTGGGTTTGTCTTAGTTATGGACATTGCTTTGCCCAATCTCATTCCATTTGACAGAGCTTCAATGGAGGTGCAATGCTTCCGCCAATTAGTTCTTTAGGCATTGCGTACTACCGTGTTATACCTTGTCAGCATGCTATGATAGCCAGATAAATCCTGCTTGGCTTTTTTTTTAGTATCCAATAGGCTCGCGCTTGACCACTATCTCACCTGATAGTATGCGATGATGTGGTCGAGGGTGAAACACGCTTGCCTAGAAATAACCTATTCACTCTTGACTTAAAGACCCCCAGATTGTAGCTGTCGGGAAACACAGACTCCGGCAGGGAATTCCACTCCTTAACGCTTTTGGGAACGCTTTACGCATAATAAAAGTGTTCCCAAAACGTTTTGTGCGTATGGGTGGGATGTCCACCATGTATCGATGGCGCATCGCCGTACGTCTGGTAGTCCGATGATGAAACGGGCTAGGTGGAATTAGATCGTGCAACTCCATCGCACACTCCCCGAAATAATATCGTTTATATAATATAGTTTATTTTATTTATATAACATAAGGCATATTTTACAGTAAAATGTAACCATTTTGCATCATTAAAGGCCTGTCGTGTTTCCTGACGTATTTTATCTAGTTCAGGAGTCCACCATGGTACCTTTATGCAAAAGGTCATTTTCTCTGGCCAATTATCTTCCCATGCACCGATGGTACCCGCCTTGATTCAGTTCGCTTCAAATTCTATATTCAGTATGGAATTAAGCTTACCTTTAGGGCTCCCTAGATTTACTTTTAGGTCCCTCCTGTACGAGTTACAAGTTTCTCCTTCGTCTAGGTTTAGCTTCTTCCGCCAGACAATTTAATCAATTCAATTATGGTCAGACAGAAAGATTTCGTCAGATACATGCCAGTGAAAATATGAGCGCTAGCCCTGTTTGAAGCCAGTGTCAGGTCAAAAACTTCAGTTTTTGCCGAGGTCCTGAAATAAGGTTTATTTTAAAGTTAAGTAATTGAGGACCAAAGTAGTTAAGGATTTGTAAAAAAGAGCTTACCACAAAGTCCAACAAATTCTCCCCTCTTTTTTTTCGTTAACATCTGAATTGCTCCAAACGACGTAGTGTGCATTCGCATCGCAGCCAAGTATCAGGTCGAGGTTTTCTTGGTTGCCGTAGTCAACCAGTCTTCTGATTAGTGGTGTTACTGGTTCCTTTTGTTCATATGGGAGATAGGCAGAGGCAAGGATAATTCTCCTTTTCTCTGTACTCGTTCCCACTTGTGCGAGTTCTTGTGAGATACCTGTAACAGAAAGTACCTCTATATTGCCTCTATACCACCCCTAATATAGATGCAAGTCCTCGCATCATTAGTTGGACAGTCATAGAGCACCATGCCCACTGTCCTATCTAAGCCTTTTATAGTCCCCTTATACAAATAAGGTTCCTGTATCAAGGCAACGTCGTATGATTTAAGCTTCAGTTGCCGAGCCAGAAGGGCAGTAGCGGCTCTGCAATGATACAAATTAATTTGTACACACCTTAGTCCGTCCATCTTGGATGATTTTGATGGGCCTGTGTTGATATCTCTATCGCCTGGCTCTCCTCGAGAGAGGTCGGCGACTTAATTCTCCAGGGTATCGAAACCCCGAGAATGTCATCCTCGAGGTCTGCCTCTGACGCCCTGGTCTCAATCTCTGTCTCCTGCGCTGCGTCGTGAGCAGAGATTTCATCGATGGCGTCCTCATGTTGTGGTGGTCCACCTTCGGAAGGTTCCGCTTCTGCTTCCGCAGTGGGTGCCTCTCCCTTGTCTTCTTCAAGGTGCTTGAACAAGTATCGTTTAATTCCTCCTGGAAGAGAGTAGCCCGTGGCCTTGATGATCTCAGCGGACACCCCATCTATGAGCACGATACGACTGCTCAGTGAGAGCATTCAAGACTTTCCAGTCGTCCGTCCTCAAGGTAGGGTTAAGCCGCTAGAGCAACCGAATGGCCCGGGCAGTCTTGCGTTGCGAAGTTGCGACTCTTATACGCCATTTTGACTGGCTTTGGGAGGTCCTTGGCTTTGACGGCTTTGAGCTTCAGGGTGCCAAGTTCTACGTCGTGGATGGCACCCCGAAACCAGCGAGCTGCGTCAGAGTTGTCGCAGAGTACAGGCACTGCACCCGTGACAGCTCCGGGAGCAACCGTGAAGACAGGTTGAGGATCCGGCGCTTCTTCCAGTTTCTCAATTATGAGTTCCTGGATTGGCATCAGATCCTCCGCCTTCAAGTACTTCTCCGGGTACTTGACTGTGACGACAGCGAGTTTCACAGCCGCCACCGCATCCCTGAAAGATCCGGTCGAGGACGATTGACTTTGGGTCTTCGTCCTCTTGGCCGCCATGTCCTTGCTGTCACCGCTGAGAGCAGCACGCTGCCTCTTTGATGGTCCTCCCGTAGGAGTCCCTTGCTGAGCTGCCTGCTGTCTCAGCTTCTGGCGCTTTTTTCTTTGTGCCCCAGATCGTCCAGCCTGGCGCCAGCCTGATTCATGCCGGCCGCCGGGAGACCACGAGGTGCTGTCTTTGTCTTTGCCAATTTTTCATCTCTCAACTACCCCCACCCGCCATGGAGTGCTCAAGTGGCGATGCTACGGTAGCACCAGGGATTAGTTGTGAGATGCCCCCCCCCCCCCCCCGCCATTAGTTGCTCACGAGACTGCACAGCACCAACCCACACCAGTACCACTGGCGATGCGAGCGAGCACCGCCCTCTGCAAGCCCCCAATGGGCCGTCTGGCCGTCTGAACGGACCCCGCAGCTGATTGACCGTAGCTGGCTAATTTACGGCCTCCCGTGTGTGGAGAAATCCGGGCCAAAGTGGAGTGTTGCCTCAGAAACGTTTAAACCGCCTACGCTCATCCACCAGGATCCCATCATCCTCCCGTATTGCTATTCATCATCTGATCTTGTTCGGTGTCCTCCCGGGGGCATGACCTCGCCACCCCTGTGTTTAGTTTCTTTTACGTCTATTTCATATGGAATTAGACCAGTAACGGGGCGGCAACATCGAGAAGGAACTTAACCGCACTTGCCTTGAGGAGCTACACGACCGTAGCGCTCTCCCTCAAGAGCACGCCACCTTGCCATCTCAGAAGGAGTAAGGCAAGGTAGGTCAAGATGCAGACGCATCTATACTACCAAGCCAAGCAGAGTGAGATAAAGCGAAGCAGGTTAAAATCTATAAAAAAAAAGCATAGGTCCAGCCCCTTCCCCCAAAAATCGATCGATTTTATAGTAGTTTTTTTTTATTATTATTGAAAGGCTTGCGCTTGACCTATCTTACCTGATGGTAAGCGATGACGTGGTCGACGATGAAGCACTCTTGCCTAGAAGAAACCTTTAAATAACTTGATATTCCTTTTTTTACTTATTTATTCACATAGATAAAATATATACTCGATTAGGTTTTATTGTTTTACTTACCGAGTTTAGTTATTTAACAGTTAATTTACATACACATAGTAAACATTCAAGGAGGAGGAACAGAGAATAGGTACAAAGCTAAAGGAAAGAAATCTCTTCCAGCATACTAACAGGTGAAAGAGTTGAAGAAAGGATTGACTTGTTTATAACGGTGAAGTAACGTTTGAACTTTATGGTGGTTACGCACTGCATCCGATCCGTGTCCATGAAATTTCAAGTCCGAAGTAGCCGTAGTACTTCTTGTAGGGAAACTTACGTACTACAATACATCCAAACTCTAACCGTCATAATGTGTTCACAACACATTATGACGGTTAGAGTTTGCACACACTACACGCCATTTATCTATCTTTTAACAAAAGGGCCGACCTTATCACTAAATCTAGGTCATTTTAGGAAAAACTAAATTTTTATCAGCCTGGGATCATTTAGGAACAGGCACAGCGTCATAATTCAGAACATTTTGAACTGGGAACTCAAATCACGGACACGGATCATGGACACGGACGTGCGTAACCATCCTTATTATAGTGTGAGAAACTAGTCTACGTCAGGCTGGTATACAAATTCAGGTACATGGAGTAAAACTATGTCACATTATAACTCAACATTTTGTATTGAAACACGCCACTAGAGCATTACAAGCAACATTATGATAAAATCTAAGAACGTGACGTCACTCGTACTTTCAGTGTAGTAAACAGTGGTCCCGCTTGAGCATGCCATCACTTAGAAACATAAATAATGTATTTACATCTAGTGTTAGTGATAACATTACTATATACGCAGACTGTTCTTATAGCATCCATTAGTGCAATTTCGGTAAGGAGAAAAATTCCAAAAAAATCTAACATCAATAATCAAGGAATACTCACTAAGAAAGGAAGAAAGATACAGTTAACAAAAGAAGGGCACTTTATAATATGTGGTATAGATTCACTCGAAGATGACTACTATGGTTGCTCTTCATCTTATGTAGATTACGTTTATAAGACTGATACAATTGGTCAGATCGAAGAATTAAGACACGTTAGCATGTCTACAACAAATGCTGGACAGTATAAATAAATTACCAATTCTAGGTCAACCGGTGCCCTGCTAGAGACTAAACCTGCAACAGTTGTCGTAATGGCACATTTTGATAAAATAAAAACATCGGATCGTCAACCCGGCCTGTTTACTCCAAGGGCTGTAATAAAACAGTCTGGCTGTGTCAGCGCAGTAAGCACTAGTACAAATAGTCAGATCGAAAAACTGAAACAACATGCAGAAGATGGAAATTACAAAGATTGGTTAAGTCTAAGTCAACCGGTGCTCTGATAGAAACTAAACCTGCAGCAGTTGTCATGATGGCATATTATAATAAAATGAAAACACCGGATTGTCAAGCTGGCCTGAATACTCCAAGAGCTGTAAAGAAACAGTCTGACGATGTCGCCGCACTAAGCTCTAGTACAAATAGTCAGATTGAAAAACTGAAACAACTTGCAAAAGGTGGGCAGTACAACGAATTGGTCAAGTCTCAGTCAACCGGTGCGCTAATAGAGACAAAACCTGTAGCAGTTCTAATGATGGCATATTATGATAAAATGAAAACATCGGATCGTCAAGCTGGCTTGTTTACTCCGAGAGCTTTAATGAAAAAGTTCGACGATATCGTTGCAATAAGCATTAGTACAAAACGAATGAAGAGTACCAAAAGTAGTACCACGCCAATATTTGCCACTAGTGCAGAAACACGCAATCATGCACCTACCTACAATGCTGCCTATGTCAGCAACCTCATAAAGCTAAAAAAAAATTTTGGTATTCCTATAAGAACGACGTTAACAACTAAATCTAACTTGCCGAGATGGAACAGTGGTCAATCAAACAGGGAAAACACAAAGAGTGCTAGTGGGTTCGTCGACACGCAACCTGCCTTCACTCATCTATTTAACTAATAAAGCAAAAAAAAACAAGAATAACTGTACGCATGCGAATATCAGTTTTAATGTAAATAAAACGTCCTTATGTACATAATGTTGATAATTTTTTTTATAAAAAAAAATCTTTTTTATAATAAATTACAACCGACTACCAAATAAAAACACTACAAAGTGAAAAATAACTTCAATTTCGGAAGTCGGTGTTCCTGTTTTCGTTTCTTCGTTTTTTGACACTTTGTAGTGTTTTTACTTGGAAGTCGGTTGTATGCATTTGTAAATTTTATTTTTCACTTTTTAGTTGTGGTATATAATGGACCAGTTCTATAGGGTACATACCGATAATGCCCAAAGTGATGCCACAATAGATTAACCCAATAACATGAAACTTAAACAAAGCCGGTGGAATGAGAGTATACCAGTGTGGACTGTTCATACCTGCGTACCCCTTTAGAGCGTATCAGTGTGATGTTATGTTATGAAATGGTGTAAACAATAAACAGACATGCAATTGCAGCTATCTCAAGTGATTTGCCGTCATTTACTAAAGAGTTCTGATGTATATCTGCGAAGTTTTTCATCAGATCTTGATGAAATTTAAATGGGACAAATTTGCACATGACAAGCTTTAGCTTTCAAATATAATAAGAATCATCAAAATCGGTTCACCTAGTAAAAAGTTCTGTGGTAAAACGCATAAAAAAAATACAGTCGAATTGACAACCTTTTTGGGAAGTCGGTTAATAAGAGAAATTATGAATATATTCATTACTTGTCTCGCCCGAGTTTCCCAAGGAACATACTCCAGGGAGTAGTACATAAGAAACTTTGCACAGGTATAACCTAATCTAAGACATGGTCTACACATGTGCAAAGTTTCATACCAATCCGTTCAAACGTTAAAAAGAAAATGTAACAAAGAGACAAACAAAGCTAGTTTCGCATTTATAATATTATTATAGTATGGATATGAATTAAAACTTTAATTTACTCTTTTTTGTGACATTCAAGATAAACCTAGAAAATGACATGCAGTTTGCTTTATAACTTTTAATTGCTATTATGAACGAAAAAAAAAATGTAAATCAAACAATTTTTAACCTGATACAGACTAGCTGTCCTTTACGGCAAGCATTTATTGAGTACGGTAGTGTGACGGTGCAAGTGTCGATTATTCTAGTGTGGCAAGAATTACATGCCATGAAATAATATTCATACAAAATCAAAACAATCTGATTGCAGTTCAACTGTTTATATTATTATTATGTTCATTGTGTTTATAGTTATTTAACGCTAAACATTATGAGGTTAAGTCTTTATTGTATCGTTATTACCAACCACTTATCTTTAGTGTTTTTTAAAGTACATTTACGCCAAGCAATTGAGCTTATGAAACAGGAGACAGGGTTCAGAGAGTCAAGAGCTTGAAAAACTCTAAGAAGAACGTCACCAGTACCATCTCGCGATTTTAGGCGATCGTCTGTTTGAAGTTTGTTTTTTCAAAAGATGATTAACCCGAGGAGTTTGAGCAAAAAAAAAATCATTTTAGGTTACCGCCACTAAGTAAAATCCATTCCTGAAAACTTAACAACCCCGTTAAGGGCGAGTTTTCAACAACCCAAATATGTTATTAAAATTTTCTTCCTTTTAAATTTTTCGTTTATGTTAGATTGCGCACTAAGATTCCTCAAAAACCTTTAAAACCCGGTAAAATTTCAACTGTCTAGCTATCACGGTTTATGAGATACAGCCTGGTGACAGACGGACAGACAGACAGACGGATCGTGGAGTCTTAGTAATAGGGTCCCGTTTTTACCCTTTGGGTACGGAACCCTAAAAATGTATTCTGTTATTGTTTTGATTATTCACTTTATCCTAAAGGAATTAGATTTTTCGTACAAACAAATATCCCCCTTTTCACCCACATAATGTTAAAAAATTCCACGCGGCTTCGCTCTCATCAACTGGTTACCTACCTACCCTACCATTCACATAATGTTGCGTAACTTTAACCGGTTACGCAGCGCACGCAACGGAAGCTCTCAAAAAGGAATACCTTTTGCCCGTTTTTGCAACATTTTTCATTTATGCTCCGCTCCTATTGGTCGTAGCGTGATGTTATATAGCCTTATATAACCTTCCTCGATAAATGGACTATTCAACACAAAAATATTTTTTCTATTCCGACCAGTTGTTCCTGAGATAAGCACGTTCAAACAAACAAACTCTTCAGCTTTACAATATTAGTATAGATATAATATAATTATATCATTTATTAACTTCATCTATTTATGTGCAACAATGAGTCATATTTTTTCTGCTAATGAATCTGCTGCCTCTTCAAACGAACAAAGCTTTTCTTCTCTTGGTGATTCTATTCAATGATGTGTCTAGTCGATTTGTGAATGTGTGCCACATTAACGCTCAAAGCATTGCCAGTCACTACAGTGAGCTGTATGATGTCTTCAATTACACCACTTATCCTCTTACTGATTTCGTTTTCAGACGGAATGATCGGATTGGTAAGGGAGGTCATGTAGCCATATACCTTCGCAGTGATTTTCCTTAAAAAGTACTTGTTACTTCCTCCTCAAACTATTCTGCCACTGCTGAGTTCATCTCCATTGAAGTTTGCGTCACAGGAGCCAAAACCATTATTGGTGTTGCCTATTGTCCCCCCACTGTCAATTACTTCACTGAATTCGAACCGATGTCGATTACTTCACTTCGGTTGACGATAAGGTGGCAATCTTTAACGTTTTTGTGGTCAACCTTTATAACCGACACGCTCCCGTCAGAAAAGGGAAACTGAAACGTCCTCCTGCGCCTTGGATGACAAATGGCATACAGATGGTCATGCGACGCAGGGACCGCGTGTTCCAAAAATATAAAAGAGATCGTACTGATGAGAACTGGGCGTTATTCAAGGCTGCAAGGAACAGATATAACCAGACGATACGCAATGCTAAACGCCACCACATTCTAGAAAATATTTCTTCTTCTTCTACTGCCGATATTTGGATGTTCCTAGGAACACTTGGTATCGGTAAACCGCGACATTTAGACCTTCCTAATTCTATCAACTTAGATGATCTCGATCATCATTTCTCCACTGTGCCTACAATGGATCGTTTTACTAAGCAACACTCTTTCTCTTCTTTCTGGTCTAACGCGTCCTCACATTAATCCTTTTCGTTTCATTCCGGTTGAACCGGGAGAGATCAAAATAAAAATATAATTTTCGCCATCAAATCCAAAGCGGTGGGATGTGATAATATCACCCGTGGTATGGTAATCACTGTTCTGGATCACCTCCTAACACACAAGGAAAACTGTACGATATAGGTATCGTACAGTTTTCCTTGTATACCGGAGTATACCCTTCCTTGTGGCGTAAAGCCTATATTCGTCTATTTCCCAAAGTTTCCAATCCCACTCTTTCAACCCACTTCCGCCCCATTTCTATCCTTTACTTTCTATCAAAAGGACCTTGGCTTGCGCATCGATAGTACTCTTAACTGGCATACTGAAATTGCTAGTCTCAGTGAGAAGGTCACTGGAACGTTACGAGCTCTATATCGTTTAAAAAATGTAACTTTCGAACACGAAGACAATGCTTGCCCTAATTCTTCCTATCATCGATTATGGTGACTTGTGCAATGACCTGAATAAGAATAAGAATAAGAATAATTTATTAAAAAGTAAATACGTTCACAAAAATGTACATTAGGTGCAGTAGTATTATTTCTAAAACAATGTTATAAATGGTGCTTATATGTAAACTATAACAACAATATTTTATTACAACTGCAAGATTATATAAAATAAATTTCTTTTTTTTTTTTGGTAGGGACCTGCCTGATATAGGTTCTTTCAAACCTGTGTTTCAGGCCATCACTTAACATAAAGCAATAATTAGGTCAATAAAATTATTAAATAAAATTAGCCTATTAACAAACACAAAAATACATAAATTGGTACAAAACACAAAAAAGAAACAAAATATTAAAAATAAAAAGTAAATAATTTAAGTATGTACAAGTAGATATGAGGGTATATCATAATCAAACAACAATTTCTAGAAGTTTTTCTGTGTCTTTGTAATTGAGTGTCCCTAAATAATCTGTTAAGGTAAAGCAACATTTTTTATATGTTAAGCTATAAACATCGAGTAACTTGTTGAGTCTATTATACAGAAAAGGTCCTAAAAATACATAAAACCGATTAATAAAAGCATGTTTGGTCTGTGGCATTGTGCATACCAGATCCTTCCGTCTCTTGTCGGAAGGAACTGGATCATAGGGAAGTGCAATGTGCTGTTGCAGTATTGTGTGAAAAATAAATAATTGGCGTACTGTAAGAACATTACATGCTTTGTAGAGCTGCTGTGTCGGAAATTGCAAAGGGCGAAAGGTAGCAACCTTTAGAATTGCTCTTTGAGCACGTTCTAGGGGGAGTAAAATTGAATTAGCCGCGCCACCCCAGGAAGTTATACAGTAGGTAAGAATGGATTGACACAACGCTAAATAAATCTGTTTAATTAATTTAAAGTCAGCTATGTTACGTAAATTCTTAAAAACATATATTAATTTGCGCACTCTAGTACATAGTAATTCGATATGTTTACGGAAATTTAGATTGGAATCAATAGTGACACCTAGATATTTCACATTGTCAGCTTTAACTAAAGCGGGGCAAGAACATGCAGTGTAAGCGTACGTGTTACAGTTATGCGCGTAAATATTTAGGTTAGTAAGCGGTGTGTTAGTATTCCTCATTGTAAATAAAATGTATTTGGTTTTATCTGAATTCAGTGTTAGAAGATTATTTTTGAGCCAATTAGACACCCTATTAAAGCCATTCTGAGCATGTTCATAAACCTCAGCTCTTGATTTGGCTGCGAACAATAGAGCGGTGTCATCAGCATATGACATTATGACACCATTTTGCAGTGGCAGGCTACATAGGTCATTTATGTAGACTAAAAATAATGTAGGACCTAAAATACTACCCTGTGGAATTCCAAAACGACTATTAGTAAGATCAGAACTTGTATAAGGACCAATTTTGACACACTGTTGCCTATCGCTGAGATAATCAGAAAGCAGTAGAAGTTGCGTTCCTCTTATCCCAAGCGATTCAAGCTTCTGCGAAAGTGTATCACAAGAAATTGTGTCGAAGGCCTTGGCAAGGTCAAGAAAGATCCCAGCCGTATGCATTCCGTTATCTAAATTTGTACTAATATAATTAGTCATTTTGTTTACTGCTTGGCTAGTTGATCTTTTGGGCCTAAACCCAAATTGATTATCTGATAGTAGTTTGTTATCTTCCAAGTATTTTATCAGTCTACTGTTGATAATTTTTTCTAAAATTTTTGAAAGGCCTGTTAACACTGAAATGGGTCTGTAGTTGTTCACACAGTTTTTATCGCCTGATTTAAAAATAGGTGTGACCACTGATTTTTTTAACAAATTAGGAAATATTCCTTTGGATAAACATAGTTGAAAAATGTGGGTTATCGGAGGGGCGAGGAGCTGTTTAAACCTTTTAAGAATATTATTGGGTATATCATCCCACCCAGTAGCACAAACATCCTTCAGCCCGTCTATTATGCTTACTATTTCGTTGACGTCAGTATCTAATAAAACAAAAGAATTTAATGTAGATGGTTTCCTAGCTGGATTTTGAAGGGGAAGACAACTACTATTTAAGGATTTTTGTGCCAAGTTCTTACCAACGTTCACAAAATAGGTGTTTACTTTATTCGTTGCGTTGGATGGAGTCTCTGTAGTTAGTAACTCAAGCGGAGGTTCGGGATTTTTTGATCTAAATGTATTGGTTTTTATATATTTCCACACAAGTTTACTATTTTTCCCTGCTTTCTGTAATTCATTTTTATCGTATTGGATTTTTAGTTTTTTCAAAAGATTATTACAGAAATTTCGATATCTTTTATAAGTAATAGAAAGTATTTCGTCATCGGGTGAGAGTTTTGATTTTAAATGAAGTTTGTCCCTGTGTCTTATACAGCGAACGAGACCGGGTGTGATCCACGGTTTAATACAACTATACTTTCTAGGGATTATCTTAGTGAAAGTGTTTTTGCGAATTACATACTGTAGTGAATTTATAAAATATTTTAATGAAAAATTTGCATCAACAGATTCATAAACTGGGGCAAAATTAATACCGAATATGTCACTTTTAAGGTTGGTCATATTGACTTTAGTGTAGCTACGTTCGCAGTTTTTTCTAGGTGAACTTGTTTGCATTGTTAGTAGAACAGCTTGATGATCGGTAAGCGATGAGTTAGTTACAAATGTTTTGGATGGATTTTTTGATTTTAGAATGATGTGGTCCAAGCAAGAGCCGCTCTGATGTGTAGGGTGATAGTGAGCTGGTAAAAGTCCATGAGATGAGCAAATATTCAGATAATTATGTGTATGGGTGTCGAGTTTCTCGGAAGCAATGTTAATATTGATATCGCCCATAAGTATAACATTTTTAAAAGAACTTAAGTTTTTTAAGTTTGTGTCAAGTGAGACCAGAAATCCGTCGATATTATGAGAAGGGGGCCTATATATAGCCATAACCACTGTGTCGGGAATAATCTTAATTATTAAGCTATTACTATCTTGGGAGGTGGGCTCTTCTATGATAGTTCGCAAGTTATTTTTAATATAAACTACTACTCCGTCGTTTTGATTTGTGTTCCTGTCTGTTTTGTATGAACAAAAGCCGTCCAGAGATGGTAAGTTGACTGTTTGTTTTGACAACCAACATTCCGTTAGGACGATAATATCACAGTTTATGTCGAGACTTTGTAACAGCACTTCAAAGCCGTTCATGTTTCGGTTAATGCTGCGAATATTTTGTGTAAGCAAGGTAAGAGTTTTGTCACCAGAGGGAAGAAGGTGTTTACAGTCCTCAATATTACAGGTTTTAGATTCAGACACAGTAAAACTATCTAGTTCACAGATGAGCTGATCGCTCATGATAACTACAAACTAAGAAGAAATACAATCAAAGGTGGTGAGTGCCTACTAAATAGAATATTCTGTGGCGCTCTTAGGCGCCCTCATAGTCTATTGAGTTTATGTAATTAGTCTCTGCATATTTACGTGCTGGACAACTTACATCACCGGTTGAGTGGTCACATTTCCTCTTAAATCGTTTGCACGTCGCACATTGAGGGGAATGCAGATCTCCTCAACAAACTTGACGGTCTTCTAAATTTCTGCATTCAATTTGTTTTCAATTTACGTAAATATGATCATGCCTCTGTGCAGCAGTCACTTCAAAAGTGGTTGCCCATACGCCAGTGCAGTGAGTTTTGGGTACTGACTAACTTGTTTTCATTTCTTGACTCTTCTATCTCCCCTAGTTATCTGGCCACTTACTTTCAATACATTTGCGCCAACCACAACAAAAATCTTCGCTCTCCACATCTTCTTCAATGTCCCACTCATCGCACTGACTTCATTCACTGTTCTTTCTTCGTTGAGTCTATTTCCCTGTGGAATGCGCTCCCTCAACAAATCAGGATGGCAACCAACCGATTGGCATTCAAAGTGATAGCTCGCGTAAGAAGTTATGTTATGTTTGAGTATCTATTGTATGTATTTATAGTATGTATGTATATCTTTGTATTTGAATAAACCTACCTTAGGTATCGTGATTTACTTTAAATATTGCACCTACCACTATTTGTCTCTGCATCACCTTTGGGTGACTGGTAGACTGGTAAGAAAATGCCTAAGGCATTAATGATAAATTATTTTATTTCTGTAAGTTTGTTTGTACAAACACTTTTACATGTCGATCATATTTTTTTAAACTAGATGAGGTCGGCGTTTCCTATCTGACTACTCTGAGAAGAAAGGCCGAAACAAATTCAGAGGTCACAGTCTCTTTTAAAGTCCAGACCAAATCTTAGTTAGATCATGTTATTAAGTCCGCCTCTGTAGGTTTGTGTGCATGAATAAATCGTCTTTTACGGGTAGTTTCAAAAAATGAATTTTAACAATCTTTATTGGTGATTTGGGTTAGTTTAAATTTATACCAAGTTTCAAATTTATCAACCCAAGATATAAAATTCTTCCATACAAACTTCAACACGTAAATCGTCTTTTATAGTTCTATAATCTATAATAATATCTTAAATAGTTCGTAAAAATAATAATAACAACCTTCATTGTTTACTTAGGCTGGTATTTTTGACAAGTTTCAAGTTAGGTTTAAATCATTTATTCTCATAAAGACAAAAAAAGCCACTTACATGAGAACATACAAGAAACATTCGGTAAACTTATTTTAGGTAACCGTTACAAGAGTATGTGTTAAATAAAATTACTCTAATATTATTATATTAATTATTATAACTATTCCATACTCATTCAGCAGTTTAGTCTCAACCATTGTGATACACCAGAGGACGTTAGTCAAGGCAGTTTTCCATTACGTGTTTCAATAGCCGAGATTTAAAACTGCCGAGTGAGCTAACACTTTTTATAAATGTGGGTAAATTATTAAATAGTTGTGCCCCTTCATATGTAATATTCCTTCTAGCGTAATTAGTGCGTATTCTTGGCAAAACAAGTAGACTTGGTCGACGAAGACTGCGTTTAGTAATTTGTGATTTTTTAGTGAATGATACGTTAGTGTGAATGGTTTTGTCTATAATTTTTCTAATCAGAACGCAAGTATTGTATGTGTAGAGTTGTTTAATATTCATCAATTTTGTTTCGTCAAAAATTTTAGAAGTTGGTGTTAGGTATGGATAGCGAAATAATATCTTTATGGCCTTATTTTGTACTCTTTGTAGTTCTTGTAACTTCGTTTTTCCGGCGCTTCCCCAAATCTCTATGAGATATAACAGATGTGACTTAATAAGAGAGTTATATATAGTATAACGTATTTTTCTAGGTATGCACTTGTTTATACTATGAAGTGATCCGAAGTTTATTTTCCAAAAAAAATTATATTCTTTAAAGAAGAACTTAAACACGCCCTAAATTGTCTTTTAAGGGGTGTTAAGTTTTTCCGAAGGCCGAAGGAAATAGATGTTTCATACAAACATTCAAACCTCCTTTTACCTCCTTAGGGGTGGAATTTCCAAAAATCCTTTCTTAGTGCTCACTTACTTCAGGAACCTTTCTGCCAAATTTTATGCTTCTAGACCCAGCGGTTTTGGCTGTTCGTTGATCGATCAGTCATTGAGTCAGTCAGACAGTTTCTTCTTTTTGAGTTAGTTGGTTGTCAGTTGTTTTAAAACAATCTGAATGAAATAGTTCTAGAAATTTAAGATTTTGTGTTTATTTAGTAAAAACAATGTTTCCACTTTTTCTATGTTTTATTGTTCCTTTTTCCCGTTTCCGTTCCGTTGTTCCGTTTTGTATCATTTTTAAAAAAACGTTGCTCCACACTTGAAATTTCTTCCTGTATCGTGGGTGCGTTTACAAACATATAAAATCACATACACAAACACCCAGAGCTGGAACAACTATCTGCAGGTCATACAAATATTTGTTCGTGATTATCTCTGCAAATACCTGCTGCGCTGCGTGTCGTGGGTTCGATGAACCTGCGTCACGCAGCGCAGCAGTCTAATTGATAATGATACACGGAAATCGTCAGCTGTTTCATTGATAATGAAATACGCATTCCGTGGTCAACTGGGAACTAGATACAAAGATACAGTTCTGTGACAGAAGGATACAAGGCATAGACACAGGCATCTCGTTTCCTATCTTTGAGTCTCCTGCTGGTTTTTAGTTCGGTATTGGTATCCTTTTTCTTACACTCAGCTTTATATCTCAACTGTGTGTAATCTGATAATTGCAGAGATTATCACTTTTTCAGAGTTGCTATATCTTAACAAACTTTAGTTTTCTAATTCAGGTACATAACAGTTTGGTACATTTTGTTAAAGTATTGCGTAGTTGGCAGCTAGAAACAATACAATAACTGAAGTACAGACAATATTATGCTGCATTAGTTATATTTTAATGATTGTCTGTAAAAAATATTCTAATAATATAATTTCAGCAAAACCTAGTGAATTAGCATCATAAAAGTGCTCGCACTTCAAAATCATTGCGTTGCTTAATCGCTTGTCTCCATATGAAACCGACGATAAAATGTTATATCAACATGCTTGTTCAGAAACTTTCATACCAAAACACAACATTCTAATCACACTCGATAGTTAATAAATATCTAGAAAATATGCTCTACTGGGTTGCCGTAAATGTAATGCGGAACATTTTGGTGCTCGCCGCGGTTCTGCTCGATATTTTGTACTCCGTGAGTACT
Organism: Orthosia cruda; assembly: GCA_964057195.1. Classification (NCBI taxonomy): domain Eukaryota; kingdom Metazoa; phylum Arthropoda; class Insecta; order Lepidoptera; family Noctuidae; genus Orthosia; species Orthosia cruda. Next base: position 44,834,326 of record OZ059831.1, on the reverse strand, counting down.
GCAGAGTTCAAACTGCGCAAAGTTGTACCCATACAAGCTCCCAATAATCCGGAGAATACCAAAAATAAATTATCAACACCAAGGCCAGTGTTCCCTAAGGATGTTTCTAAGCTCAAATCTCGTGATGAATACGCCGATTTATTTGACCTCAAGATCTCATCGCCTTCATACCATAGTTTTGACTTCGGATCAGCAGGGTTTGTTACCACACAGGAGCCTAAGTTAAGTCCACAGCTGGTAGATTGGTTGAATATGTATGATTTGGGTCAGGGCAAACCGCAACCATTGTTAGAAGTAGAAAAGGATAAGGTATCATCGAGTACTTGGTTTCCGGTACCGGAGGGCGCGCCTAATCCACCTGTGGAGCCGAAACCGGCTCCTGAGGTGACCAAAGAGCCCAAGCAGAAAGATGACATAGCAGTCAAGTGCGCCATGTGGGCTACCTGCCGGGCGAAGGTATGGACTGAACAAGCACTGTATCGGAGAGAGAGATCCACGCCACTTACTAAACTGAAACGCATAAGCTGAGGAGCTCGACTTTTTTAGGGACTATCAATGATTGTCAAAAGCTAATTATAAAAACATAATTTGTACAGTGTACCAAAGTTCTGTAAACTTAATGAGAAATAAGGTTGAGTTAAAGAGTAGATATAAGTATTAAATTATTAGTAAATCTATTCATTAACTCTGGTTCACTGTTCAAATTTTATTTTCAGAATTAGTTTCTGATAATCATTGATAGTCTTTATTATTAATTAATTGTAATAATAACATTACGATGCAAGCATAGGTGTGTTACGCAACGGTGTAACATAAGGATCGCTGATATTACGATTTGGCATAACACACGGACTGTGGACAAAATGACACCAATTTTGCACATCGCAACGACTTACACGTGCTGCCTACGCAGCATTTCGTAACCGTGGGACTGAACATCGACAACGCCTTCACGATTTCACGTTTTCACTCATTCTTGCTACATACATCGACCAATTATCACCTACATAATTTTAAACTTATAAATTGTAAATTCTTGATTTTTAATAAATTAGTCTAAAGTAAATTGTTTTTTTTTGCATCCTCCGGCTCCAGATTACATATTTGGCGCAGTCGGTAGGATACTCGAGGGCCGGTTCGCGAGAGTAAATTCATAGCATCGATCTTAGGATCGCGACTCGCGAGTCACCCGGGTGACTATTAAGCACCGTACGAGTATCCGGTTCTTCAGAAGCTGTCAGCGGGAGGAGTATCCAGACATCGATACCGCAGAGGCACCAACTATGTTCATGTGAGTACTTTAGAATAGTTCTTGAGTTGCTCATCCTTATCCTTAAGTGTTAACAACAAAAGTAAAAAAAAAAAAGAAATCCAAGATTTTCCATCCCAGGCAATCGAGGACCCGTAGGTTAGACAGATCATCCAGATCATTATTAGTAGATTCATTTAGGCAGTTAGGAAATAGAGACATAACCATAGAAATGTCGGGTAGGGACGAACGTTACAAGGCATTACGGATAGTCCCCGAATTTGACGGGAACCCTAATGTCCTCACTAGATTCATCAAACTGTGTGACCAGTAAGTGCGAGCCTACGTATCAGCTGAACCAGGGCACGAATTAACAAATTTGGCTCTTTTAAACGGGATTCTGAACAAGGTCACTGGACCTGCAGCCCGGTTAATTAATACCAACGGCGTACCTGAAACTTGGCAAGGCATACGTAGTTCTTTAGTTAACAATTTCTCTGACCCACGCGATGAGACCTCGCTTTATAACGACATGGCTCTATTAACTCAAGGCTCTTCCACACCACAGGATTTTTACGAAAAGTGCCAAACTCTATTTGCCACTATAATGACCTATGTGTCACTACATGAAACCGTTCAAAGTACAATCGATTCGAAACGTTCCCTTTATAAAAAGTTGACTTTGCAATCTTACTTACGGGGCCTTCGTGACCCCTTATGTTAACTTTCCAAAGAATCATGGATAATGTGCTTAGGGACCTTCAGAACTCTATTTGCCTAGTATATTTAGATGACATCGTCGTATTTAGCACTAGTTTACAAGAGCATATAATAAATTTGGAAAAGGTTTTTAAAAGACTCAGAGACTCTAATTTTAAAATACAGATGGATAAGTCAGAATTCTTAAAATTGGAAACAGCATATCTCGGACATATAACCAGTAAAGATGGTATTAAACCAAACCCCGATAAAATAGCAGCTATCCGACAATTCCCCTAAAACAGACACGGAAATTAAAAGAATATTAAGGCTACTAGGGTACTACAGGAAGTTCATTCCCGATTTCGCCAAGATCACGAAACCAATGACCCAATGTTTAAAGAAAGGCTCAAAGATAAACTGCGATGATACCAACTATGTAAATTGCTTCGAAAAATGTAAAACATTACTTACAAATCATCCGATCTTACAATATCCCGACTTTAATAAAGATTTTCTACTTACGACAGACGCATCGAACTTAGCCATAGGGGCCATACTCTCACAGGGGCCTATAGGTTCAGACAAAACAATAGCCTATGCTTCGCGTACACTAAACACAAGCGAGATCAATTATAGTACAATAGAGAAGGAGCTTTTAGCCATAGTTTGGGCAACCAAGTATTTTCGGCCATGTCTATTCGGACGTAAATTCTAAATTATAACAGATCATAAACCGCTCCAATGGATCATGAGCTTAAAAGAACCTAGCTCGAGACTAACTCGCTGGAGACTCAAGCTCAGTGAATATAACTATTCAGTAGTTTATAAACAGGGGAAAAGCAACACAAATGCCGATGCTTTGTCGCGAATCGAAAATAATAACGAAGAAACGAGCTCCGTCATAGTTAACGTATCCGAAAAATCATCTTCCGTAACGGGCTCATCCACTCTCACAGCTCACTCTAGCACCGAAAATCCAATATTAGAAATAGCAATACCAGATGACCCCTTAAACAAATTTAACAGACAAATATGTTTTACAGTAGTAGGTGATATAAAGAGACGTCCAGCAGTTTCTAAACCATTTGAGACTCATACCCGTACCTCCATACAACTCTCCGAATCAAATTTAGAGGAGGATGTAATAAAAGCAATTAAAGAATTCGCGAACCCGAAGCATTGCATCTGTGTAGTCTAGGTTTCCCGAAATACTTTTTATGACTGATCCTAATCCGTCAATGAGTTCTCGTTTAGCATGACTAGGTTCAAAACATTCTAATTGTATAGATATCTTTTCAAGTTTGTCCCCAAGGTAACTTATATGGGGTTCAAACAATGAAAGTGTTTTATTGTTTATTAATGGCCTAAATTCACTTAATTGCAATTTAACTAAATCAACCGTCGACTCGATATCTTCTAGATCAATGTGTAAGAGGAAGGAATGATAATGAGACACGATTTTTGTAGGCCCCAGTTTGAAAGGGAGTAATCCGGGTCCCTCTTCTAGGGGCTCAAGTAATATGTCCTCCGCTTGGACCAGGTGTAGCAATATCGTCAGTGGTATTCTGCAACAATTGTTTCGTGTTAGGTGTTCGTTTAAGACGTGATTTAGCAACGGGACCGCGCTTCTTTTTTGTGTAAATATGTATGGGCAGCTCAGCTAATACTATGTCGTGAGTATAACGAGGTGCGCGTTTCTGTCTATTAGCTAGTGGATTCTTAATAAGGCTCCCTATCTTTGTTCCTATTTTCGATTAGTTCTGTGCGTTTATGCAGGGAAGTTTCATTAATCTTATCTTGGTGTTCTTGCACGTATTGTTGTAGCAAGTGCACAGATAAATCTATATCTAAGGGATCGCGAGGATCCGTATGGCTGGTAACTACTTCCAGTGGTCTACATTTTGTAAAGCTATGTATACTGCTGTTGTAATCGCTTCACTACGGTGTTGTTGTTTTAGAATTCTCAAATGTAAGTGCTTTTTAATAATAATAATTTGGAGAATTTTCAGGATTTGTTCCCGCGTGCCTTTGCCTTTAACAAACACGGCTTGTTCTTCTGCAATTTGTGGGTCGAGAAAGCGTTTTAGCCTGTTGTTAATGACGTTTAGGAGTATCTATGAGTTATTAAAGAAAGGGAAACAATGGAGTTGGACCACGGAATGTGAAAAATATTTTATAGAAATAAATAATGTATTAGCAAGCACGGAAGTATTAGCGCATTACGAACCTGATAAGCCGTTATTATTGACCTGTGACGCGAGCGCACGGGGTATTGGTGGGGTACTGTCGCAGCCCGGCGGCGAGCGGGACGAGCGGCCGCTGGCCTACGCGTCTCGCACGCTAACCGATGCAGAAAAGAACTACTCACAAATACAACGTGAAGCATTAGCAATAATATTCTGTGTCAAATTTCATCAATATTAATATGGCGGGCATTTCATTTTGCGCAAAGATCATAAAACACTGGTATATATTTGGTTCGCATACCGGTATACCGACAATGATCGCGAGCCGTATGCAGAGATGGGCAATTTTTTATTATTTTATCATTAATGTTCGCGACGAGGCGTCACAAAACAATATTTGTATAGTTTGTAAATAGAAAACTATATCAACAGACATACGTCTGCTTACCCCAGCGCGCTATCTCGTACTAAACAATTTTAGACGAGAAAAATGCTTTTATAGTTTTTTCGCACATAGAATTTCGTTCGCATTTTTAAGGCACAAAATATTATGTTTTAGTGTATATCAGTATATAATAGGTTAATATGGGGTTTAACAAGTAAATTAGAATCATTACATACATACTGAGTGCGGTAGTTACGGAAAGAAAAATGAATTCAAATTCCGTAAAAACGACCGGTCGCCATGACGGTTTAGTACGCAATGAGCAGCCAGGTTTTTTTTTTTTTTATACATGGCGTCTCACAGTTCGACCAAAGTGGCCGTCTTCTGCTTAACCGGGCTACCCTGTGGAGACTAATCTCTTAGCCTCCGGCCAGGCTTCAAAATACTAAACCTAAGGCGACAGCACTAAGGGCTACCCCAGTTGGGGTCGGACCTCGGCTGATGGCTAAGGCCGGATCTAATAAAGTGATTCTACCATCCGTTCGGAAAAGCCTGCGTGGAGAAGAACGGACAAGAAACTCCAATGAATATCTTACTGGCATTTAACTATGGCTCAGCAACGCGGGCTGGCTTATATGAATCGAAAAGGATTACGCGACGAGCCTCTGCGGTGAGGACGGAACGAATTTGTGTTTAAGTTTTGTATGAACAGAGGGTTCGTACTATTTACAAACCCATTGACCGTCCTTGTAGATAAGGCTATCGAGCTCCCTAGTAATGGACTCAAACCTCGAAAAGAGGCGGGCGCATGCAGCGGGAGGGAGCGAGCCTGCATTCCGGATTTCTACATCCAGAGCACGGGCTTGAAGGGACATAAATATAGAATACGCGCTGATTATATCTTCAGCGACGCATAAATATGGCTTTGGCCCGGAGGGGGCGACAGGGGGCTGGCACTTAGCGGCAGGGGTGGTGAAAGCCACCTTCTGGCTTTGTGCGGTCATAGGGGTGGCGGGGGGCATTGAGTCGAGGATTAGAATTGGCGCTGCGATGGGAGTGGCCATCATCGCTGGAATGGGCTGGGAGCAAGTCTGAGGGGCCACACTTTGGTGGTTCAGCTTACCCCAGGGTGAAGGCCTCTGAGGGGCTAGTCTGGGGGGGGGGGTTGAGAGGCAGGGGCTACGCGCTCTTGGCGCGCGTAGTTACGCTTGGCCATTTTAGGCGCAAGCTTTGGGGCTTTTGGGCAACCACGGTAATTAGCTGGGTGCCAGACTTGGCCACAAAGCACGCAGCTGGGAGGCTCCGTGCATTGTGAGCGGTCTTTTGGACGGGGGCAGTCCTTAGTGCCATGCTCTCCCATGCACTTAACGCACCTGGGAGACGCAAAGCAATTGGTCTGAGAGTGACCGTAGAGTTGGCAGTTGTGACACTGACCAACGAGATGGGGGCGGTATGGCTTTTCAATGGAAATGCCAGACAAGTTACAAACGGTCTGGACATTAAAAATGGGATTGTGACCCTTGCAGGGGAAGCACACGACCAAAACAATGTCGTAGAGTTCTCCGCCTCTTGCTTTATGCAAGCGGTGGACTTCTGAAACAGGGACTTTCTGCGCTATTAAATCCTTGCGGATTTCTTCCGTAGGGATTTCCTTCGGGACGCGCTTGATCACGACTCTGGTGACCTTTTTCTCCGGAAGGGAGTAAGTATGGAAAGAAACTTTCTGATCTTTGAGAAGGCGAGTTAAATCTCGGTAATCACGGGACGTGGGGACCTGAATTCTGATGCCCTGTTGGCATGCAGTGGCCTTGGTGAAATATTTTTTTTGCGCTACACAGACACTGGAAATGTCACTCCATTTCCCTTTATCTTGAAGATAAATGGGTGGTGGAGGAGGGGGCTTCCTAGTGGTATTTACTATTACCATAGGGCTGGGCGAGCGGCTTATCCGCTGAGAAGGGCTAGCGATGGCGGGGGTGGGGGAGGGTTGCCTGTCGGGCAAGGCCGGTGGCAGAACTTTCTGGGGAGAGGTTAAAGCTACCGCCTTTTTGGCCTTGGTAACATTAGAGGGACTCTTCCTCTTTTTCCTCTTACCTCCAGAATTTTTATAGGAGTCGCGATCGGAGAAGTCGGAAGAGGAGGACATGGTGGCATAGTCCTCTGACAAGTCGGGGATATTAGAGTCTACTGGGGGATTGCCAGTGATCTGATCGATGTGGTCAGCTACTGCTGCCCATTCATCGTCAGTGCTGAGGGCTGTGTCCATTTCGATGGGAGAGTCATGCTCATCATCGAACCATGATTTGGGGTTGGACTTAGATTCGGAATGCATAGCGGCTACGCGCTCTTTGTACTTCTTATATTGAAGTCGAGCGGACATCCTACGAGGAGGAGGCTTATTAGCCGAAGTCTGGGGCTTAAGAGGGCTACGGTCTCTCTCAGAGGGATTTGAATCGGACTTTTTGGTCTGTACCTCACCCTGGGAAAGGGTGGGTGATCTAGGTCCGGAAGTGGGCCTGACGGGTGGGGAGGGTGACCTTGGCGAGTCCTTTTCCACGTATGACACGGGGGCCATGCTAGTTTCAGGGGCCTCGGTCTCGGTCGGGACCGTATCGGGCAGGAGTGCATCTATTAGAATTGCAAAGGGAGTACCGAATCTCATACGGGATTGGCCGTCTTGGGAAAGTCTTTCTTTTATAGTATTAATAGCCGCCTGTACATGGGCTTAAGGTGGGGCATGACTTACTTCAGAAGCTGGCACCGTAAGGGTCCCATTTGGCGAGAGAGGCAAGAATGATCTCGAACCTGGACTTATTTTCTTGAAGCGGACTGGGAACGTCCGACATCAAGTCCTTGACGAGCTCTATCAACAACTCTACAGGATACATTGTTGTCGAATAGAGCCAGTACAAGGAGAAAGAAAATAATCTATAAGGGGCTGATAACCTTAGTCCCCGGGTGGGTGGGCCCGGGGATGTGTGCAATCCTACCCTCCCAGCCGGGTTAGACTGGGAGGTGTGTTCCTGGTGAGCCCTAAGCTTGTTATCCTGCCACAAATCTTATTGGGTGGCAGGGGTCCTAAGGTACCGGTGAACCCACCGAAGGTGGGCCACCCTCCTCCTGTGTACCGAAAGTCGTGCACGTCGGGGTTGAGATGCCCGACCATGTCAGGTGAATCGCTGTGGGGCAGAGACAGGGGTTGACTAGGCTATCTACCAAGGCCAACTACCCTGCTCCCGACTCCTTCTGACTACCGTGTCCATACTTAGCAGACGGGACTTAGCGAGAGGGCGGGTCACCACTCCACATGGTTTCGTTAACAACGTTAGGTATCCACCAAGGACCACTAAGTCGTGGTTTTAAACCGGAAGGGGCCAAAAAAGATGTCCCTACTAGTAACCGAAGTTACTAGTAGTGACACCTGTGTGCGGCGCGCGGAGACGCGGCGACCGCAGTGACGTCACGCAGTGGCGCGACGAGTCGGAGAGTGGGGCGCGGCGGGGCGCGCGGTGGGGTGAGCGGCAGGCGGCGAGACGACCGCTCGGCGGCGATGGCAGGCGAAGAGTGATGAGTAGCCAAGTTTTTTTTTTTTTTTTTTTCTGCCTGCCTTCTCACAGTTCGGTCAAATTGACCGTCCACTGCTTAACCGGGCTAGCCTGTGGAGACTAAACTATATAGCCTCCAGCCAGGCACAAATTACTAAACCTAAGCGACTACGCTAAGGGCTACCCCAGGTGGGGTCGAACCTCGGCTCAGGGCGTCGCTGGGGGGACAACACTATGGCTGGATCTTATTAAAGTGATTCTACCATTCGTTCGGAAAAGCCTGCGTGGAGAAGAACGAATAAGAAACTCCAATTATCTAACTAGAATTTAACTAAGGCACAGCATTTCGCGGGCTGGCTTGCGTATCCTGACGGGGACGTCGCGGCGGGCGTCGGCGGTGAGGGCGGAACGAAGGCGGTCTTTGTATGCGAATTGTGCTGGTCTTTTTATTGCTGTCTTGGAGCAGGGGGGAGTAAGGGGGAGAGCGGACATAATATCATTCCGGCCCCAAGTGTCATCCTCACCTGCAACGCACGCACGCGCTGCAAGGCGGCGGCTGTCATCTGACAGCCGTGGTGCTCCCTGCTAGATAACGAACGAGGCAATGGCGACCGAGCAATAGCGGTATAACTATACACCCATCCAGGCAACTGGACTTGAGGAGGCTGCAGCGGCCTTAGGGTCTAAGTAACCCTTAAAATGTCTGGTGCAGAAGGCAACGGGAAACCACTGCACTAGTTCCCACGAGAGTCACAATGGATTTAAGGAATAGCGATGTAGATCTGTTGAGCGATCCGGCTGACGCCCGGCGCCACCAAACCGGGGATGGTGGTGTGAAATTTGCTACCGGCCATGCGATTGTGTCAGATCAGGCAACACATGGAAACTATGTTACTGATAAACAGAAATCAGTTAGAGAGCCTCAGCACCTGCACTCGGCACCTGGAATGTACGCGGGTTAAACCAACCTGGAAAGCTTCAGATAGTGGAGAGTGAAATGAAAAGGAAGGGAATCACTATCCACGGACTCAGCGAAACACACTGGAGAAATTCTGGATACTTCTCAACCCAGTCGAATAAAGTTTACTTCTCAGGACCTGAAAATGAGAGCTCCAGAGGCGTTGCATTCATGGTACCACTAAGCTTAGACAAATACGTCAGCGGTTATAAGCCAATTAACGACCGAATAATCGCAATCAAAGTTAACACAACTCCCTGTAAATTAAACATCATTCAGGTATATGCGCCTACCGCCCAATCCAGCGAGGACGATATAGAGAGCTTCTACAGCACTTTGGCAAAATCTCTCCAAGAAATACCTAAAAAGGAGATAACAGTGGTTTTAGGTGATTCTAACGCCAAAATCGGCAAAACAGACAGCGACGAACATCTGCGACGGGTAGTCGGGAGGTATGGAATCGGTAACAGAAACGAGAGAGGCGAACGTATGCTTCAGTTCTGTTGTGAAGAAAATCTGATCGTAACCAACACCTGTTTTAAAAAACATATACGGCGATTATATATTTGGATTTCTCCTGGAGACTGTTTTCGAAACCAAATAGACTATATCCTCATTCGGAGTAGATGGAAATCGTCTGTCCTGAATACTACGACATGCCCTGGGGCTGACTGTGGCTCTGATCACCAACTCTTAGTCACCACAATCCGACTTCGGTTGAGAAAACTCCACAAGCTAGAACGCACACTGAACATGCGCCATGTTGACCTACAAGCCTTTAGACAAGCAATTAAACATAAAATACCTGAATGTTTTTTAAATGACGCCACTGACCCTGACATCACTTGGAAGGCTTTGCAGAAGATTGTTGTGCAAACTGCAAAAGAGAACATGCTCCCCAAAACTACCATGAAGCCTTTTATATCTGCGGAAACGGCTGACTTTATTCTTCGCAGACGTGAGTTGAAGGGAAAAGGTCTAACCCTACAAGAGAACAAGAGATTATATGACCAACTCAGCACAGAGGTTCAGAAAAGATGTCGCAGGGATTATAACCAACACATCAACAACATCTGTACTGATATCGAACATAATTCTGCGAGGAATGAAACTAGAGATCTTTTCCGCAAGGTCAAAGAGCTTACTACTAAATCTCGTAATACGAGAACCTGCACGATCGCAGATGAAGTAGGTAACATACTGACTGAAAAGGATCAGGTTCTGGAACGCTGGAAACAGTACTGCGCCACACTTTATGACACTGGTCAACCTATCACATACGGCGCGCAGATAGACGTATCACCGCAGGAACCCGAAATTCTGCAGTCGGAGGTCGAACATGCCATTGGATGCCTCAAGGACAGAAAATCTCCCGGTAAAGATGGAATTCCCGCCGAGTTACTTAAAAACCTAGATGCCAAAGGTGTGAAGCAGATTTTAAGCATCTGCAATTCCATTTGGTAGACCAGGAGATGGCCTGAGGACTGGACAGAGTCTGTTTTTGTGCCACTTTATAAAAAAGGCTCTACCAAAGACTGCAGCAACTACAGGACCTTAGCACTTATTCCACATGTCAGCAAGATACTGCTATACATAATACATAATAGGCTGAAACACTTTCTCGATCCACAAATTCCAGAGGAACAAGCAGGGTTCGTTAAAGGCAAAGGAACGCGGGAACAAATCCTGAACGTTCGCCAAATCATAGAGAAAAGTCGGGAATTTAACAGCCCTGTGTTAATGTGTTTCATTGACTATACTAAGGCCTTTGATTGTGTGCAGTGGGATAAGCTGTGGGAGGTGCTAAAGGACATGGGTGCGCCTCAGCATCTTGTTGACTTGATCCGATGCCTCTACAGCAGCAACCGCTCTTTCGTCAGAATAGACACCGACTGTTCAAATGTGTTCTCCATCAAGAAAGGCGTTAGACAGGGATGCATCCTTTCACCCTTACTCTTCAATGTATACGGAGAGTATATAATTAGGAAAACTCTTGAGGGCCGGGAAGGAGGGTTTGCTGTTGGTGGAAAGCGCATCTCCAATCTGCGCTACGCTGACGATACTGTTCTCATTGCTACAACATATGACGACATGAAGGAGATATTGCATAGATTGGAGATGGAGAGTGGCAAGTTGGGGCTTGCAATAAATAGACAGAAAACTAAGCTTATGGTGATAGATCGTGCGGAAAAGCTATCAGGCGCCTACAGCATTCGGGGCATCGAAGTTGTGGATAGTTTCATTTATCTTGGGTCTATTATTAATAATGAAGGCAGCTGCGTCCCAGAAATAAAACGACGGATAGCTATGGCTAAAGATGCTATGACACGCTTGCAGAACATCTGGAAAAATCGTGGCATAAGTTATAAAACCAAAGCCCGTTTAGTCAGAGCATTAATTTTCCCCATTTTCTTCTATGGAGCTGAGACGTGGACAATCCGAGCAAGGGAAAGACGCATTCGAAATGTGGTGCTGGAGGCGGATGCTCCGAATACCATGGACAGCCAAACGCACAAATGTGTCTATCCTTTCCCAACTCGATATCAAGACCAGATTGTCTACAGGATGCCTACAGCGTATTTTGACCTATTTCGGTCACTTAATGCGAAAGGGAGATAGAAGTCTAGAAAAACTGGTCATTGTTGGCAATACCGAAGGGAAAAGAGCACGAGGCCGGTCGCCAACACGATGGTCTAACCAAGTGAAAGAAGCTACGTCCTCAAGCAAATTCCAGCAGGTGGTGATGGCAACTTTAGACCGTAATCGATGGAGGCAGATTGTCCGCTTAAAGGGGTCCAGTGACCACGATCCTCAGTAATGAGGGACCGATTGAAGAAGAAGGAGCAGGGTAGTGGCGTCATCGGGGATAGAGAGGACAAGCCTTGGTCGGCGAATTTTGGAGATTTGGGAAGGTTCATAGCGGGAGACCGCTTGAATTAGAGGGTTGCTATGATTGACAGCAGAGTCAAAGAAACGCTTGGTAATGCGTTTAATGAATTGTTGGATAGTGGGGATTCTCAGATCGACATGGAGTTCCTGGTCGCGAGCGTACCAGGGGGCTCCCGTGATCTTACGGAGAAATCGGTTTTGTATAACCTGAAGTTTGTGTATGTAATGGGGTTTTGCGTGTGCGAATACAGCACAGGCATAGGTCATGATGGGACGGATGACCGCAGTGAAAATGCGCAGCTTGCACCTAGGTGACAAGCTGCTGCTTGCGTTCACCATCAAAATCAAAATCAAAATCAATTTTTTTATTTCACATAGGCCTACATGGGCACTTATAAAACGTCGACAAAATGTGCACGGTTCGGGTTGGTCGTTTCCTATGGAGAAGAACCGGCAAGAAACTCCATGGTTACTCTTTTAAAAATGGTTTGGTTTTACAATATTTCCATGTTACAGCATTAGTACTTAGATATGGGGGGACAACGTAGGCCCGAATTATGACAATAAGTCGTAAGAAACTAAAAAAAAAAAAAGAAAAAGATTATATAAAAAAGTTAACAAATGTTAACTAGCATCTAGAAGGCCTCATCCCATGAAGTCTGCCCATAGCGAAGGCGGCTCGCGAGCGCGCCGGGTAATGTGCTTTGCGAAAGTGAGGTGGTTGTCAAGGGTTACACCTAGGTACTTGGCTTGCTTCTCCCAAGGGATCGGCTTACCGTACATTGTGATGGGTTTAGGGGGAAGGGGGTCTTTGAATGTATAATTGTACTTTCGATCAGGCCTCGAGAATAGGACAGCCTGGCTCTTATCGGGATTGACTTCTATTCTCCAGAGGCGGAACCACTTGGCTAGAGTGTTGGCGGCTCTCTGGAGTTTTAATGCTATGGCATCGGTTACTAAGCCCTTGCAATAGAGGGCCGTGTCGTCAGCGAATAATGCCAACTGGCCCCCTTCGGTTTTTGGAATATCGCTGGTGTACAGCGAGAAAGATAGAGGGGATAGTACGAGGCCTTGAGGAACTCCGGCTCGTATGGGGTGAGGGGAGGAGAGTTCTCCCTCGACACGATAGCGGAAAGTTCTGTTCGAGACGATCTGGCACGCCAAGATATTATAGCTTATATATTAAGCCATTGTGCCAGACTTTGTCGAACGCTTTCGCTATGTCGAAGAACAAGGCACCTGTGAACATACCCTGCTGGAAGCCAGCACTAGTGTTTTCAACGAAACGGTGAACTTGTTGAATGCAAGAGTGTTCAGCGCGAAAGCCGAATTGCTCGTTGGGGATAAGGCTCTTTCGCTCGGCAAAGTCTTTGAGCCGCTTATAAATAAGTCGCTCATAGACTTTCCCGGGAGAATTTACCAGACTATTAGGACGATAACTGGTAGGCTCCGATTTCGGTTTACCCGGTTTAGGGATGGCTATTACAGTAGTAGCCTGTTTCCAAGCTTGGGGGAAGATATTTTTGCTTAATTGAAAAAAGAACTCAGAAGATATAGTTTATTTTACTGAATTCAATCAATCAAGATTAGAAAATTATACTTAACCGAAATAAATGTGTACTCTCTAACATTAACACTACTCTATGTTTTATGTTCTGAGAATTGAACAGAGATAAGACCATATAATTTCATACGGAGATATCAACTAATGACTAAATAATCACTAAACACTGTTATAATGAGCAAGTTTCGATCTCAAAAATAACAATTAAAACTTATGAAAAATATAGGAGGATTAGGGGAACATAGGATTGGCGAAAAGATTTACTCACCAATTTCCCGCAACTCCCATACTCGATGATTTCTGCACACACGCGATTCAAAAGAATAATTCTTTGGTTCGAAGGATTTCCTCTGCTTTCGTAGATTTACGCCAAATTTTTCTAATCGAATTTGGACGACGGAAAAACGCGAAAACTACGGATTTCTAGGAGGAAATCCTACCGGCTGCGCCACTTTTGGTTTCGGAGCGTGAGAAACTTTTTACTAAGTACTAAACTTAATTACTTCTCAGGATTTTGACTGAGGATGAAAATAAAAGACGTACTGCCAATTTGGAGGCGACTTTTATTCTAATTATAACACGTACATGACTCATCCGGTGGACATAGACCGCTGAGCTTGCAAAAGATATCTAGTTGCTAGAATGGAGTCATATAATGTAATTAGCTTAATCTAAAGCAGACGGGCGAGGTGTATCCATAACTATCTTTATTATTCTAAACTAGCTGACCCGGCAAATTTTGTTTTGCCATAAAAAACACCAAACATTCATCTACCCTACCTACCCTACCTGCCTTACCTTACCTACACTACCCTACCCTACCGACCCTACCTACTCTACCCTACCTGCCCCACATTACCTACCCTACCCTACCTACATACCTACCCTACCTATGTAGGGTACCATTTTTTTTTCATAATAAACAACAAAAAGAGAATAAGCGAAATCGGTCCAGCAGTTCACGCGTGATGCCGTGACCAAGGGAAATAGGGATTTATTTTTATATACAGATATACTTTTACTTTCAGTAGTTCAAGACTCAAAGACAAGAAGTGACTTACAACGTAGCTGTCCCGATTGAACAAAACTATGTTAGATGTATGGTCACAAACAAACACATCCCCAGAAATTCACACACTGGTGTTCTTGTCAATCAACCTTTGTTCCTAGCAAAATAAATTATGTGGGTACCCACACTAAGGTTGGTGACGACTAATTAGCCAGCTGTGCTAGTTTGTTGTAGCACTTTTGCTTAGTTTGCAATACATTATTATAATTCTACCGCAATATGCCATTAGATCATGATTTATTTATATCCAAATCTGGATCACGAATAACCCTAAAACTAATTACTTAAATTTATTTTCAGATCGACCAAAATGTCTTCATGAAAATATGAACTGGATTGTATATTTTAATATTTTCGAAGAATTTTATTAATTAATACAAACTATGAAAATAATTTTGCTACAGCTTTTGCCGTAACTACTATTGCATTTTAATTTTGCCCAAAATACAGCTAAGAGAAAAACAGAGCAGATAATATTTTCTTGTAAAAGTAAGAATATTGTATAAAACTACAATTCTACATACATTAAAAATAATGATTCTATGCAAATCCTTTGTACCTCTTAAGTATAAAAGTTGAGTTGGGTACACTTTAGTAAAAATACCCTCTAGTAATAAAAAAATTGATAAAATTCTAGACAAAATTAAATAACTCATTTTGACATCTTTAATCATGGTGAGATTTTTGATCTTGTAGTAGGTTAGGATTTTATTTAAAATAAGTCATAACTACCAATTTTCTGGTAAATAAATTGAAAAATTCAACAGTAAAACAAACAAAAACCAAAGTATCACAGCCTTTAGCTACTTCGTGCTGTAGCTGTTGGCTTGATGTCCATACCTAATCAGACTGACGCTCTGGCAATAGTTTGCAGACTCGCTGAGCCACTGCTCGTAAGGTAGCTAGAAGAACCGCAGTTCCAATGGTCGTACAGCTTCTAGATCCGCAAGTTATGCAGCTCGCAGTGCCGTCGTCTGGGGCGGCATCGCGAAGTCATCGACTTGGTGTGAGTGGAGGCGGCGACTCGTTGCCACGTTGTTTATGAAAATGAGAAAATGAAATTCATTAGAAATCTGTGTGAGCTAGAGCAGAATCCCACTTCTGATGTTAGAATCATGAATGGAATTCTATATAAAAGTATTGGTATCTACCAAGATAGCAAGCTTTGAATGTCAAGATGGTTATTGGTTATTTACTGTGTATCAGAGTTCTAATGTATGTGGTGTGTAAGGAAAGGGTTTTATGAATAAAAGCACAGAAAGACAAGACTAGTTATTTATTTAAGTAAGGCTTGTCAATTAATTCATATTTAGAAGGCTCATTGAGCTTACTGCCCTTTCGCTAGACTAGTTCTCGTGGGGAAGAAGGGCAACAAACCCCACGGAAGCTCTTTCGTAGTATTTGCAGATATCTTTTACAAACACAAAGTATTTACAATATTAAAGATTCAAAATAAGAAGTGTTGAAGACAGCGCCATCTACCAACAACGGCAGGAACCACCAAGCAGTTGCTGAGCTGAAAGCGCGAACCACTACAACACCTTCGTGCGCTTGCGACGTCGCCCAGCTGCGGAGTTCGACGGCCTGCCGAGAGAGGGCAGTGAACGATGCCTATATATAGGAACGACGACCTCGAACCAGGCTCTCTTTTCCATCACGGGCAACCAGCTCTAAACTTCTCTGTCTTACTGATAATTTCTGTAATATTAAATCTAATTTAACAAGAATAAATAAAACGAATCATTCGCTGCCAGCACCTCCCGGATTATCATTCCCGATACACGAGGACACACCTCAACATTTGGACCTTCGAAGCCGCATCATCACCACGCTACCAGCGAACGACTTCAGGGGTGCCTGGCAATCCTTTCTCCTCACCTATTCTTTCTGTGTGTGCTAAAATCGTGCTTTGTGTATACAGGTTCGCCAAACAGCTGCGCGCTTTGTTCACCACACTCGTGCTGCAGAAAATTGTGAGTGCCCACACCTAACACACATTGCCACAATGAGTTTGTCTGAGGATATTAAAAAGCTAGCAGATTTAAAAAAGAAACGAGGTACCATTAAAGGTATGCTCACCCAGTTCGAAAAATGTGTAAATTTGTTAGTAGGTAACGAAATTAATCCTAAGCAAAAGACAGAATTGGAATTACGCGTAAAGTCTGCTCAAGGTTTGCATCAGGAGTTTAGTAGAATTCAATCTTTAATCGAGGATTTGGTGCCGGAAAAAGACATGTCAGAACAATTAGAGTATAGAGAGTCCTTTGATAATTCTTACTATGGTTCAGTCGCTGAAGCTAATTGTTTAATAAATAATAGTAGTGATATGCAAAAGTGCAATTCCAATGATTCAGAACACACATGGAATTCCAATACTTTAATAAAATTGCCAGCAATTTCACTTCCAAGCTTTGACGGTAGTTACGATAATTGGTTGGAATTTAGAGATACATTTTTATCAATGATACACAATTCGAAACAACTTGATAATATACAAAAGTTTCATTATCTAAGATCATCGCTGTCCGGAAATGCGTTGCAGGTTATTAGGTCTTTGGAGTTTTCTTCAGACAGTTATAGTGTTGCGTGGGAATTGATTGAGAATAGATATAATAATAATAAGTTGTTGATACACAATCATGTCAAAGCGTTATTTTCAATGTCAGCCGTAATTAAAGAATCGCCTGCACAAATTAGGAAACTAATAGATACGGTACTTAAGAACTTACGAACTTTGAAAGCTCTTGGTGAGCCTACTGAATGGTGGGACACTTTGCTGATTTATCTCATAACTACAAAGTTAGATGTAACCATTGAAACAGAATGGGAGCAGTTTAAAAATACCAATGCAAGCAATTCAAATAAAATATTTAACCTAGATTCGCTCCTACAGTTTTTAAAGATTATGGCTGATACTTTGGAAATGGTTAAAGTTACTACTTCTCAGTCTTCTCAAGCAAATCAGAGTTCTGTTAAAAAACAAACTCATAGTTTTGCTGCTACTCAAAACAACAAAAAGTTTTTTTAAATCTACCCGCACATGTCTTAAATGTAACGGAAAACATTCTTTGTATGGATGTCAACAATTTTTGGATTTAAGTTCAAAGGATAGGCTTCAGTTCGTTAAGAACAAGAATCTCTGTATTAATTGTTTATGGACAGGGCATTCAGTCAGTGATTGTCGGGCCGGTCCTTGTAAACAATGCTATAGCAAACATAACAGTCTTTTACACAATGAGTTTACTACAGATAGCCCTGTGCCCTCTGTAGATCAAGCGCATCAGTCCAAGACAACGGAGTCGCGAAATAGTTCGTCGTCAGTAGTTCAGACTTTTCACACAGTCTTAAATTCACACAATAACAATTGTAGCAGTTTACTGAGTAAACACGCTTTACAATCTGTTTTACTGTCGACCGCTATAGTTGAAATCGTTGGAAAGGACAATAAATATTATAAAGCTCGTGCATTGTTGGATAACGGCAGTCAACACTGTTTTATCACAAATTCTTTATGTAGGAAAATAAACACACAACGTATACAGTCCACTTGCCAAATAAGCGGAATAGGACATTCAGTCACACAGGCAGTCCATTCCTGCGAAATTAATCTTAGATCGATATACGGCGATCATGATATGCACATTAAATGTCTGGTTTTACCTAGCATTACGTCGACTATACCGGCCACAAGTATAGACATTAACAATATCTCTTTACCTAAAGATATTAGGTTAGCCGATCCAAATTTCTGTACACCCTCACACATTGATTTATTAATCGGTGCAGATTGTTTCTGGGACCTAATTGTTAATGGTAAAATCCGTTTATCTTCTGGACCTTATTTGGTTAATACCAAACTAGGGTGGATAATTTCGGGTCCTTTACACACTGAAAAGTTACACACAAATAAGGTTCAGTGTCATATTGTTCAAACAACACAATTAAATGAGCAATTAAGAAAATTCTGGGAAATTGAAGAAATTCCTTACTCAGGTCGGCATCTTTCCATAGAAGAAAATTCATGTGAAAACCTATTTGTACAAACTACTAAGAGGGTAGACAATGGTCGGTTTTCGGTTCAGATTCCACTAAAGGAATCAGCGGAAGTACTAGGCGACAGCTATGAAATTGCTAAAACCAGATTTCTATCATTAGAGCGTAAATTTGAACGCAATCCACAATACAAACACATATATAGCGATTTCATGCGGGAGTACTTGAGCCTAGGACACATGACCCGTATTGATGACGATTACATGATGCCATATTATATTTTACCACATCACGGTGTTCTACGTGAAGATAGCGTAACAACTAAATTACGCGTAGTGTTTGATGCTAGTCAAAAAACATCTACTGGAAAATCGCTTAATGACATACAGTTAGTTGGCCCTGCACTGCAAAATGATTTGTTTTCTATTATTATGCGTTTTCGTCAGTATAGGTACGTTGCGTGTGCAGACATTGAGAAAATGTTTAGGCAAATTTTAGTTCACGATGAGCAAAGAAACTTGCAATTGATATTGTGGCGAGAGAAATCGTCAGATCCTCTTAGTGTATACCGTCTTAACACTGTAACATACGGAACGGCGTCGGCGCCGTACTTGTGTATTCGCTGTGTTAGACAGTTAGGATTGGATTGTAAAGACGAGTTAATTTCTCGAACTATATTGGAAGACTTTTATGTAGACGATCTAATTACCGGGGCTGATTCAGAGACACAGTTGTCGTATATATGCAAAAGGGTAAATGAGGTATGTCAATCCGGTTGTTTTCCTTTACGAAAATGGGTAACGAACTCGCCGAACATTCTTATAAACACAGCGCAAAATATTGATACTACAAAGTATTTGTCATTAGGTGAAAATGTGTCGAGCAAAACATTAGGCCTTGGTTGGTACAATAGCAAGGATGAGTTTCATTTTACGTCAAAGGTAAACAATGATTTCTCCAACGTGACTAAACGGTCGATTTTATCCGCTGTCTCTCAAATTTACGATCCTTTGGGGTTATTAAGTCCGGTGGTCATAGTAGCCAAAGTTCTTCTTCAGAAACTGTGGCTTAATAAAGTAGGTTGGGACGATGCCCTGCCGCACGATATAATGTTGCTTTGGAAGAAATTCGTTGAGTCAATATCAAACCTATATAAAGTGCGCATTCCTAGATTTGTTTTGTGTGATTCACCTAATTTAATAGAGTTACACCTATTTACCGACGCAAGTCAAACTGCGTATGGTGCTTGCGCATATGTTCGTACCCGTAATTCGAATGGTGACATCACAGTGAAGTTGCTATGCGCTAAAAGTCGTGTAGCTCCGGTCAAGCCAGTTAGTATTTCTCGGCTCGAGTTATGTGGCGCGCTTGTCGGAGCAAAATTACTAAATAAAATTAAAAAATCACTCCGCGTTACATTCGATAATATTGTTTTATGGACAGACTCCACAATAGTTTTAGGTTGGCTTAGAATGTCTCCTAATCAGCTCAAAACCTTTGTACAGAACCGTGTTGTTGAGATAAATGAGTTAACAAGTGATGTGTGTTGGTTACATGTCAGCGGAATAAATAACCCGGCAGACCTGTTATCACGCGGTACACGATTGGAAGAACTGAGTACATCACCCTTGTGGTGGAACGGACCGTTATTTTTACAAGATAAGGTAAACAATTGGTCACACAAACAAAACCACTTATGTCAGACTCCAACCGATATATTACCCGAACTGAAATCGAACATTGTTAGTGTACCAACCTGTATTACTAGTTTAGATCGCGTAATTGAATTTAAAAAATTTTCTTCGTACAATAGACTTCAACGCGCTTGCGCATTTGTGTGTCGCTTCTTAAACAATGCACGAACAAAAGATCACACTAAACGTTATACGGGTTCCTTATCAGTTGACGAGTTGAATAATGCATCAACATTACTCGTAAGGTTGGTACAAAGGGAATCGTTTCCTAATGAAGTGAAGGTATTAATAAATAACTTACCTAATAAACCATCACGTAGTTTGTCAAGTTTAAATATTTTTTTAGATAAAAATAAAATAATACGCGTGGGTGGTAGGTTAGGAAATTCAGATTTCATGTACAATAAAAAACACCCAATATTATTATGTAGTAAACATCACTTTACTTTATTGTTATTTAACTATCAACATAAAAAATTACTGCATGCGGGACCCCAGCTGCTCTTATCACACATTAGAGACACTTGGTGGCCGCTAGGTGGCAGGAATTTAGCAAAACAAGTAGTACATCGATGCGTTATATGTTATCGTATGAAAACAATCACAACACAACCAATTATGGGTAACTTACCTAACGAGCGATTGCAGCCTGGGTTTCCCTTTCTACGGTGTGGAGTAGACTACGCCGGGCCTATTTACATACTTAACCGTAAGGGAAGGGGTGCCAAATTGGAGAAGTGCTATTTGTGTTTGTTTGTTTGCTTTTCAACTAAGGCTTTGCACTTGGAACTTGTTACTTCACTATCATCTGAAGGTTTTATTCAGGCACTAAAAAGATTTATTTCACGAAGAGGTAAACCTTTACAAATCTTTTCTGATAACGGTAGGAATTTCGTGGGTGCAGCTAAGGAATTTACACATTTCTTAAATAAATGTTCTGCTGACATACAAAACTTTAATTCAGAAAATCATATTGAGTTCAAATTTATTCCTCCGTATTCACCTCATTTTGGCGGTTTGTGGGAGGCGGGGGTAAAATCCTGCAAGCACCACATTGTTCGCGTAATAGGCAATGCACATCTTAATTACGAGGAGTTCAGCACGGTTTTAGCACAGATAGAAGCCGTCCTGAATTCCCGTCCCTTGTATCCTATCTCTTCAGATCCTGATGACTTCACTCCCCTCACTGCTGGGCACTTCTTGATCGGTCGACCGCTGACGGCGCCTGCAGAGAAAGACATCATGACAGTAGCCACGCATTCACTGTCACGCTATCGCCGTATCGAGCAGCTGAGACAACATTTCTGGGCAAGATGGGCGAGTGAATACGTTTCTGAGCTACAGAAACGTTCCAAGTGGAAGGATACCAAAGAAACTCTCACTCCGAACTCACTAGTCTTGGTGAAGGAGGACAATTTGCCACCCCTTAAGTGGCGATTAGGACGAATAACAAATGTGTTCCCAGGAAAGGACGGCGTTCCCAGAGTGGCCTCCATTCGCACCGCTACAGGCGTCATTGAGCGGGCCTTCTCCAAGATCTGCCCCCTTCCAGTACCCAGGGAAGACGCCGATGCTGCAAGCATGCCAGCGATGGTACTATCACCACAACAATGTTATCATTGAGAGCTATCCTGAAGCTCTCAAAGCGGCGGAGGATGTTGAAGACAGCGCCATCTACCAACAACGGCAGGAACCACCAAGCAGTTGCTGAGCTGAAAGCGCGAACCACTACAACACCTTCGTGCGCTTGCGACGTCGCCCAGCTGCGGAGTTCGACGGCCTGCCGAGAGAGGGCAGTGAACGATGCCTATATATAGGAACGACGACCTCGAACCAGGCTCTCTTTTCCATCACGGGCAACCAGCTCTAAACTTCTCTGTCTTACTGATAATTTCTGTAATATGAAATCTAATTTAACAAGAATAAATAAAACGAATCATTCGCTGCCAGCACCTCCCGGATTATCATTCCCGATACACGAGGACACACCTCAACAAGAAGGATAAGGCAAAGGACACAGAGTAACCCTTAAATCAATATAACATGTTAGGAATAAAGGCTATAATACGATATAGATACAGCTTCAACACAACCATTAGAAATAATAAAGTAATAATATCAAATAACTTACGTTAGTCTTGTGTAGTCGATCTTACACCAAGTATTATAAAGTAGTATACTTCTAAATAACAATATCTAGCCTGTACTGGCTTGTAGTTCACAAAAAAGTAAGTCCGCTTAACAATTACACAATATTTTATAATATCGGGTCTATCTGTGTCTCAATACGTCCAATATGAGAAAATGGCGCGGTATCCCGCCATTTTCTATATTGCTTCAAAAAATCTCAAAATTAGGTGAACAATAATCAATTACTATAAAGTGAATATGTTTTAAAACGTATCAAGACAATTAAGGAATTTAATATCGCCTATATAGTAATTCTTAATCAATATTCGAAAGAATATTGATACTAACAGACAGTATTGTACTAATTATTTCAAAGGACTTATAATACTAATATAGCATTATAAAATCCAGGATACATCACAATGATCATTACAAATTACGTAATGATTTATAGGAATATTATCAACGTAGCTTAAATATAAGTTTAGAGTTATTTCCTGTACACACAACAATATTTACTTAGGTGGGTACTCTTTTACATTTGAAGGTAGTTAACACCACAATAATAATTAAGGTAGGTACTTAGACATTTGTCGGTAGGTGCTTAATAAATATGACCATTGAAAAATGAAAATTAACGATTTAATGACGTCACACATACTTCAAATTCTAACACGCGCACGCTAATTTGAGGTCCTCGTTACGGTCGAGTTCGGTGGAAGGATAGTGCGCAGAGGCACCATCCAAATTGTAGCCATTATTTCTAATTATTCGAATCCACGTCACTTTGCGTAACGAAGACCATGAAGAAGCGGTGCTTCTGGTCATGA
Source organism: Orthosia cruda (assembly GCA_964057195.1). Lineage (NCBI taxonomy): Eukaryota > Metazoa > Arthropoda > Insecta > Lepidoptera > Noctuidae > Orthosia > Orthosia cruda. The sequence continues at coordinate 44,811,132 of OZ059831.1, read as the reverse complement.
AAATTGAAGTCTTTCATTAACCTGGACATCACGCCTTCCCCTCAACATACTTGGCAGCCTTCCAACCACTGCAGGGTCAGTATTTGCTCGAAGACAACGAACTATAGGTGCAAGGAATGTCAACGCGTTCGAGCTGGAGCCTTACAACCTCCGGAGTGCCTACTGCCTCGAGCGATCACGTCCGTCCCGTACAATTAACTATTAAGTACGTTTGCACCGATCACAATAAAGCGGATGGTTTTTCACGGTTACCGCTAACGAGTAAACCAACAATTGCGACCGGGCAGCCGGAGCAAACGCTTTTGCACTTTGTACAATAATCATTATTGCTAGATTATAATGATATAAAACGTCAAACAAGGCGGGGCGTAGAACTAACAAAAATAATAAGTTATTTGAGAGATGGTGGGCAAATGAATGTGAGCTGGTGGTACCGCAAGCGAGTAGGGATGGGGTTTTATCGATGTTACATGAACCACACATGGGTATAGTGAAGTCTAAATATTTAGCCCGAAGCTATGTATGGTGGCTCGGGGTCGATGAGGCAGTGGAGCACATGTGCCGCGGTTGCGGGGTATGTGCAGCCCAAGCGGATGTACCACCCCAACAGTCGCCGCACATGTAGGCCTGGCCTAGTCGGCCTTGGAGCCGGATCCATATCGACAACTTGGGACCCATTAGCGGAAGATCATATTTAGTGATAGTGGAAAATGCTTGGAAGTATTTAATGTATCTAGCATAACCGCGTTTAGTTTGATGGATAGCTTAGCAGAACTAATTAATAATTGGCGATAACGTTACTCATAACGTTTACATCAAAGGTGTTTCAGGATTTTACAAAAGCAAATGGAGTTGAACACATTTTCACAGCCCCTTATCATCCTTCATCATATGGATTAGCGGAAAATGCAGTTAGCATTTTAAAAAGGATAATAAAAAAGGCAATATTAGAAAAACAACACATAGATAGGGCAATATGGGCCTTTCTAATGTCTTATAGAAACGTGGAACATTCTAAATACGTGCATCTATGGAACATGATGTCAGGAGCCGCTGATATAAAATAACTAAATAAAATAAAATTTAAGATTGGAGTTCCAGCAGAGTTCTTCGAAAAAGCAACGGCGGCGGATACTTGGCCTACTAACGCTAGATTTAAGGAAAACTCCAAGGCCGTTCATCCAGTGGTCAACAAAAAACAAAGCTGGCTAATTAATTTGACCTATCAAAATGTTAGAGGCTTAATACGGGGGGGGGGGCAGTACTAAGCTGAATTTCTTTAGACATAATCTCTTATCTCAAGCCAGCGACGTCATAGCTGTGACGGAATCGTCTCTCTCGAGTTCTGTACTGGACACGAAGGTTGCGAGCCACGGGTGGAGTGTGTTACGTAGGAACCGCACCACCGGTGTTGGTGGCGGCGTACAGCTCGCGGCGCGGCCCGGTGTCACGATGACGCGCTATTTTGAACTGGAGACACCAGCCGGAGAGGATTTGTGGGCACGTTTTACGACGAGTGACTCTACCTTCTACGTTTGTGTAGTGTATATTCATCCAAGAGCGTCCGACAAAATATATATGTGTTGGTTTCAGAAAGTTGCAACTATTATCGATTCATTAAAAAGTGCAGTGATTATTGTTGCTGATTTAAATTTAAACGCTAACCGTACATCGAATAATATTTTAAGTTACTATTGTTACTTTTTTAGTGTGTGTGGCTTGACTGAGAGGAATGAGGTGATGAATGCGCATGGAAGTAAGTTGGATGTAGTGCTGGTGTCTGAAAGCATTAGCTGTGTCGATGTGGTAGAAATTGATGGTGGAGGTCTTGTACCACAACGAGACGCATATCATCCGCCATTAGATGTTTGCCTTACACCTAATAATGCGACGCATCCGCTGGGTTCTGATAAAATTGATCCAAGTAACCTTGACACGCAGAGAGACTGGAATTTATCTAAAGGAAACTATGAATTGATGTACAAGCTAATATCTGAGGAATCGTGGCAAGACGTGATTCTCGCTAGTGACGTTGACGCTGCTGTAGAGTTTTTTAATAACACCTTGTACGGTATTTTTGACGAATGTGTACCAAAAAAACACAGGCCTAAGAAGCCATGTAGACGCTATCCGGTTTGGTTCACAGCTGAACTAATAAGTGATATTAAACGTAAATCTAATCTGCATCGTAAGTGGAAATCAACTAAAAACCATGCTGATTATCACAATTTCTCCTTGCTTAGGGCAAGTGTTAAAAAAAAATTTCGGCCGCATATGATGAATACATCAAGCACATACAAACAAACTTAAGCATTACGCTTAAGTGTCTTCTGGCACCATATACACAGCTTGAAATCCAGAGGTGGCTTTGAGCCCAGGGTGAATTATAATGGAAAAGAATATGCTGGCAGTAACGCTGCACATGCTTTTTCCGTTTTTTTTTTCCAGTGTTTTTTTATCCAACGCCCCTCTTTTAGATTATAAAACAGACAGTAACAATCAGAAAAAACATGCTAACTTTGTACATATTGATGCAATTAAATCGAGTAATGTAGAAACAGCTATAGATAAACTCAAACCTAACTCTGCCGTAGGACCAGATAACATTCCCACATACATCATTAAAGGATGTAAAGATCATATAATATCACCTGTACTGCATATATTGAATCTGGCATTATCTACCGGAAAGTATCCACAGCGTTGGAAGATATCGCGAATCCAACCTATACCTAAATCTAATGTAACTTCTGACGTAGAAAATTATCGACCCATAGCTATTCTCTCCGCATTCCCAAAACTGTTTGAATCAATATTACACAGGCTTATTAGTTTCCAGATACAACCATTTCTTTACAATTCCCAACATGGTTTTCGATTTAACCGCTCTGTTAATACGAATCTTCTAATGCTGGTGGATCTTATATCGCAGCACTTAGATAAAGGCATAAAGGTTGATGTTGTATATTTTGATTTCAAAAAAGCATTTGTCCAGGTAGATAACGACGTATTGCTCACCAAGCTCAATAACTTAGGGTTTTCTCCGAAGTTACTTAAATTCTTCGCAAGTTACTTACGAGATCGTCATCAATATGTTCGACACGGTTGCTTTGAGTCCGCACCATATCATACTCGATCTGGAGTAAGTCAGGGTTCCATATTGGGTCCCTTGCTATTTATGATTATGGTCAATGACCTTGAGAAGGTCCTCAAACATGCCAAATGATTACTGTATGCTGATGATGTTAAGTTAATATTTGGCTTGGAAAAAGTGGCAGACTCAACTACTCTGCTGGGTGACATTGATGCGGTCTATCAGTGGAGCATGAATAATAAGTTACTCTTCAATATTGCTAAATGCAGCGTTTTGACCTTCAGTCGCATGCGTAATCCCTGGCATAAAGAGTACTGTTTAGGCCGTGATCTGATAGCCCGCGTTAATTCTGTAAAGGTTCTCGGAGTTCTGTTCGACACGAAGCTCACCTTTCATGAGCATATGAGGACACTTGCTGCTGAGTCATATCGAAGACTAGGATTTGTCCTTAGAAATATGCGCGAGTTTACCAATCCACATGCCATTAAACTTGTATACATGGCCTTAGTCAGGAGTAAACTCGAATCAGCAGCAGTGTTCTGGAAGCCGTATGAGTGTACCTACGCCTTACTTCATGAAAAAATCCAAAAAGCCTTTCTTCGTTTTCTTTATAAAAAAACTCTTCGGATATTACCCCTTCCTATAACCCTACCAAATTTCTAATTGGTATTTTAAATTTTAATTCTCTCGAAGTAAGGCGTAAGTACTTCTTGCTTATCTCAGCCTGCCGTATTATGCGGGGAGAGTCCGATTGCCAGGAGCTCGTGGCGCAGTTGTTGAGGCTGTTTGTTCCTATGGTGCCTAAACAACAGCTGAGACCACGAAGTCACCGGCTTTTGGCCGTACCTTCTTCACGTACGGTATCCCGAGCTAACTCGCCTATAGTTCGGGCGCTCACAATGCTAAATGCCCTTCTGACATCAGCACCGGAATGTGACCTGTTTGCTGGTAGATGGATAGATGTGTGTCGTGAATGTTTTAAGTTTTTGTGAGAAGATGGATGAGAGTTAGATCAGTGAATAATTGTATAATTATGTATTTTTTTTTTTTTTTTTTTTTCTTTTGTAAGTTTTTCTGTTATTAATTCTTTTTTTTTTTGGATTTTTCTTCTATGTTTTTTTTTGTTTTATTGTGTTTCGTTTTTAATTATTTTTTATTTGTATATAGTAATATTTAATTTTGCCTAATTCTTATGTGTTTCGTTTGTGTTTTTTTTTTCTTTCTCTTTGTATAACGCCTTAGGTTAGGTGACCTGTAAAGTTATACATCTATACTAAATAAATAAAAATTCTACAACAGGGAAAGCCCAGCTACAATCTTTTTAGGTAGGCGCCTACGAACTAAGCTCTTCTTCGGCGGTGCTCTCTGGGCAGAGCGGTCGTGGTCATCACGTTGCAGTCAGACTTCGGGTTGCCATAATTTGCTTAAAGATGCGACTCTCACCTCTCTATCGGCTGTTATTCGTATGCACTCATGCAATGGGCCACCCACTGCAGACTTAAACTGGTCGGTCCATCGCATGGGCGGCCTGCCGCGCGCTCTCTTTCCTTCCACTCTACTCTGAACTACAAGCCACTCGATAGAGTCGTTGCCTCGTCGAGACACGTGTCCAAAGAACTGGAGTACTCGAGCTTGGACTGTAGTTGATAGACGCTGCCTGATACCGAAATCTTGAAAGATGGATATGTTAATACGAAACTCAGTCCATGACACTCTAAGCATTTTTCTCCGGCACCACATGTCCAGAGAGTCTATTCTCTTCCTCTCAGTTTCTCTCAGCGTCCAGCTCTCAATGGCATCGGATAATGGCTTGAGAAGCAGACCACAAGAAAAAAAATCAGTATCTGGGAAAAAGATATCTGGGAATAAAATAGACTCTGGTGAAAATAGAGAAAATAATCGTTTCTTTTTTCAAATTTACCCATTTATGAAACCTGGCTAGATCGATTTTTAGCCCCACAATTTTTATTGAAATTGTTAGAGCCGTTTTCGGGAACGTGATCGTGTAGCGGCAACATTATTAAATAGTGAAATTCAGTTAATTTGGGGAATAGTAATTTATTTTGTTATCTTTTTAATCATTGGTCATTATTCTGTGATTTTTTAAAGATACTTTTAATTAAGAGCGGGTAACACCGAATGGAGTTGCGTCTGTCATGACGGGTGAACGTCATGTCATATATCGAAAAAAAAAATTGACGGCCGTTGCACGTTTTGTACACTCGCAAACCCATTGGCTTTAAATCGATAATTATTACTGCAATCCTTAATTGTTTAAGTAATTTAAGTGTCTGTATAATTAAAATAGTGAGCAGTCACCGCTACAATGTATTCATTACAACGTTTTCCTGAAGTTCAACGCCTACTATGGATTTCCGTTCTGACGAGGTCACGAATAAGTAGTCAGATGCAACAGTCCGGTCTCCCGACGTCCCTTTATCAGAAGTGGGATTACCAGAGACTTCCCAGGAACGTGAAACAGATCAGAGTATTGTTTATAACCTAAATAGTGAATCAGACCGTTGGAAAAACTGCTGATCAGATTTTGCGATACTTCCGCCAGCTAAAATTTAACGCTGAAGGCTGTGATAGGGTAACCCTCAATATGATTTTGCTAACACTCCCACATACACTGAGAGTTATCACTGACATTGTGAACAGCTCGATTGTTTCAGCAACCTTCCCTGACATCTGGAAAACTGCTATATCGTTAGGCCGTTGCCTAAAAAAACAAATTCTACTGAATTAAAAGACCTTAGGCCTATTAGTAATCAGCCTTGTCTTTCTAAAATTGCTGAAAAAGCGGTATGCCAGCAGCTTTCAAAATATCTAGAAGATAAAAACATTCTGCCTGAGCTACAGTCAGGGTTTCGCAAACAGCGTGGTACTTCTACGGCTCTTTTGGATGTGACAGATATCATTTTAACAGCACAGGATAAGGGCCTATGCACACTATTTGTCCTACTTGCTTTTTCGCGAGCTTTTGACTGCATAAATATAGATCTGTTTCTATCAAAACTTAGCTACTATGGATTTGACCAAAACACGATACACTGGTTCTCATCTCTTGTTTCGTCCCTCACTTCTGAAGACTTCAGAAAACAACAGATACGCCACCATGAAGATGAGGCTCATCCAAACCTATGACGAGAGCGACCATACTAAACTCGAGCGGCTACTGTCCAACGTGGAACTTGGAGATTTGAAGCCGTCGCAGCTGCTACGCCGCATGCAAAATTTAGCCGGTAACAATATTGCTGAGAACACGTTGCGTGTTATATGGACGAAGCACCTACCGCCATCCGTACGCGCCATTCTAGCTGTGAGCGAAACTATAGCCAAAAAAACCGAACTAAAAGAGTTAGCAATAATGGCCGACAAAATGCTAGATCAACTTCACAATCAAATATCAGCAGTACACAGCACTTCGTCACCGTCGTTAACACCATCCACCGCACCTGTGGCTACAAATCATGAAAATGCATTACTTCACGCAAAGATCGACATGTTGGCGAAAGAAATAGCGGAATTAAAAACGCACCACAGTCACTACGGAAGGCAGCGCGGGCGAGACTGGCGAGGCGTGCGTCATCGATCGCGCTCACGCAGCTCATACCGATCGCCGCATGGTAACCGCCGCCGGCGCCGGTTACCATGCGGCGATCGGTCCAACAGCACAGGACCGAGCACAACGATAATTCTGTTTGTTACTTTCATCGGAAATTCGGCGGACAAGCGCGAAAGTGTACTCGACCATGTGCTTATGAAGATGAGCACCCATAAAACTCGGGAAACTAAAGCAGGTGTTAGCAGAGACGGAAGCTGGCGCCTGGGAAAAATCACACCGTCTATTCTTGAAAGACAAGAAGACAAATCTAAGATTTCTCATCGACACTGGTGCAAACATATCCGTCATCCCTAGAAAACGCTGCGAAATCCTGAAGCCTACCACATTCAAACTGTATGCGGCAAACAACACAGAAATAACTACCTTCGGTGAAAAAACATTAGACCTAGATTTCAACCTAAGACGACCACTCAGATAGAAATTCGTCGTAGCAGCAGTCAGCAAACCCATCATCGGAGCTGATTTTTTGAAGCACCATCACCTACTAGTCGACCTCGCTGGCAAATGTTTAATCGACAAGATAACCAACTTGTCAGTGAAGACGTCCATCTGCAAATCTACAGCACCAACCATCAGAACCATATACCTGGAACAAAAATATCATGACATATTGGCGGAATTCCCCGATATTGCAAGCCCGATATTACCGATTCTGGGTGTATCGCTCCACTCTCCGCCTGTACCTACGAATACGGTTTGCCCATGCATACACTTTTTGTTTCAGGAAGTCGATGCGCTCTGTGACATGGGATATATAGTCTCGGGGGCTGACATCAGTCCCCGAAAATGCCCGTCTCACAAAGCGCATCAATCTTGGGTGGCTATTGCCCTCCCTGAAACAAATTAGTTTGCCGATGAGTGCTCTGGCCCCACCAATACGACGTTCGATCCTGCACTGCCAAGCCGGTACGGCTGGTTTCGGTCGTGTAGCTCTGTCATCTGCAAATTTGACATGAGCTACACGATATGCCGCTACAGCTGCGCAGTACATGATCGAATGTGTATCAGTGAGGTCTTCGCAGTCATCAAAATAGTTTGACAACTGCGAATCCAGAACAGCCACCAGCGCCCCATTCTTGTTATGCATGGGCAAACGAGGTAATCGTGACCTAAGTTCGGGTGGCATGTTGCGATACTCCCGAATAGCACACTCCAAAGCACTCCTCAATTTCTCATTGCACTGGGTACTTAGGTTTGTAACCCTGTCACTACTCTCCTCGTCAGCGTGGTTGGACTGTGGTAGCACCACATCCTGCGACGATGGGGCAGTGACACGGTTACCCATTTCCGTTCGGAGGCGACCAAGTACAGTATCATCCAACATACGGTTACGCTGGATGACCCGCACCTGATCCGAAAGTCGTTGGGCCGAAACGTTGACGGCTGGTTCAAGCACCTGAAACAAAGAGAGCATCCGGACACGGTACGCGGTCAGGTTGTTTCCTCCCTCTGTAGCCCCAAAGTATGCGCGCATCACATTTTCATTGATGGATGGTGTCCATCTCATGCGCAGCACACTTCCGCCGGGTGCTGGGACCCTATCAGAGACCGGTAGGCCTCGAGGTCCTAAGCGGTCCGGCGGCCGGAGTCCTCCCCGTCGACGTGCAGGTGGTGGTGTCGTCGGCGGCGAGAAGTACTCGTCGCTCGAGCTCGACGCAACTGCCACGGCCGGTGTAACAGCACTCACGGTGGGGCTGGATTCCGGCGGCGGCGAGGCGGTGCTGGGCGACGACGCCGGAGGTGGTGGGCGTGCTTGCTTAGCTGCTGCGGCTCTTGTCAACATGACATTTTCGATTTTCTCATTCCTTGTTATAAAAAATGCTAAATTGTTATTAAATTATTTAATTTTTATTATTATTATAAAGTACAAGCAGCCGACCTATCTTTACAATAAACTGAGCTGGATCGCTAGTAGAAGAGAATGCGCAAGTAGACAGTGCTCACAGCAACTGTACACACACTCGCACAAGACAGCAGCTTTCAGGAGAAGTTTTAGATACGCCGCATCCAAATGCTGGAACAATATTCCCCCGCCGATAAGTAATCTTAAATGGCTTGTAACGTTCAGAGTTTGACTGCGGCAGTTTCTTATCGCCTCGCAGAAAGATCTGGGGATGACTGTTTTGAACACGTCCATTATATAACTGTCATGTCCTTCCCAAGTTGTCTATTTAGCGTATCTCGTGGTCAAAAACTGTGAACAAAGGGTACTTGGTAATTGTATAATTTACGTATATTTATTTTTTGACAACATATCTATTTATCTTTAGTCTAGCCATATCGATAACTTTATTTGCACCTAAGCCATCATTTATTTATTAATTATTATAAGATTATTCATTATTTTATACATTATACACTTAACTTATCAAGTAATATACTTAATCAAGTAATCAAAAAGTATTTATAACACCATCAACACACCTAAAACTGGAACGGTTCCCACTGGCAAACATTTATTGTAATGAATTAAAGTTGCGGGTATATTTACGTGAAATACTCTTCACATAACACTTTATCACGTCTGCTTGGCGACCATATGTCACTGCAGGGATCCAGCAGAATATCAGCGTCAGGTATATTTGCCTGACACGTGCTGAGCTGGACTCCCATTTGGTGCAACCTTGAGACGCACACCGCACTGTTTTTTAAACCTACTATTTGAGGTATGTTACTATGCCACTTTTATTTCCTGTATGATTTTGTTTTTCTTTCTTTTGTATGTTGCCACCTTGTTTTATATACCTCGTATAAAATTAAATTTTAATTGTGATTTTGTATTTTGTGCTGTCTTTTGTGTGCACTAAATTAATGTTTTATCTATCTATCTATCAATGCAGTCAAAACGTCTAAGTCAAAAGTAGATCTTACTGCGTGAGTGTGTTAGAATCATGAAAGGAATTCTATATAAAAGTATTGGTATCTACCAGGATAGCAAGCTTTGAATGTCAAGATGGTTATTGGTTATTTACTGTGTTTCAGAGTTCTAATGTATGTGGTGTGTAAGGAAAGGGTTTTATGAATAAAAGCACAGAAAGACAAGACTAGGTATTTATTTAAGTAAGGTTTGTCAATTAATTCATATTTAGAAGGCTCATTGAGCTTACTGCCCATTCGCTAGACTAGTTCTCGTGGGGAAGAAGAGCAAACAAACCCCACGGAAGCTCTTTCATAGTATTAATCGATATCTTTTACAAACACAAAGTATTTACAATATTATAGATTCAAAATAACAAGGCCTTTGCCTTATGCAAAGGACATAGAGTAGCCCTTAAATCAATATAACATATTAGGAATAAAGGCCATAATACGATATAGATACAGCTTCAACACAACCATTAGAAATAATAAAGTTATAATATCAAATAACTTACGTTAGTCTTCTGTAGTCGGTCTTACACCAAGTATTCAATACGTCCAATATGAGAAAATGGCGCGGTATCCCGCCATTTTCTATATTGCTTCAAATAATCTCGAAATTAGGTGAACAATAATCAATTACTATGAAGTGAATATGTTTTAAAACGTATCAAGACAATTAAGGAATTTAATATCGCCTAAATAGTAATTCTTAATCAATATTCGAAAGAATATTGATACTAACAGACATTATTGTACTAATTGTTTCAAAGGACTTATAATACCAATATAGCATTATTAAATCCAGGATACATCACAATGATCATTACAAATTACGTAATCATTTATAGGTATATTATCAACGTAACTTAAATATAAGTTTAGAGTTATTTCCTGTACACACAACAATATTTACTTAGATGGGTACTCTATTACATTTGAAGGTAGGTGCTTAATAAATATGACAGGTATGTATTATGTAGCAAACCATTGAAAAATTAAAATTAACGATTTAATGACGTCACACATACTTCAATGTCTAACAAGTGCATAGATGGTGGTCTTTCTACAAACTTTTCAGTTTGATATTGAACACCGTCAAGTTAAAAATATGGGGCACGTTGATTTTCTATCACGAAATCCCTTACTCTTAGCTGATGTCCAAAGATCGGTCCCATAAGTATAGTTAAATTGAGTCAATTTCACTGAAATCTCTGATACAGGTAATAGAGACAAACGCCATTGTAGACAAAGCCAGATATGACAAAAATAAAGCAAAAGTAAGAAATTTTAAAGTAGGTGATTATGTATTATTAGAAAATCATGAAAGCAATAAAACAAAGATAGAACCCAAATTTCAGGGACCTTATTTGGTGGCTGAGGTGCTTGATAGTGACAGGTATTTACTAAAAGCATTGAACTCCAATCGGACGTATAAGTATGCACATGATCGCATACGACCTATGCCAGAGTGCTACGTTCCATTGGAGCTGAATGTAGGTTTCGAGGAACCTACTAATAGTGTAGAGTCAGAATGTGCCAATAACTGCGCAGGCGCAGGAGTAGAGCAGCTTTTACTTGTTTACTGTGAAGACCTTTGCTAATATTAAGCATTGGACACAATAGCGTGTGTGGCGTCAGCCTGTGTGGCACTAGCATGTGTGGCACCAGCTTGTGTGGCACCAGCCTGTGTGGCACCAACCTGTGTGGCACTAGCCTGTGTGGCACTAGTCTGTGTGGCACAAGCCTGTGTGGCAATATAGCGTGGCAATAGCCTGTGCGGTCACGAATCAGCAGTCAGATGCAACAGCCCTGTCTTCAGACGTCCCTTTATATTTATATTTTACGGTAAAACCTATTATTTACCGGTAAAACCTAAGATTTACCAAGTCTCACTGATAACAGGCCGAAATTAAAAAAATAATGATAATCGCTAATTTAGGGCTTTTAGCAGCAATCTCACGGTAAATCTTAGGATTTACCTTAGACTGGTAAATCTCGAAAAAAAAATAATGTCCACGACACATTATGATACAAAATGATGAGAACAATTAAGGACTGATTGATAAGCTTCACTAAAGTAAATAGGTATTATTTTTATATTTTTACTGCGGCGTTAGTAGTCACCATAACAAATATGGCGTCAACAGCGCAAACCGTAGACTTAGAAATCTCTGCTTACGGCGCAAAGTGTGAATGTTATTTTTCATTTTTGTGTGCAATTTCAAGTGTAATTAAAATGTGATATTGTGAAAATACTCTGAAATCATGGCAATGCCTTTGGCAATGACACTATGTCTACTGCAAGTTTTAGCGAAATATTTGAGTATAAACTATCTATTCACACTAACAAAAAAATCATCAATATCCAACTTAAATAAATGACTACACGACATTCAGCCATCTGGTCAAACGTTGCACTCAATGACTTGGCTAGAACGACTTAGATGAACGGTCTAGGCGTGAAATTAGTTAGCTAATGTAACCAGATAAAAATAACGCTTGTTTAATAGTATAGGATATGTGATATACATTTTATTTATTTATTTAATACTTCATGCACACAAACGTACAGAGGCGGACTTAATGCCTTAAACACATATTTGAATAAAATATAAAAAATAGTCTTCTTAATCTTTTGGCCTTCTTATTCATATGATTTAGATAGATCAAGAACTATATTCCTACTCCCTGAATATGTTAGTTTCTCGTGATCAACGAAATTAAACGCCTTTAAGAATGCAATGGTACTATCTGCTTCTATTCGCGCGGCCCCCTCATTCTCCTGATGAATGCGATACGAGTATGTCGGACATTCGTATCCATCAAAAGGACGTCCGAAGGGTGCTGCGCAATCTTGATGTAAACAAGGCTAGTGGCCCGACGGGATACCAATAGGCAATTGTTCTGAGAACTTGTGCGCCTGAACTGTCTCCGATCCTGACACGCCTGTTTCACCTTCCATACAAGACTGGAAAAGTACCAAATGCTTTGCAGCAAGCTAACGTTCAGCAGGTGCCCAAGAAGGGCAGTTGGGCTGACCCAGCCAACTATAGACCCATCTCAGTTACGTCCATCCTCTGCAAGAATATAGAACGGGTGCTCAACTCCAAGCTCCTGGCATACCTAGAAGCTAACGACATCCTCTGTGACCGGCAATATGGCTTCCGCCGAAATCGGTCAAATGGGGATCTTCTAGCATATGCCATTCACATTTGGAGTGAGGCCATTGAGAGGCATGGGGAAGCGCTTGCCGTCTCACTCGACATCTCGAAGGCTTTTGACAAGGCCTGGCATGAGAGCCTTATTGGTGAGCTTCCTTCCTTCTGTCTGCCCAGTGGTCTGTGCGATTGGCTCGCAGACTGCCTGAGGGACCGGTCTATAGTGTGTGTGAGTGGTTATTGATGGCCGCTCGTCTGACCAACTGGATATCAACGCCGGGGTACCTCAGGGGTCGGTACTCTTGGCAAAATTGTTCTTGTTGCATATAAATGATCTGCTAAAACCCAGTACCTTTGGGTATGCAGACGACAGCACTGTTGCTGAGAGATACATATCCGACGCCCGCACTACTGGGCCTCAGATCCGGTCTCTCCGGGAGGCCATGGTGGGCGCTTGAATCTGTTCTTGAAGGCAGTCTCCGAGTGGGGCGATGCCAATCTGGTTAGGTTCAATGCTGCTAAGACCCAGGTGTGCCTTTTTTCCGCTAAAGGGGGCCAATTCCAACCGGCTCCTTCTTTCCATGGTGTGACCTTGCCGATAACGGACAATCTTGTGCTTCTTGGCATTACGTTGACATCGACACTCAATTTTGATCCATTCAATGAGACAAAAGCTCAACTGGCTGCCAATCGTTTATTTATTTATTCAATAACACATACATTTGTTTTAACAGGTAAGACCCAAGATAACATGTCCAGAGAGATGCTATTAAGTATTCTTACTGCACGAATCACTGGTGCAAACTTTAATAAATTTGTACGGTTTGCTGGAACTTTAAAAAGTCCCTTCCTAGGTCCTAACCGTAGCCTCCTGTTTGGAACGAGCAATCCCAAGTTGGGGATCCTTGCAAAGGTGAGACGGTACTTCACACCAAAACAGTTGGTCAACTTGTATCAAGCGCAAGTTCGGTCATGCATGGATTACTGCTCTCATCTCTGGAACGGATTTGCCATGTAACAGCTGGATGCACTAGATTCAATTGAAAAACGAGCCAAGAGGCTCATCAGTAATGAGATACTGGTCGTGTCTAGGCTCCGGAGCCTGGAACTTCAGCGCCATGTTGCTAGTCTGGGAATTAACTAATTCCTCCTAGCCCTTTCCATCATCGAACTACAAGACGTACTGCGAAGCGTCATCGGTACATGGTGGACATCTCACCAATACGCACCAAACGTTTTGGGAATACTTTCATTGTGCGTATAGCTAAGGAGTGGAATTCCCTGCCGGAGTCTGTATTGCCTGATAGCTACAACCTGGGAATCTTTAAGTCAGGAGTGAAAAGGTTTCTTTTATGTAAGCATGCTACATCGGGGACCACATCATCGCAAGCGCGAGACTATCAATTAAACAAAACCGGCCAAGTGCGAGTCTACCTCGTGCGCCAAAGGTTCAATACTTACCCATTATACAGACAAAGATACAGATAAAGATTGACATAATTGCCTATAAGCATTCAAAGCGTGATGTTCGTGGTTTCTGGAAGAGCGCTAATAAATTGAGCATTCAGCCAGGCCTGCCTGTTAGTGTGAATGGTATGAGTGATGTGAAGGATATTCAAAGTCAAAGTCAAAGCCATTTATTTGCATTAAATGCGGTACAAAAGATGGTATAAATAAATTATTAGCACAATTACACATTTCGCCATAAGTTGGCATGCAAATATTAAGATAAATTTGTTAAGGTGCTTACAATAAGCAGATCTCTAATAATCTAATGGGGCGCACGGTTGGCGCAGTGGTTGAGCGATTGACTGCTGCGCTACGTGTCGCGGGTTCGATTCCCGCATGGAACAAATATTTGTATGACCTACAGATTGTTGTTTCGGCTCTGGGTGTTGTGTATGTGAACTTGTATGTTTGTAAACGCACCCACGATACAGGAAGAAATTCCTAGTGTGGGGCAAAGTTTTATAAAAAAAAAAAACACATTTTTATTAGGTATTTAACCTGTTAAGTTTACGTTTAATAAACTCTTCAAAATACTTAGTTTACATATTAGACTATGCAATTATATGGTTAACAAAAAACACACAAAAAAAATCACGCAGATTGCAAACCTTTTTAGAAATCTGTTTGTTTTAAAGTCATCGCTAGGGAGCTCTTGTGGGATGCTGGATGCTGAGCCCCGTTGTGGCAAGGTGGGCACACGTTTCAGTGCCAAATATGTGGCCAGGGTCATCAGGTCTACGTCTAGAGGTAAGTGCTCTGGATATAATGGGCTCAGTTGCTCGAGCCTTTGCAATACGCCGGTCCTCACTTACCGAGGGTTTTGGCACTGCTGTACAATCGATGTTTTGGTCATTCATACTTGCCTTATGAGGATGATCGTGGTTCCCATTGTTAAAAATAAAACTGGTGATCTTTCGGATAGGGCAAACTATAGACCTATTTCTCTAGCAACCATAGTCGCTAAGGTGCATGATGGTCTGCTTGATACACAGCTAAACGAACATCTTGTGCTGCACGGCAATCAGTTCGGGTTTCGGCCAGGACTTTCTACAGAGAGTGCTGTTCTGTGTCTCAAGCAGGCCGTCAGGTACTACACAAAAAGAGGAACACCTGTTTTCGCTTGCTTCCTCGATCGGTTTAGGGCTTTTGATCTGGTTTCCTAAGATATATTATGGAAGAAACTTGAACCTATAAGCTTGCCTATCGAGCTTATAAGTATCTTCAGGCATTGGTATGGAAGCCAGATCAACACAGTTCGGTGGGCGGTTGTGCTGTCGGAGCCTTATCAATTGGAGTGTGGAGTGAGACAGGGTGGATTGACCTCCCCTGCCCTCTTCAATTTGTATATGAATGCCCTAATTGAGGCGCTTAGCTGTCAACATTTCGGTTGTCATATTGACGGTGTCTGTGTCAATATTAAGCTTTAAAGGATAATGCTGACATTGAAAGGGAACGGAGGGCTCTTTCCGAGCGTGCGAATATGATAGCTCGCGGGTTTGCACATTGTACCGCAGAAATAAAGGTGACACTCTTTAGAGCATTCTGTACCACCTTCTACATTTGCAGCCTGTGGGATAAGTATTACCGGGCGTCGTATGGAGCCCTTCATGTCCAGTATAACAACGCGTTCAGAAAACTGATGAGGTTGCCTTGGCGTTGTAGTGCGTCAGAGATGTTTGCGGCGGCGGCGCGTTTGTTTTTACGCGATAATGCGCAAGCGCGCAACATCAATGGTGGCCTGAATAATGGACAGCCCTAACAGGGTTCTGAAAATGATTGCTGACAGAGTGGACTGTTCGTATTTATACGTAGTTCACTGCTTCCAATTACATATGTCACCGTATACTGTTGTTTACTTAGTTTTAATGCACATTGTTACTAACCCTTTAAGAGTCTTCGCTCGAAAATAAAGATTAGGAATTTGAATTTTACCGCCGTAATAAAATTGGTTATTAGTGGCTAAGTTTTAAAGATATAGGCAAATCTAGATTTTCGCGAAAACTTTAAAGTACCATAATTTACCTTACTTTTCAACTTTTTATATTTTTGGAATTGTTCTTTTATTTGTGCTGTAAGACCTTATTTTTTGCCAAATTTCGTGATTCTAGGTAAACGGGAACTACCATATCGGTTTTCGACCCGAAACCTATAGGTTACTTCCGATTGACCTCTAATTGTCAATTTTGGTTAAAAGCAAGGTCTTACAGCACAAGTAAAGGGAAAATTCCAAAACATAAAAAAAGTGAAAATTAAGGTAAATTTTGGTACATACAAGTTTTCGTGAAAAACTAAATTTGCTTATATATTTTTATCGTGTTGACTCAGGACCTTGGTACCGAATAGGAACTATAGACCTCAGTATCTGGTATACATTTCAACTTGCTAAGTCCACCCGTTCCTGAGAAAATCGGTGGTGACACACGGACAGACGGACAAGAAAGTGATCTTATAAGGGTTCCTTTTTTTACCTTTTGAGGTACGGAACCTTAAAAATAAAAATTCACTCCTTATAAAATTCTGTACATTTAAGTGTAAATAAAAATATATTTTTTTTCAAAATAAGCAGTTATATATTAATTTGACGGTATCTCTACGTGTTCATATTATGATATCGGTAAAAAATTACCTTATTTTGGTAGTCTATGAGGTTTATTTCTATAAACCAGAAAAATACGGAATGACCATTACATGGGGCATAGCGTTTAACAACATTTTTAAATTAATTTTATACCAAAACATAACAATCCAATATCAACTTGAATGTTTCTTGAACTTGCTCTCCACTGGTTGATAGGATTTCCATTCTTTTTGTATAAATATTGTTACTGAAATTGAATTGATGAGAAATGCGGTACGTATTATTTTACTATTTCATAATCGCCAAGCACTGTGTGACGTCATCAGCACCTCACTTCCGACCCACGTTAAGAATATCAAACTTTCACAAACCAATTGTGACAATCAGTCCAATTCAAATGCAAGAGCCACAGGAACCACTTGATGAGCAGTGGTCGATTACAAAGTTAACCACTTGTACAGGTAACGATCAACATTCAGGAGCTGGGATTTTACACAAGATGGCATGTGGTATATTCGGTTTCAAGGGGTTACAAACTGAGCACCCAGATCTTGTATTACGACAGCACGATGTACCATTACCGATACAAAACCCGTTTCAACGGCCTATTCAGAAGCCATATCAGCAGCCAAATCAACAGCCAAATCAACAGCCAAATAAACAGCCATATCAACAGCCAGATCAACAGCCAAATCAACAGCCATATCAACAGCCAAATCAACAGCCGTTTCGACAACCAATTCAAAAACCGTTTCAACAATCACTTCATAAACCATTTAATCAACCAATTCAAAAACCGTTGCGATATCCATTATATAACCCATTTCAACAATCAATCCAAGAGCCGTTTCAACAGCATATTCGATACTCTTCGAATCAACCGACAATGTCGGATTTACGATATGAGCCGACCACTCAAAGGAATTTTTATCGGAGTAGAAAGAAGAAGCCTCGAGGACATAAGTTTAGAGCTTCGTCTAGTACCAGACCACCTTATCCTAAAGGAATAAAACCAAGGGACGAAGAGGACAAGTCTATTTATATTATGTGTGACGGAACTGCTGTTTGTCAAAAACACGTTTGGACGAAAACAAAAACAAAAAGAGCAAATAGAAAAAAATAATGTAGTAAGCATGAAAAAGTTTATACATTAATTGGTTACATATAATATAGGCATGTAGTATAATTATTATTATTGTGAAAGGTTTTTAAGATCTCTAATATATTTAGCTAATTTCCATGGTGTCCTGTGTTTTTGTTACATAAATTATATCTGTCATGGATATGTAAATATTCGTTATTATAGTGAACGAGCTTAAGTCCGCCACTTCATCTGCGTATCGTTAGTTTTATTTCTTAGAAGAGTCTTACTCGAGAAACTTCCACCCCCTTTTCACCCTGTTAAGGATGATTTCTGGGATTGAAACTATCTCCCTATTCCTACCCAGAGTTTCAAACTATCTCCATACCGAATTTCATCCAAATTGATCCTAAGGTTTAAGCGTGAAAAGGTATCAGATAGACAGACGGACAGAGTTACTTTCGCATTTATAATATTAATGTGAATAGTGTGGATATAAGTTTCTAAACTGTCATGGGTCAGTGGGTCGTCTTAGAGGCGGAGTTTCATGGTCACTAACATTAACATTAGAAGCGGGATATTTACCAGGTTTAGTGTTTGTTGCGAGTTTCCGATATTTCGGTGCTCTTGCAAGCACTCGATTCTGTTCCCGACATACGATACTCATTGTGTCCGCTCGCGAACTTTTTTCGGCCATTTTTCTGGTTTTACACAGCTGAACCACTGGTTTCCTCTCCACAGTTGAAACCCATCCTCCCGGTTAAAATTCTTATATTTGGTAATCTAGGGATATAGGGGCGTTCTGTCGAAATGAGCTGCGGGTTGAAACAGTAAATATGGTAAATATCCCGCTTCTAATGTAAATGTTAGTGTGGATAGTCTTTTATTATTATAAAATATAGTATGTAGTAGGGAATACAAGTCAAGCGATAGAGGCTAGTATTCTTTGACAATTCTAAAGCTAGGCTATAGCTACAGAAGGTCAAGGAGACTTAATTTTGTTGAACTATTACCGTAACTGTAACCAGTAAACAAAATACAGAAATGATATTATACGTATATATTAATACTATTTATTAGATAATAAAGATATACACTGTATAAGTAAGTTACCAAAAAGGAAGATGTAGGAAACATTAAAGAGGGTGATACTACAAACTTTAAAAAGCGACGTCAACCTTTGGGTAGATTAAAAGAGAGAAGAAGATACAAAACTGCAGGTTATCTTAGGTGTTTACAAACGAGTATACATACATTATAATAAATATAATATAACATTAGTAACAATTATGAAACAAAAGCAGATAACCTAAATAATGCATTATCCACATTAACTCTGTCTGACCGTCTCTCACACCACCGATTTCCAAACTCCGGGCTGCTACTGAGAAATCCCTAATGAAAAAAAACCCTGAACACTTGGCCGTCCGGGGAAACCAGGACCTTGCGCTTACTACTGTCGCGCTTTCCGATCACTTGCTGCATATACGAAAAGGGACCTAACCTACTTCATACCGACCCTTATATTCCTTCTTATTTATTTATTGTACACCAAAATTACATACAATATAGAGTGATTATAAAGTTGATGTACAAAGGCGAGCTTAACTGAAAGTAGAGTTTTCTACCAGCAAACCTTACAGTGACAGAGAGAGTTTACAAAACAAAGAAGAGATGTAGTTCAGTGTACAATTTTATAATAATCTATATATTATATAAAAGCGAAAGGTCACTCGCTCACTCATCACGATATCGCTTGACGTATAAAGATTAAAATTTGGCGGGGAGGTTCCTCCAGTAATGTAAGTGCGCACTCAGAAAGATATAAAAGGAGGTTTGAAAATTTGTATGAAATTTCTACAGTTTTTAAATTGGAAATGTGAAATTTTACATTTACGCTTTTGATTGATAAAAAGAATTCATGTATTTATTCGTTTTTGGAAATTCCCATACGGGGGTAAAAAAGGGGTTGAAAGTTTGTATAAAAATTCTACAGTTTGTAAGTTGGACACGTGAAATTTTAGGTTTACGCTGTTGGTTGATTAAATTAATTTATGTATTTATTAGTTTTTGGAAATTCCACCCCTAAAGGGGTAAAATAAGGATCAAAAATTTGTATGATTTTTTTACAGTTTGTAAATTGGACACATGACATTGTAGATTTACGCTCTTGGTTCATAATAATAATTTATGTATGTACTGGTTTTTGGCAATCCTACCCCTAACGGAATAAAATAGGAGTTGAAACTTTACGAGAAATTTCTTCGGTTTGAAAGGTAAAACATCAGAAATTGTTGGTTTACGCTCTTTGTTAATAAAAAGCAATGATTTTTTTTATTTGGGGAATTCTACCCCTAAGGGAGTAAAATGAGGGTTGAAAGTTTGTATAAAATTTCTACAGTTTGTAAGTGAGACACCTGAACTTTTAGATTTATACTTTTGGGTGATAAAAAGAATACATGTATTTATTGGTTTTTGGAAAAAAGGGGGTTAAAAAAAGGGGGTTGAAAATTTGTGTGATTTTTTTACGCTTTTAAGTGTGACACGTGAAATTAAAGATTTACGCTTTTGGTAGATAAAAATAATTTATGTATTAATTATTTTTTGGATATTCTACCTCTAATACAACCTCTAATACCTCTAGTACAAAAACACCACCATGTCAGTCCGTCTTCAGGATCAGACCTCGAAACCAATCCTTCTCCAGCGCGGCGTGAGACAGGGAGACGTCATTTCTCCGAAACTGTTCACTGCTGCGCTGGAGGAT
The DNA here is from genome assembly GCA_964057195.1 of Orthosia cruda. NCBI lineage: Eukaryota > Metazoa > Arthropoda > Insecta > Lepidoptera > Noctuidae > Orthosia > Orthosia cruda. The sequence goes on along the minus strand of OZ059831.1, from coordinate 44,790,455 downwards.
GTCATCAAGGTTCTGGACTGGAGGGGGCTGGGCATCAACGTTAATGGCGAGTACATTACTCACCTTCGGTTTGCCGACGACATAGTGGTCATGGCTGAGACCATGGAGAGCCTCAGTAAAATGCTCGATGACCTCAGTAGAGCTTCCGAAAGAGTGGGTCTTAAAATGAACATGGACAAAACCAAGATCATGGTGAATGCCCATGTAACACCCACTCCTATCAAGGTCGGAGACTCTACTCTCGAAGTTGTAGACGATTATGTCTACCTGGGACAAACGGTCCAGTTGGGTAGGTCCAATTTCGAGAAAGAGATCAACCGTCGAATCCGACTCGGCTGGGCGGCGTTCGGGAATTTGCGTGGTATCTTCTCGTCCAATTTACCGCAGTGTCTCAAGACAAAAGTCTATGACCAGTGTGTGTTGCCAGTGATCACCTATGGGACCGAGACGTGGTCGCTCACAATGGGCCTTATCAGAAAGCTCAAAGTCACCCAAAGGGCAATGGAGAGGGCTATGCTCGGAATTTCCTTGCGTGATCACGTCAGGAATGATGATATCCGCAGGAGAACCAAAGTTACCGACATAGCCCGAAGAATTGCCAAACTTAAGTGGCAGTGGGCAGGGCACATTGCTCGCAGAACGGATGGCCGATGGGGCCGAAAGGTTCTGGAATGGCGACCGCGAACCGGAAGACGATACGCTGGAAGGCCTCCCACTAGGTGGACTGATGACCTGGTTAAGGTTGCGGGAAGGCGCTGGATGCGAGACGCACGGGATCGGTCAATATGGCGACGCCTGGGGGAGGCCTATGTCAAGCAGTGGACGTCTTTCGGCTGAAATGATGATGATGATTCTACCTCTACGGAGGTGAAAAGGTGGAAAATTATTGGGTTTGTTTATTTGAAACTTCGCATAAATACTAACCTAAGTTAATAGTAAAGGTTTTTATTATTAGTTTGTCGAAACTATTCCTAAAAGACTATTTAAAATTATAAAATAAAAAAGCCATTTATCTACTACATAAAATTATTCATGCATTACACTTTAAAAACAATAAATATAAAAAATAAATTCAATAACAATAAAATAAATAAATGTAAAAAATAAATTCAAAAACAATAAAATAAATAAATGTAAAAACTTCATTTCAATTACAGTGTTAAATACAGGTCTTCGGGTCCCAAGCCAGGAGATAAACACCGGGGCCCATATCGGCGTTGGGACTCCTGGACCCATTCTGGACATGTACCCCACGAAACTGCGGTTCGCAGCAGTGCAAAGCTAGGGTTTTGTCTCTTATTGGGAGATATACTGGTTCATGTCTGACAGGTGGCAAGTGGAACTAATAAACCAATTTGTTCACTCTTACCTGAGATTCCCGCGGTGATCCTCTGGGCTCGCTCAATCACGCGCCTGGCCGACGGTTTTAGGACCATATATATATATATATATAATAAAGGACAACTGAACTTATGTTATGCCCATTGGGATGACCAGCACCTGAACACAAACCCTCACACAGACGGCTTCCATCCGGTTCCCTATCCATTTGCATAAAAACTTTAGACATAATATAACATGGCATACTTTTGTTTATCCTAATAATATTTACGCATAACATTATTTTCGCATAACAGCTTACGCATATTTTTTTTAGCATAATTACTCTAACCATAATAACGTTTAAGCATAATATTCTAAACCATAAATTTACACATAATGATATTAAAACATATTTTTTTAAGCATAACAAATACGCATAATAATTAACTCGAAAAATTTTAGAAACTAATACACATTTTATACAATATGAATAAATAATTCTTATTCTATGATTATATGTTTTTTTTCTGGCTCCTCGCGCTCGCGCTTGCATTTTTAAATGTCGTTCGTTTTCTGTCAAAAATGTCGTTGCCCGCGCTATTCTGCGCTCGCTCCTTTCTGTCAGCTAGGTTCTTAATACCCTGGGAGCTAAGTTTTTTTTGACAGGTTAAAAAATTAAGTTACTTCGAAACTTGCATATTTACAAGCATTTGCTAAAAATATAAACCTTAAATAAATCAATAAAATAATTTAAAATGAAAAAGCACGCCTACCTTGTAAAAAAGTGATTATTGTCAGATGCATGACTATTAATTAATTAATTAAATATAACAAGCTAATTGTGAAAGAAAAAATCCCAAACAATGGAAACAGGAAAATAGAATTTTCAACATCCCTAAATACTCCAACTCAGCCAGACAAGCAACCTGTTCTTAAAGGAAAAAAGATTTTTCTTCTTCGTCCAAACCATAGGATAAGGACAAAAGCCAACTACAAAGTAAGTTAAACAAAATCACCCCAAGAAACCTGGTCAGTCTGGGGTAAAACACCGACCGCACCCCCCCAACAGAAGGATTTAGGAGAGATACCCGCAACTACCTCTACATATGGACATATAATGTTCGAACCATTATGGAAGATCATAAATTGCAGGAGCTTGAAATCAGTATAAGAAATTTGAAGTGGCACATTATAGGCCTATGCCTAGGCCGACGAGCGGGAGAAAGTCTTATAGAATTAAAGTCAGGTAACCTTTTCTACTACTATGGCGTGAAACAAGGAATGCATGGAGTGGGTTTTCTCATCAACAAGGACATAAAAAGCAACGTCACAAAAATAAAACACACTTCAGAAAGGGTAATAAGCTTGAAACTTGCAATAAACAAGAACTCATACACATTCATTCAAGTATATGCACCGACTAATAAAGACCCTCTGGACCCAGATGTACAACGCTGCTTGAAGGACATCGAATTCACACCGCGACGCAAGAAGTGACTATATATACATAATGGGAGACATCAATAGTCAAGTACGGGAAAGAAAACCTGGCGAAGATTTCAACATGGGAAAATACAATTACGGCAGAAGAAACCCTAGAGGAGGACAACTGTTAGAGTTGGTACGCTTAATCTAAAGATAGGAAATAAATTTTACAAATGTAAACTTAACAGAAGATGGACCTGGAAACACTTAAACAATAAAGACAAAACCCAGATAGACTACTTCCTAATACCTAATAAAGTCAATGTCAACAACATATCTACTATAAGACAAATTCAATTTAATTCAGACCACAGACCTGTAGATATCATACTGGAAGTACCAAAGAAGCGAAGAAAGTTGAACAAGAACTCAAAATCCCTAAAAATAGACATAAATAAACCAATACCAGCAATTACACAGAAACAGGGAGAAGCTTTAACCTCAAGACTAGACGTATCAGACACACTACATATAGAATACGATAAACTGGAAAGTGCATTAAAATCAGCAATGGAAGAAGCATTAGTAGATGAACAAAAAGAAGTGAATATATATAGTGAGCAAACAAAACGATTCCTGAACCTTAAACTACAGCTAGTCTTTAGAAAATAGAAAAGTTACTAATGCAAAGTTGCTCAATAAGGAAAGCTGGAAACACCAAAACTATAGGAAAAGAATTAATTCTGAATTTGGAGAGCAAGGGAAAAATCAAACACAATCGAAAAGATTAGTTACAATTGCCACCGAATTCTATAAAAATCTTTACAATAATAACAAACATGATATAACTAAATATAACCCAAAAGAAGATACAAAATGGGAACCATTCCTATTGGATGAGGTACGATCGACTGCAAGGAAGCTGAAAAATGAGAAAGTAATGGGATTCGACGGTATCTCTAACGAAATTATAAAATACTCAGATGATAACCTTCTTGGACACATAAAAACTATATTTAATAAAATTGTAACCGAAGAGAAAACTGCACAAAAAGGGAAGCAAAGCAAATATTGACAACTACAGACCCATCAGTCTGTCGTCATGTATGTACAAACTGTTTATGACTTTAATAAGAGGAAGGCTACAAAAGACCTTAGAAGAAGAATAATCGCCTGAACAGGCTGAATTTAGACCACAATATAGCACAACTGATCACTTGCACACTGTAAAACAAATAATATAAAAGGATAATGAATACAAATATATAATCTACTTGGCTTTCATAGATTTTTCTAAAGCTTTTGATTCAGTAGACCACGAATTCCTCTTCAAAAGTCAAGAATCACAAGGTCTTAATGATAAAAAAGTTATAAATATAGTTAAGAGTATATACAAAAACAGCACTGCAGCTGTTAAAACCGATAAAATGGGAGTAGCATTTCCTCTACAGAAAGGAGTAAAGCAGGGTGACCCCAGTCTCACCGATATTCTTCAATGGCGTGTTAGAGTCTGTATTTAGACAACTCGACTGGGCCACAAAATGTATAAAAATAAATGGATAGTACCTCAACAACTTAAGGTTCGCGGACGATGTTATAATATTTTCAGAAACACCAGATGATAGTCGAAGACTTACAGCAGATGATAGTCCAGTTCCGCGCGGCTTGTGAGCCTGCCGGTCTATCAATGAACAAAACCAAATGTAAAATTATGTCTAATGTGGAAGTAAATCAGATAGTGGTCGACGGCGATAATATAGATTATGTGGAAGACTATATCTACCTAGGACAACTTGTATCCTTCCAAGACCGACAGAGCAAAGAAATTGAACACAGAATAGCTAAAGCTTGGAGGAAATATTGGAGTCTGAAGTATATTATGAAAAGTGAATTATCGATTGAGCTGAAGAAAGCAGTCTTCAACTCTGCCATACTGCCAACTCTCACGTATGGAGCCCAGACTTGAAGCCTCACCAATAAACAGGAAGAGAAATTAAGCACTTGTCAAAGAGCTATGGAGCGATCTATGATTGGAGTTAAGCGAATAGACCGGATCAGAAATACTGACCTTAGATCGACAACAGGAGTGGAAGACGTAGTTATAACAGCAAAAAGACTAAAGTGGAACTGGGCTGGCCACGTAAGCAGAATGGCAGTGGTAGAAGGTGGTCAAAGATGGCTACAGAATGGATTCCAAGAGATAAGATGAGGAGAGTTGGCAGACCGAAACAAGATGGATAGATGACATATTGAAAAACACAAGCAAGTGGTGGAGAAAGGCATGGAACAGGAAAGAGTGGGAGGAGTTGGGGGAGGCCTTTGCGTCAGCTGCATGCATCAGAAATTAAATAGCTAAATAAATTAAGTAATAGAAAAATTAAATAATGGATTAAATTAAATAATATGATGGAATTAATAATATAATGAATTTAATATTAGAATAAATTAAATAATAGAATGAATTTAGTAATAGAATAAATTAAATAATAGAATAAGTTAAATAGTAGAAGACATTTAACAATGAAATACATATCTAAATGATTAAATAAAAATATGTTATTAAGTGTTCTAACTAATGATGTTTATATAACTTTATACGGTTCTGAATTTAATTGGCCGTTTTATTAATTACTGTGTTATAACTTAACAACTAATGCATGTAATGGTTTTATTATTATGCCTTTTATTTAACTTTTTTCTTATTGATTACATTTTTAAATATTTTTACAAAACACACACAAAAAAGAAAACATTTAAAAATATAAAAAATAGAGGCCCACCGGTATCGGGAACAGGGTCCAAGCTACCGGCGGTCAAGGCTCCAGAGAGAGGAACCTCCTAACAATACGAGCCGTGTCCAGCAGTACTGCTTTCTGGATCAGGCCCTTGACCCAGCCACCTAACGAGAGCCTCCTAAGGTGTTGGTCGAGGCTCGTGGCTATTAAGCAATGGGCTGACACGACTATCGGTACAATGATCGCTGTATCCACATCCCACATGTCGACAACCTCGCGAGCCAAGCCAAGATACTTGATTTGCTTATATTTCTCGGCTTTCACGAGGTTCCCGTCATGCGGGACAGTTATGTTAACAATCATTGCACGCCTCTCGATTCGGTCCACCACCACTATATCAAGCTTATTAGCGATAATAGTCCTGTCAGTGATGATGGACCGATCCCAGTACAATGTGATATTGCCATTCTCGAGAACTGGGTCGGGCACATACCTGTAGTACGGCAACTCCGACGCCACAAGAGTGTATTTCAGAACAAGTTGCTGATGGATAATCCTAGCTACAAGGTTGTGCCTATGCAAGTACTCTTCGATAGCTAGACGAGAACAACCAGCGATAATGTGGCGGGTCGATTCACCCGGACGGTGACATGCCCGACAGATGTCAACCGTGCCATCCTTCAAAATAAATCTCCGGTAGTTATTCTATTATATAACTTCGTCCATAATTGCACAGACGAAACCTTCGGTTTCCCCAAAGAGGTCACCGAATCGCAGCCAGGCTGAGCGGGGTGAGTCCCTTGTCCACTAAAATTAAAAATTAAAAAAAAAAAACATTTATTTCACAACAGCTATAAATTCTTCAATAATAAATACATAATCACACATAGATAAATACAACCAAATAAATACAATATAAATACAACACATGAAACAAATTCAATAATAATCATCACAATTAATTACATTAGTCTCTTTCGTGCGACACTATATGAAACTTGTCTGTCACAACAGTGTCGCACAAAAGGACAGTCCAACCTATTTGCTATCATGCTCAGAACGGTATTGGAGCTGTCTCGCACTCTGCGCAAAAGAGACGCGCAGCGCTTCTGCATGGTCGCATGAAAACAGTCCGTGCGCGCCCACGCGAACATACCTGAAGCGCTGCAGTAGCGAGGCAGACCCAAAACCGCCCTGAAAGCATTGTTAAATTGAATACGGAGGGTGTTGTAGCTTTTCTGCGTGTAATTAGCCCACAGGCTGCAGGTGTACAAGGACGTGCAATATGTTCGGAAAAGAGTTATTTTCACGCCATCCGAACAATGTGCGAACCTGCGGGCCAGCATATTAGCTCTTTTTGATAACGCCCTCCGCTCCCGTTCTAAGTCAGCATGGTCCCTGAGGTCAGACGTGACTATATATGTCCTAGATATTTAAAATGTTTCACCCTGTCTAAGGGTACACTATTCAGACGTATAGGTGGTACATAGTCGGGACATATAGCACCTCCGGCCTCAAAGACCATGTACTGACTTTTCTTAATATTATAAACAAGTCCATGTTTAACAGCGTAATCCTCACATGTCGCAATCAACCTTCTCAGGCCACAGATCGACGCGCTCAGCAGAACCATGTTGTCTGCATAGCTTAAATTGTTGAGACACACGTCGTCTACATGACAGCCGACATGCTGACTGCTCAGCGCGACGATCAGCGCGTCCATGTAAAGGTTGAATAACGAGGGTGAGGTCAGTCCGCCCTGCCTTATACCGCACTGTAACCGATATGGTTCCGACACTGCCCCCGACCACCTGACGCTGTTGACCTGGTGCGTATACCAATACTTAAAGATGGTAACAAGTTCTGGTGGTAGGTTGATACTCTCAAGTTTTTTCCACAAGAGATGATACGCCACCAAATCAAAGGCCCTGGACAGGTCGAGAAAACATGCGTATACCGGGGTTTTGCGGTCATTATAGTATCTGACGGTATGCTTAAGACACAGTATTGCACTTTCCGTTGATAATCGAGGTCTAAACCCAAACTGATTATCGTGCAGAGATATATATTTACTTAACTGTGTACTAAGCAAACCGTCAAACACCTTCGCTGTAACTGTAGCTAGAGAAATGGGCCTATAGTTATTTTTATCAGCTATGTCACCGGTTTTATCTTTAACTATAGGCACAACAACAGTTTTCATAAGATCCGGCGGAAGATAAGAGTGGCTCAAGCATAGCAAGTAAAACATTGCTAATACTCTATTAATATGTGGGCCAGCGTGAACCAGGTGTTCAATGGATAGAGAATCATGACCTGGACTCTTGCCTTTTGTCATAGTCTTGAGGGTTATGGCCACATCCTTGGCACTAAACCTCACCCCTAACATCCCTTCAGGTAACTCCCCATTGTAAACCTCACACGCCGGACCCAAAGGTGACTGAACAGAAAATTTACTCTTAAAGATTTCAGCAATACCTTTACAATCACTCACCCCCTCGACACTCACCGGAAGTCCAGATTTGGCGTTAACTTTGTTGGTGTTTTTCCAAAAGCCTCTAAAATCACCTTTAGCGTGCTTTTCCGCAAGACTGTCCATTTCAATCTGGGCTTGATGATCTTGACACCACTTCAAATGTGATTAAAAAATTCTTCTGCTGGCACACATTTCATCGTACATAAGGCCAGTATTAGGTTTACCGCACGATACCCACTCCGTAAACTTTAATTTAGCCTTCCGGTGAGCCTCGCTAACGTGCCTATTCCAACCCAGTATGCGTGACCCACTCCTTTTCCTCATAATGCCCACTCGACCAGCCAAGGACGCAGCACGAAGGGCGGTCACAATGTAAGAGTACATCACATCAAGAATACGATGGTGACAGGGGTCATTACAATAAAAATCAGCACAATTTATACACTCGGTAGGTAAGTTAACCAAACCCAAACGTTTATGACACTCTGTGGTATATATCGCGATCTGTTCCTTACTTCTGGTGCCCCACGACACAGTGTTATCGTTCAATGATATTTCATTCACTAATTTGGGTGTAAGTAAATCAAGGTCACATTCTATGATTAGAGGAAAATGATCAGACCACAGCGTATCATAATTAACGTAAACATTAGTGACAGATCGTTTTGCCGATTGCGTAACTATACAATGATCCAACCAGCTGCATGTACCGTGAGCGTCACTTATGAATGTGTATGTACCAGAGTCCACACCGAGAATGTCAACATCAATACATGACCAATATTGTTCACTACAAAAACTACAAAGCTCGTTATAAAATAACTCGTTTCGGTCAGCATTGTAATCACCTAACATAAAAACCGATTCAATATTATGTTCGTCTATAATAGCACTTACCGCACTTAGACAGTCCGTAAAGTCCGGTAAGTTATCCGCACAATTAGTAGGCATATATATGCTCATCACAAGCACAGGTCGGTCTCTTGTTGTCACTTTTAATGCGCTAATACGAGCGTTATCACACTGTAACACTGATACTTGTTGGAAAACACTGCTTCTCCATAGTAAAGCGACGCCGCCAAACGGCCTCCCGCGCAGTATGCCGGCGGACGTGTCCACCGCCGACGTTTCTGTATATCCGAAGACGCTGTCGATCGTGCCTAGATACGTAATGTCTTCAGGCAATAACCATGTTTCTTGCAATGCAATTAGGTCACAGGTGCGACACAACTCCCGAACACCATCTACTGATCGCTTGACGTTCTTGCAGTTGAAGCTAGCAAATCGGTAGCCATGTCTAGCCATTATTATGTTGTTGAGCGCCGTCCACAGAGGAGAATCTGTTCGTATTTCGATAGACAAAATTCTTGAATCGTCTAAATATGATACCAGCAGGCCATATATTTTCATCTAGGTATACCGATACTTTAGATTCAGGCAAAAAAAATTTGTAAGCATTATGGCCCTTATCTTTTCTCATTTTAATTTTCTCAAGACATACAGTTTCCTGTGTTTTACGGTAAATGTATGTAATGATGTCGTCTTCTGTTGTTTCCCCATGAATATTCGTAAAGAGTATCGGAATTTTCTTTTCAGCTGCTTTAAAATTACAGTTTAAATCCGTGGCAACGCCTGACTTGCCTGCAAAACGGTACTTTGTCCGTTTCTTATACGAAACTTGTTGCCATTCCTCGTCTTTATTTTGATGTTTTTGTCCATCTGCACACAATAAAGCCATAGTGTCGGTCAGCTGACTCCCCCTCACTACCTGCACTGGCGATGCCGCGGCCGGCCCGGGCGAATGTACTCGCGAATGATGATTCACTGTCTCTGACGTAACCGCAGCGCTCGATGCTTCGTCACATTCATACGTCATCATATTTACACTGCCCGCTGGTTCCGACCGTTGTAGTCGAGTTCCCTTTTACTTTGAATTCTCACTTTTGTGCTTTTGTTTCTCATCTACCCGCATAATTTTTCTGTATCTAGGTGGAGTTTTCTTCAAGTTTTCACTGCCCAAGGCACTATTATTGATGATGCTTTCCTCATCCATCGAAGAATTATGCACGTTTGAAAGTCCCATAGGGCCACTGTCGAGTAACCATGCACCTCGCCTTGTGTTTACCTTAAATGCGGACGTTGGTGGTAATGAGTCACATCTAATTCTACAGAGTTCATCTTTTAACTCGTTCAGATCATCTAAGGTGGCATAAGTGGTCTTCATCTCGTTAATTGTAGTTTGCACACATACTATGTCCTTTAGAAGTATCGTGCAGTCCAAATGATCAAACGTGATCGGGGGTAGCTTTTCTAGCTGCCGAGCCACAAACACTGGGATTTCGGTTGGTTCTGCAGATTTCATCATTTCATTCATCATCATTTCAGCCGAAAGACGTCCACTGCTGGACATAGGCCTCCCCCAGGCGTCGCCACATTGACCGATCCCGTGCGTCTCGCATCCAGCGCCTTCCCGCAACCTTAACCAGGTCATCAGTCCACCTAGTGGGAGGCCTTCCAGCGTATCGTCTTCCGGTTCGCGGTCGCCATTCCAGAACTTTTCGGCCCCATCGGCCATCCGTTCTGCGAGCAATGTGCCCTGCCCACTGCCACTTAAGTTTGGGAATTCTTCGGGCTATGTCGGTAACTTTGGTTCTCCTGCTGATATCATCATTTCTGACGTGATCACGCAAGGAAATTCCGAGCATAGCCCTCTCCATTGCCCTTTGGGTGACCTTGAGCTTTCTGATAAGGCCCATTGTGAGCGACCACGTCTCGGTTCCATAGGTGATCACTGGCAACACACACTGGTCATAGACTTTTGTCTTGAGACACTGCGGTAAATTGGACGAGAAGATACCACGCAACTTCCCGAACGCCGCCCAGCCGAGTCAGATTCGAGGGTTGATCTCTTTCTCGAAATTGGACCTACCCAACTGGACCGTTTGTCCCAGGTAGACATAATGGTCTACAACTTCGAGTGTAGAGTCTCCGACCTTGATAGGAGTGGGTGTTACATGGGCATTCACCATGATCTTGGTTTTGTCCATGTTCATTTTAAGACCCACTCTTTCGGAAGCTCTACTGAGGTCATCGAGCATTTTACTGAGGCTCTCCATGGTCTCAGCCATGACCACTATGTCGTCGGCAAACCGAAGGTGAGTAATGTACTCGCCATTAACGTTGATGCCCAGCCCCCTCCAGTCCAGAACCTTGAAGACATCCTCCAGCGCAGCAGTGAACAGTTTCGGAGAAATGACGTCTCCCTGTCTCACGCCGCGCCGGAGAAGGATTGGTTTCGAGGTCTGATCCTGAAGACGGACTGACATGGTGGCGTTTTTATACAAACACTTCAGCACCTCAATGTACCGGTAGTCGATCTGGCACCGTTGGAGAGACTGCAGTACAGCCCAAGTCTCGATCGAATCGAAGGCTTTCTCGTAATCCACAAACGCTAAACATAGAGGCAGGTTATACTCTTCGGTCTTCTGTATAACCTGCCGCAGCGTATGTATGTGGTCTACGGTGCTAAAGCCTTTTCGGAATCCGGCTTGTTCGGGGGGCTGGAAATCGTCAAACCTGCGCGCGAGACGATTCGTGATGACTCTTGAAAACAACTTGTAGACATGGCTAAGAAGTGAGATGGGCCTATAGTTCTTCAGCCGGGCATTGTCGCCCTTCTTGAAGAAGAGTACCACCACACCCCTGCACCATGCCTGTGGCGTTTTGCCCTCGAGTATGACGGAATCAAAAAGCTTCTGAAGGGCCCTAAGGACCGGTTTGCCACCCGCCTTCAGGAGTTCGGCCGTAATTCCGTCATCACCCGGCGCCTTGTTGTTTTTGAGCTGTTTCAGAGCCATCCTAATCTCGTACAGGCTGACGTCCGGGATATCTTCGGTATAGTGCCGGGTCAATCTAGCTCTTGGGTCGTTTGCTAGACTCGCAACGGGCTTGCTGATCGATGTGTACAACTGCCCATAGAATGTCTCGATCTCCCTGAGAAGCTCCGGTTTGGCGGATACGATCCTGCCATCGTCGGTCTTCAGTTTCGTAAGTTGGCTCTGCCCAATAGCCAGATCCCTTGCAAACACCTTGGAGCCTTTATTTTGCTCGATCGCGTCTTTAATACGCTCGGTATTAAATCGGCGGAGGTCTCTTTTCAAGGATTTAGAGATCTGTCTATTGAGCTGCCGGTATTTGCACGCCTCATCTGAAGACTGCAGGATCATCTCACGCCTCTCCTTCATAAGCTTGAGGGTATGATCAGAGAGCTTTTTTTCTATCTGTACGACGGGTCTTGAAAAACTTAGACCCGACCGTATGGACAGCTTCCACGAACCCGTTGCTGTATTCATCCACGGAGCTCCCTAGGCATTCGAAACGATTCTGGAGTTCGAGCTGAAAGCTCTCGGGGTTTTGGACCTGGATCTGTGCTGGCCGGAGCGTGGACTTCATCAGTCGAGACCTTTCAAGCTTAATATTAATGTTCAATGTGCCTCTTACCATGCGGTGATCGCTCCCGGTTTTTACCGAATTGATCACAGAGACATCATTGAACATTTGCTTCTTGGTTGACATGATGAAGTCGATCTCATTTTTTGTTGCACCATCGGGGCTCTGCCAGGTCCACTTCCTGTGTTCACGCTTTTTGAAGAAGGAGTTCATCATATAGAGGCCCTCCTTCTCCATAAAACTGGCCAGTAGTTGACCCCGGTAGTTCCGTTGTCCAACTCCAAATTGCCCCACTTGCAGCTCATCCTCGTCTCGTTTGCCCAGTTTCGCGTTGAAGTCCCCCATGACAACGGTGAAGTGAGTTTTGAAACCACGCATGGCTCTGGAGATATCCTCATACATGGTCTCTACCTCATCGTCGGGGTGTGCCGAGGTTGGGGCGTAGACCTGTATGACCTTGAGCGAATATCTTGAGGATATTCTGAGTATAAGGTACGCCACCCTGGTCGACACACTCTCGATCTTCACCACGTTGTTCACAAGGGACTTGTGGACGATAAACCCGACACCACCCTGGGACTGCCGGTCACCCTCTCGGAAATAGAGCAGGTTACCGGATTTGAGGATTATCGAGTCCTCCCCCTCTCTTCGGACCTCAGATAACCCTATAATACTCCATCGCCACCTGCTCAATTCTTCCTCGAGTTCGGTGACCTTCTCGTCGGTCCGAAGTGTGCGCGTGTTGTACGTTGCCAGGTCCAGTCGTCGGTGATTTTTGGAGTAGCCGGATCTCGTCCGGCAGATTTAAACAACTTAATTATATCCGCCATATCTCGTTCTTCCTTCCCTTTGTTTTTTTGGACCACCTTACGCAACTCCGTGGGTATGGAGTCAAACAGAAGCGACTTGGAGGTCTTAATTTCTTCACTAGTAAACGACGAAGTACAAATCCGCACCAACGTTATTTCGTCTGTCACGGATACCTTGTTTTGGATGTACGATAACATCTTGTCTATCACAATATTACACTTGCTGCACTTTACAACGTTCATCATTTTTACAAAATTAGCGCTATCGATATGCGCGACCGTCCCGGATGATTGCGCGGCCGCCACTGCTACTACATCTCGATGAATACCCACGTCGGTGTTTAGAAAATATTCTCTGAGATTGCATATCTCGCGGTTGTGGAGGTTTTTGGCATTTAAAAAGCCTCGGCTTCCACACTTCCGCGGGATATACAATCTCATGACTGACGATCGTGGGTGATGCATTCGATATGCAGTCAGCAGTGTACGGACCCGCCTATCCAGGGCGTCAAGTTCCTATTGAGTCCATTTGAGTATGCAGAAAGAGTACATCAGTACCGACTGACGACTGATGACTCATGACCCAACCGTTGAAGGCACGCACCTTGTTTCCGCCTGCAAGAAGGCTATTGAATACCTTCTTCAGGCGGCCAAAGAAGCGTTCCTTCAACGATTGCTTCATGTCAGTAGTACTGATACCTAACGCTACCGACATACCCAAATACTTTTCGGTTTCGTTTGGAGAGAGGGATCTCAGGTTTATGAAATCCGCAAGTTGAATTCCTACGGATTCCACAATCTGCCCTCGCTTTACATGCATGACCGACATTTGTCCACACCAAACTCCATCCTGATGGCGCTACTAAAAGTTTCAGTTACCTTTAGTAGCTCCATCAGCTGAAGATTGCTGGGGGCAAAGAGCTTCAAGTCATCCATGTAAAGGAGGTGAGATATAACCTGACCACCTCTCTTCATCCGATAGCCTAGCCCTGAATTCTCCAGCATCATGCTTAGAGGATTCAAGGCTAGGCAAAACCAAAGTGGACTCAAACTATCGCCCGGCATATACCTCACTCGATCCTTACAGGTTCGCTATTCCTCTGGATATTATTAATATGTCTTTTATTTAATTAATTTCTTATTTATCTACATTTTTAAATATTTTTATAATAAATAAATAAAAAAAAAGACATTTAAAAATATAAAAAATAGAGGTCCACCGGTATCGGGAACAGGGTCCGAGCTACCGGCGGTCAGGGCTCCAAAGATAGGAACCTCCTAACAATACGAGCCGTGTCCAGCAGTACTGCTTTCTGTATCATGCTCTTGACCCAGCCGCCTAACGAGAGTCTCCTAAGGTGTATTATTATTATTATTTGAGCAGCTTTTTGTAAAGTAATATAAAGGGTTTCTTTTAGATTTAGCAATTTTAAACTGTGAAGAAGATGATTTGGAATAACGCCTGTTGTGGAGAGGACTATAGGCACAACATAAACTTTTTCTTGATGCCATATTCTAGTCACCTCATCCTTCAAGTCTGCGTATTTACTGATTTTTCGGTTATTGTTTTCTGTATGTTATGTGTGTTGGGAACAGCGTTATCTATTAGGTAGGTAATTTATAATTATTATTTGGAAGTATTTTAACTTCTCAGCTCTTAGGCTGGTTAAAGCTACATTTACGGGCCGAGACCAAGTAAATGCAGCGTGAAGTATGCTATGTTGTGGACGAATGATGTGGAGCTATTTCGTTTTCATCAATTTGCATGAACTTTCTGACAATTCGACATGTGTTCAAGATGGCTGCTTTTGAAGGGTGATAAAGATGTTTTCATTTAGATCAAGCAACTTCAGACTATGAAGAAGGTGGTTTGGAATAAAGCCTGCTGTGGACAGGACTATGGGGACCACATAAACTTTTTCTTGCCGCCATATTCTACCTATTTCGTCCTTGAGTTCTGCATACTTAATGTTTTCTGTAATTGTCTTCTGTATATTATATGTATTGGGAACAGCAATATCTTTTAGGTAAGTGACTTTATTTATTTTAACCTGTAGGGTAATATACGGTCTATTGTAGTGAATTGTCCTATCAGTGAGTATGGCGCGGTCATAATAAAGTTTATGTTTGTCATTTTCTAGTATAGTTTGTGGTGTGTAATTATAATAAGGGGTGTGGGGGGGGGGGGGGGGTTATTATTATTCCTTTATTTATCTTCTTTCTTATTTAGTACATTTTTAAACATAAAAAAAGAAAACTTAAAAACATTTAAAAATATAAAAAATAGAGGCCAACCGGTATCGGTAACAGGGTCCAAGCTACCGGTGGTTAGGGCTCCAGAGACAGGAACCTCCTCACAATGCGAGCCGTATCGAGGAGTACTGCCTTCTGTATCAGACTCTTGATCTAACCGCGCAATGACAGCCTCGACAGATGATCGTCGAGGCTCTTGGCCATCAGGCCGGTGGCCGTAACGACAATCGGCACAATGATCGCCGAGTCCACATTCCACATGTCGACAACCTCGTATGCTAAGTCGAGATACTTGATTTGTTTTTCTTTCTCAGCTTTCACGAGGTTCTCGTCATACGGGATGGTGACATCGATTATCATTGTGCGGCGCGCTAATCGGTCTATCACCAGTATATCCGGCTTATTGGCAACAATAGTCCTATCAGTGATGATAGACCGATCCCAGTACAACGTGACATGGACATTTTCGAGAACTGGGTCGGGCACATACTTGTAATACGGTACCTCCGATTCCACTAGATTGTACTTCAATGCAAGTTGCTGGTGAATAATCCTGGCCACTTGGTTATGCCTGTGTAAGTACTCGCCGTTTGCCAGACGAGAACAACCAGAGATAATATGTCTGATGGGTTCACCCGAACGTTGGCATGCCCGACATAATATGTCAACCGTCCCGTCCTTCATTATATGTCTCCGGTAGTTATTCGTCAGGATAACTTTGTCCATAATTCCACAGACAAAGCCTTCAGTTTCCCCAAAAAAGTCGCCGAAACGTAGCCAGGATACGGACGCTGGGCAATCTACATCGGGCCCATGGAGAGCCCGATAGAAGCGCCCGTGTAGCTCCTTGCCTTGCCATACCTCTTTGCGTTCATCGGTCGATAGTATTACAGGCTTGCGCCAGTTCTCTTTAGCCATGGACAACGGGGTGAGACACTTGTCCACTGCGATCACATCCCAGTGCATACCCACTTCAGCTTTTAAAAAGTATTCTCTGAGGCTGCACACCTCGCGGTTGTGAAGAGTCTTGGCGTTTAAAAAGCCTCGACGCCCACATTTCCGCGGGATGTACAGTCTCATCACCGATGATCGTGGGTGATGCATCCGGTTTGCGGTCGGCAGTGTCCGGACCCTCCTATCGAGGGCGTCGAGCTCGGTCTGAGTCCATTTGAATATGCTGAAAGAGTACATCAAAACCGGCATGACCCAACTGTTGAAGGCGCGCACCTTATTTCCGCCCGAAAAAAGGCTATTTAATACCTTTTTCAAGCGGCCAAAGAAACGCTCCTTCAGCAGTTGCTTCATGGCAGTACTGTTGATGCCCAACGCTTCCGACATACCCAAATACTTGTAAGTTTCGGTCGAGGAGAGGTGTCAAAGGTGTATGGAACTTCAAAAAAGGAGGAGGTTTCTCAATTCGATCGCATATATATTTTTTTATGTGTGTTCGTGGATAACTTCGTCGTTTATGAACCGATTTTGATGATTCTTTTTGTTGGAAAGGGGATATCCCCAGGGTGGTACATACCATGATAAGGAAACCAGGATCTGATTATGGCATCCCAGAGAAATCGAGATAACTCCTCAAATATAATAGGCATTCATATAGCGATTTTGGTATTTTTATCAACAATGCGATCATTTACACCCAGAAAGTGTTATTTGGTGATATGGAACTGATGAAGAAGACCACAGATGGCCACTGGAACTCCTTAATGATAAGTAGGTCACGGGTTTAAGATATATCGAATCGCTAACCGACTATGATAAGCAAATACTTATAAATAAATGGTACTGATAAAAATGGTAACATCGAACTGATCTGATGATGAAACCGGAAGGACTGGAACTCCGAAATAAAACACCGGCTCCTAGTCGTGTTTGGGCTTATTGGAATCGTCATGAGATTTAATTTGGCTATAAATGAATTTCATGGTATTTGGAGGTACCCACCAAAACTAAAAAGAGATAAATAAAAAATGTTTTAACAAAAAAATCAAACCGACTTCTAAAACCAAACACTACAAAGCGAAAAATAACTTTCTTTTCCGAAGTCGTTGTCGAAAAACGGAAAATAATAAGTACCAAAGACACCGACTTATGTGTTCTATTGGTATAATTGCCGACATTCACGCGGGCGGTACCGATGAGGGAAGCTACTTTTTTAATATTTTTGATGTCTTTGTTACGTAATAGTTAAAAATAAATATAACAAGTATAGAAAATAAATAACTGAAAAAACAGCATAATAATAATTAAGCGTTAAAAATAATATCACGCTTTAAATAAAAACCACACTGAATCAAAACAACATGATTAAATATTTAACTACCTACATACTCAATATTCGTTAGTTACATCCTCAGGATTTTATTAAAATGTATCTTATTTTATTGTACTTCGTAGTTGCCATAGAGTTACCCTCGGTGAAGTTGGCTTCCTTCCGGTTTCAGGTAGACCGGATATCGGACCTTGGCGTGACAAACCCATTGCATACCGCACCGCCTGACTCCCATTCTGGTACTGTCGAGAAACAGAAACCTGCATTTAGTGTAGGAGCCTCTTCCAATAATAGCCTGCAGATGCTGATCAAGGAAACTGTTGCTGGACCAGCAAGTGACCTATTGTTACAGCATGCCTCGAAATCTAGTAAAGCTGATTCGGTTCAGGACAAAGTTATACAGGAAATCAAACATGACAAGCTCAATACTAGGAAAGTGCCCGTGAGTGTGTCTGAAAGAATGCCAACATCTCAAATGACGACTCAGATAAGTGATGAACATTATAAGAATAAAACTCATATTGTTAAATCTACTAAGCCACTTCAAAATATAACGGAGCGAAACTCGACGGCTCGACAGTACACCCCTTTAACTCAGACTATCAAAAATCAGAACATGGTCTCTAAAAATATTTTATCCCACGGTGAATCATCTCCGACTATAAAATCTGTAAATGTAATTTTTCGTGATGGATTATCACAAAGTTCACCGATGCAACAAGAGATGTTTAGTAGTACGTCACCAGACATGAAGAAGTCTCAAGAAAGAACTTCACGAAATTCATCTAAAGATTCATCAGTTAAAATTATAGAAAACACTAAAAAGCCTAAGCATGACGCCAGACGGTTTCCAATAAGAAATAGAAATATTGCGAGAGAAGAACAGTCAAAAGCGCAAGCATCACATACGAAGAGTACTTACGCTTTCTACGTGTTAGGAAAAGAGCCTGCAACGAGACAGGTAGGAGAAGAAACGGAATTATGTAGCAAGTACGCTAAATGCATTGCGTTTTCTTGGGTGGATTCGAAAGATCAAATGGCTAATGAAGCAGAAAATCAAAACAAAATGAAAAATAATGGAACATTTCGTGCCCAGAAACTGATCAATAATTTGCCGCAATCTCAAGCTAAAAGAACAACAAAGTTCCAAGTAGCAACAATAACGAAAGCCTCTGATTATGATGATGAATTTATATTCCCAGAGCAATATGTGTAGATGAATAGAACACGGAATGTGGCGACCCACCTGCTGTGGTATTGGTGTGGTGTTAAGATCTTGACCCAACTGTAGAGGAAACGAATCTTGTTTTGCATTGTCAAGTAAGACTTGTCTCACCTACACTTGGGTCCTACACAATATAAGGAGCCCCCAGAGTGATGTTCTTTCCGACTTTTGTTACGTCCGGCGCAATCTTGGCAATCGTCTGCAGTCAATTCGCTAATCCTGTCACCATTATGGCAAATGCAAGCCCGAATGGACCCTTAATTACCCGTTTTTCCATCGATACGCTAATAATACGATCTGGCATCATGGCAAGCCGAAGTGCGTAGATGTGTTGTCGTCGTGCCATTTTAAGATCTCGATCCGTTCGGCCGCGCTTCACCACAGCTAAGAATAAGATCTCAATCCACTAGAACAGCGCAACATCACGGTAGGCGGGCTCCTTGCACTATTCACCACACTTTCGTACCTTGTATTCAGTGTGTTTTTAATAAAAATCGATTCTTGTATGGAATATTTAATACTAAGCACTGTGATCCACACCTGCTTTGGGGCGGCCTATGTCCAGCAGTGGCCATCTTTCGGCTGTAATGATGATGACTGTGAACCAGTTATTAGCGATACCCCCCAGCATTGCCGAAAGCCGCTTGAAACAGCAAATAAATCTTATTTCTATTTAAAACCTGTAAACATTGTCCATATTCGACATGCACACCGTTATATTATATTTATTGTAACGGACGGACATAAAAACCGTCAGGCGTACGAAACGTGCGCGGGAATATGAAGAAAGGGGATTTACCCTTGTCAACGGGGAGACGGGAGCGGTAATAACCGTGAGCAACCCAGATAAAGGGAACTCAATAACAACGTCTCTTGATACAATGCTGATTCTGAGGGATACAGGGCATCTAGCGCTAAGACCTTGTTAGGATGCAATCATTACATTACATCACGTCTGTATAATCCTCTGAAGGTGTATGAGTACAATACACCTTTACTTTGCTAGTTATTTTCTCTCGTAATAGAAGATTTGCTTAGTGCCAACAACAGGGTTCAAATTTATACTCTAAGTAGTGTAAAAGCCCATTGAAATTTCCACAAACGTTTTGTACTTGAAATGTTAGAATAGATCGAAAATTCCTAAACCATTCGTATCGTTTTTCTCGTTGTTAACATGCCTTAACGTTGTACCATATTTTTTCTAAAATTTATACCCTATCCAATTATGTGCTCAATATTTCCAATTTTATTTATATATGTGCCACAAAAACACTTAACAGAGAAAATAAATAATACAGATTGAAGAGCACAAAGGTACTGCTTATTTCATTAGAAATTTCTTCCAGCAGATCTGCGACAGGAAAGTTGGATGATAAACGAAGACACAGTGTGTAGAAAGAATAAGGATGTTTCAAATAGACAAAAATAACTTAATTAATCATATAAATTGCACATATACCTTAACTTAATAAATATAGAAAATAAAAATACATACATATACTTAATATATAAAATTAAAAGATGGTGGAGAGGTAATGTTCTTTGACTTGTTTTTTGAATAGAGATACATTTTGGGAGTCACGGATTTTAGGTGGAAGTGAGTTCCAAAATCGTACTGCATGAAGAGAGAAGGAGTGGGAATAGAAATGGGTTTTATGGGACGGGAAATTTAGATGTAGTTTAAGGCGGGATCTGCACAGAGTATCAGCAGGGCGAGTAAAAGAAAAACGATCACGCAGTATGCATGGTTAAAAAGGATGTTGAATAGGAGACATAATATTCGAGTGTTCCTGCGAAGACCAATTTTTCTTGCGTTTGTCAGTTCGTCGTCTGTCACACAGGTTTTATAGCCATACGGTTAGAGCTACAGTCCTCAAATTTACACAGTGTAAGCATCTTGTTGACTCAAATTGTCAAAAAAGATTTTCAAATAATATATCCGGGGTCTCCCATACAGTAAAGGGGTAGCGCGAATAAAATAATTGACCTACCCCATACAGTGGAATATCGTTGTTTAGAGCTCATTTAGTAGATATTATTTGGTTTAAAAAATATTGGAAAACAAAGGAATGAGAAGCCACCAAAGTCAGTTTTTTTTCCAAAATTTGATGCCGAAGCATTTTTAACTTCCCATTGACCTATGAACTTCAAATTTGGCGATCAATACTTTCATAAACTCACGCCTTTTTCCCATGGGGTTAGGCAGAAACCAATGAACGTAATAATCTAAATAATGATAATTTTTATTATTATGTATATTTTACTAACAAATGCCAATATATTGATAAACAAATTTTTTAGAATTTCCTCATTTCTAGTTTTCCGTAGTCAACATGGAACCCTTATAGTTTCACTAAGTCCGTCTGTACGTCCATCCGTCCGTCCGCAGCTTAGCTCAGAGACTCTTAGTACTAGAAAACTATAATTTGGCATTGATATACATATTAATCACGCCGACAAAGTGGTTAAAAAAACCAAGATCCATTTTTTTTCATTCTCCTGCTAAAATGGGGATGGATTTTTTTTCTCGTCTGTCCCATGGTGGGGGTATCGTTGGATAGGCCATTCAAACATATTACGGGACTGTGACAACAATATTTCGACTCAGGGATCCGTTTGCGTAAAATTAAGCTTTAAATGACTATTTTTTAGGGTTTCATACCCAAAAGGGTAAAAACGGGACCCTATTACTTAGACTCCGCGGATCATCTGTCTGTCTGTTCGTATGTCACCAGGTCTGAACCGTGATAGCTAGACAGATGAAATTTTCACAGATGATGTATTTCTAAAAACAGAATAAAATAAATATTTAAGTGGGGCTCCTATACAACAAACGTTATTTTTTGCGGTAATGTTACGGAGCACTTCGTGCGCGCGTCCGAAAACCGGCCACTTGGCCGGTGTTTTGTTAGAGTCAAGTGTTCCTTCCCCTGCCAGCTAAATGGTTGCTTTTGGAAGTATGGAAACAATCACGGCAATAGTATATATAACGAAATTAAAAGGAAAACTATCTACGTAGGCTGGCTAAGTAAGCTTTACAAGTTTACGAGTAATAATCGACCGACTTATATGAAAATGTAATTGAAATGTACTTGAAAAAGTACAAAAAAATGTATGTTGATATATGGAGACAACAGTTTTCAAACGGCAAAGTTAATTTGGTGCCTTCCTTAGAGCAATGTTCGGTGCTTTCATTGTTTACTAATGTTACTTATTTATTTTGGTGAATGTAGCCGTTTATACGGAACTGTGCACAAGTCAGACTCGCACTGGTTTTTGTCTATTACAACCAAGTTTTATTTGTGGTTTGGTATAGAACCCTAAATGTGCGAAGTCCGTTACGCACTTGGCCGGTTTTTAAGGTTAAACAACGCTTGCCGACGTCGGTTCGTGGATGGCTGACCATCTTGCTATAGGTGACCTCTACTTTACCGTTTGGAGACTATTAGGCGTGATATTAGAATTATGTTATATGTTATGAGAGTCAGTCGTTACGGAGAGGCAGAAACCAGACAATATAACCCGACTGGCCTAGCCGCCGCCGGCGCCGCCGCCGCCGGATAATACAGTGCCCGTTACCAGGTTACTGGGTTGTGGAGGTTTTTAATTCTAAAACAATACCTTATCAAATTAATTAATTTTTACTATTAATTTTTAGTTTATATCATTTAGATAAAGTTATTTAGGAAAAAAAATTACGTAGATTGACTATTCCTCCACTCCCTTAAATCCAAATCTATTGAGCCTAGAATTTTGATAAATAAGTGGAGAAAATAGTTCTTTACTTATAGATTGCAGGCCATTTGCAGGCAAACCTACAAGAAGTCTATGGTTTCGGAACCCTATGCACGCGGGTCCGACTCATACTTGGTCGATTTTTAGTTCGTCAATTGTTTTCAACTTTGTTACATTTGAAGAAGCGTTCTTTCAAAATTCGAATTCAAACTGTTCTGCTATGTTCTTGGACTCTTACTTCAATGGAATTTGAAAAAGTTTTTTTTTATCTCTGCAACTGATCTTTTTAATATTTTATATGATATTCTTTTCATATTAATCGGTCCTGTAGGTTTTGAGAAGCATAACATCTTTATATTACGAAATACTAATTTCTGTTTTAAACAGAGAAGAAAAACCTTATTTGGTCAAATCATGTTCGAAATTTAATTATTTCCATACCAAAACACAATAAAAGCCAGTCTGAATAATTATAATTTGATATGTTTACATATTACACATTCACTGGTCGTATTGCCGCTTTTTCTTAATAAATAATGGTCATTGGAATTTATATAAGTGATGTGGTACATTATACTCTACTACATTGTAATTTTTAAGTTTCCAGTGTCTGCAAACATGTTCCACGTCCGTTCAGTGGCAGATATGACTAATATTCATAGAACTAAAATGATGCCACCGATACTACCGCCAGAGCCACCACTCTCACCGAATTTTATAGCAACTACTTGTATCGATATTCCAGGCAGATTTGAAGAGGGAACATATAAACATCAAGAGAGAGTTTGTAACACGATTCAACGACGACCAGAAACCAGACGTCAAGTGAGACTAACTACTCGACTGTTATTATATTCCCGAAACCCAACTCAAATGCCACCCAAACATCTGCGGCAAGAGCGACCAGGTATGGTCAAGCCTCAAATAATGGTCCCGAAACAATCGGCACGCAATAACTTAAGATATCAAAATGTAGCAAGCACACCCAGAGCATTGAATGTGCCACAACAGTTCCGGGTAAGTCTACGACCGGTACAGCGCCCACCTAAAGGTGAAATAAGACAAGAAGTTTATAATGCTAACGAAGGAAACAGAGATTACCAAGAATATCTTCCACAAGCGGTTAATCTATTCGATGATAACAGAGATAAGCAGGAATATCAGTTATTCCCACAAGCTGGCCCTACAGATAATGGAAATATAGATCAACAAGAATACCAATCGTTACCATCAGCTGTTTTTTCGAACGATAGAAATCAGCATCCATTCTTACAACTTCAAGGAGCAGTTAGTTTTGATGACCAGCAATTGTACCCAAAATCTTATTCAACCAGCACGGCAGCACCGATATTCAACATGAACTTGCCCGTTCCACCTGACCCCAACCAGCAGCCCAATCAACAGCCTGCCCCACAGGTAACATATAAGACCACGACGAGCACCATGCCGCCCTTCCCCGGGGGTTTCATTCCTGCAGGGGGCGATTTCTCAGCAGAACAGTTCGAGATATGCGGCGATAAGGCTAAATGCAACCAATATGTTTGGACAACAAAGAAAAGTCACAAGAGGGAACGCACAACGGAGGAGTTCTTGCTGTGGACGCCGTAGTAACTTTGATTTAAAAATAATTATAATTAAAGAGAACGACTAAGTTAATAGCCCTGACGCTCTAGATATTCCATCAACGAAAGCGTCGCGATAGCGCCAGGTATACTGTCAAATATGTAGGCATTGCGAAGCGCTATCGCCATAGCTGATAGAATTACACTTATACCAAGTGTACAGGACCAATTGCAATATTAAAAGACAAACTTACAATTTGATAAACCGAGAGTAAAAACCTTCTACAGTTCTAAGAGTTCTTCTAGATTCCTAAAGCTGCCTACGCTAGGTGAGCCAAGCACGAGCGCAACACAAATGACGATCACAAATTGTCGTAGTTTGAACCCACTTATGAGTTAGAGAGACCCGTTTGGCTCGTTCTCGGCTGTGCTCCGCCATTTGTCGGTTTTTTGATGAATACACAGAGATTTGTATCGCGCTGGCAGTGGGTTCGTGGAAGTGTTTATTGAAAGGCACAGATGTTGATGGACCATTGCTTGAGCATCTCATCTCAAAATTGTTAACAAAATCTTGATTTTGTTGACGGAATATATCTTTATATAAGTTTGTAGATCTCCATCAGCATTTTTAGCTTATTATCTGACTTCGGCTATAATAACCGCTGCAGCTTTCCATGCTCGCCACGAGCAGGGAGCACACACTACGAGGATAGTGATCGTTGTGGGTTCACACGCGCAGCGCGGTTGGAACGCGCAGACTGATTCCACTCGTTGGGTTGCTCGGCTCGTTCGGCGTAGACGCAGCTTAAGAATTAACGATAGTTAATGTTTTAGTCCAGATAATAGGTGACCCCAATTCAAACATCTTTCTTATTCACAAAAAGATTGAGACATAACACGTCGGAGAACACCACAAAACAAAAACAGATAGTCGTATAAGTAAGAAC
Organism: Orthosia cruda; assembly: GCA_964057195.1. Taxonomy (NCBI): domain Eukaryota; kingdom Metazoa; phylum Arthropoda; class Insecta; order Lepidoptera; family Noctuidae; genus Orthosia; species Orthosia cruda. The sequence continues at coordinate 44,765,235 of OZ059831.1, read as the reverse complement.
CCCGCACCCGAAGGAAAAAATATGATATTGCTTTTAAATATGAAATATTACGCCCAAAGTGTTCTTGTATCATGAAGAAAAAGGGTTGGAGACGTGACGGCCGCGCCCGGTGCCGGAGGTCCGCCACTATATGTCTCAATTGTACAAACAATGAATTGATATTGCCCACATTGTTATTTTATTGTATCTACTTGGCGCACTTATCTTTTATGATTAACCCATGTTTCATAGTTATCCATGGGGACTTTGGTTTATTAATAAACAGCCACATACTGCGGACATTACATACCATTTGCCAAGTCATGTTAATGTTTGTGTGTTTGTTGTCATGTTATGTTAATTTAAGTGATTAGCACTAAGCAGTACACGTTTTCTATAATGATATTTACTTGGTGAAAAATGCACTTTGTTTCCAATTCCATATTTGCATGGCCCAAAGGTAATAAATATATAAATAAGACCTATCTGCTATTTGTATCTTCAGATTTCATATTACAATAACGTTCAGAATACTCAAAACTATAGAGCGGTCAAGTAAAAGAGCACGCGAATTGTAAACTCCTACAAATCAATGATAAATTAACAGCAGAGCCTAACCACTCCTAGGCGCTTATCCGACGTCTAAAATTCTAAACATAACAGATTAGTTCCATTTACATTAAACGGTTACAACACGACACGGTAAAAAGTTCAGAAAATAAATTTGTAGTATTGGAAAGTATAGATATTTAATCATATAATATTCTGTCTACATTATTATTGAGTGTTACTAATGTCGTTGGTTAGTCAATCTATAAAAAGTAGAACTAAGGATCATTTTATTTATTTTATTGCTTGGAGCAATTCTCATGTATAATGCGCTACCAAGGGGAGATAGCGTAGTTAAGTGGGACTCCAACCCACTAAAACGCCACGGTGTCCTCCTATGCCGCTTATGGCGGGAACACGGGCACGCGTTAGCACTCACCGCGTACCCGCCGCGGCTGTTCGTCAACGGACCCTCCTCTGGGGAGTACCCCTATCAGTGGCGTACCAGAACACAACTAGCACATGGGCGCCAGAAGACCCATTGTATGGCACCCTTGGTCCCCCTGTGACGGGTCAATACAGTGGCCCCGCCACCTAACACTTTTCAGCCGCAGGGTATATCGAGAGCGGCCAACGCTATACCGACACTCCTCTTCTCTTGCGGCCCCACCGCGTCCGCCATCAGATGATGGCGACCCTGTTCAGGCCGCAGAAGATAGGGAGAGCGGCGCAAAGTAATACGTGTACTCCTCTCCCGCCGCGGCCTTCAACCCTCAGTAATTAACAATAATGTGCCATCTGTCTTGAAGAGAAGTATTAAATATATAATGCATAGTTTTACTTTTTCCAACCAACATAAGAACAAAAAAAATAGAAACACAATCACAAATCCAGATAAAACAACACATCGTGGCCCACTTAATACACCACTTACTTTCCATTTAAGTTCATTTTCACGAAAAATTGTATTTCATAAAAATATGTAGTTTACTAGAATCTTACATTATACCCCGTATATCCCTATGTGAGATAAGTCGGTCAGCGAAGCGTGAAATTTTACAAGTGTCGACGGACCGGCGGCGGGACGGGCGGTCGGAGCCAAGCCTTCATAAGTTCATACGCCCTGCATTATACGGGATCGGAAACACTTAGACTATTTTAGTTCCAAAAGCACCTAAGACTTGTAAAACCCGAATTGAATATTTATCTCAATCTTTTTTGGTGATAAAGTTGAATTTAAGCGAGTCCTTGATCAAGATTTTGGCACAGTTACTACACACACGAGTACATGTATGTTGAGATTTTTATAGCATTCAGTTTAACTTGAACTCGATGTACCCTATTAGATAGTTCAATCCATCTTTGCGCGCGGCGCTATCAAAATAAAATTCAATTTTTTTATTTCACATAGGCCTACATGGGCACTTATAAAACGTCGACAAAAGGTGCACGGTTTGGGTTGGTCGTTTCCTATGGAGAAGAACCGGCAAGAAACTCCATGGTTAATCTTTTAAAAACGGTTTGGTTTTACAATATTTCCATGTTACAGCATTATTTCTTAGATATGGAGGGACAACGTAGGCCCGTCAATAAGTCGTAATAAACTAAAAAAAATATAATATAAAGATTATATATTATATAAAAAAGTTAACAAATGTTAACTAGCATCTAGAAGGCCTACAATGTTCACACATTCACAAAACAATCGGTAAAAGAATCTATACAAAGTTCAAAAAAAATAAAAAATGTGTGGGTGATTGTTTGCTCGGACGACGATTGCGGCGTCACTGCAATATACTTACAAGCGCACACACAGCGCACGCACACATGGCACGGGCACGGCGCACAAAGATGAGTTGAACTATCTAGACCAGTTTTGAACTTGAGGCGACTATAAGGTTGCTTGTCGGACTGCTGATTACGACAATGAAAGATCTTCAAATTAATGTTAGTATCCGTTCTTCCTTTTCCATTTTCCCAACAAAGTTGGCGTCGGTTGCCAGACTAACCGGATGCCACTGAATACTATTATTTTAAGTGTCCGACTGAAAAATGATTTTACGCCGAAACCAAAACCGTAACCATAACTTTAATATAGTTCAATTTTTTTTTTTTTTTATCAAAATATCGAAGTACAGTGTATCGCATGTCCTAAATATCGATTTTAAAACAATTTTAATTTGCTTCTGCATCTTCTCCGGCGCTGTGGGAAGTGCAACATCTTCGCCCTTACGATGCCTTTCGATTTATTCATTGATATCCATTATTAACAGGATTATCATTAAATCGTTATATATTTTTTTAATATATTTTTTTCAGTAAATTTAACCTTTTTTCAAAGGATAGGCACCCATGCTCACCTCCGCAGCATCGGCTTGCTGGAGCCGCTACGGCTGGCACGGGTGCCTATGCTTTGTTACAGTGGGCGGGGGCTGCTCTCCCTTCGCGCTTCCGGTTTTAACTTACACTCTGGGGGTATAGTAGCCAAAAGATTACGTGCAGTCGGGGTGCCCCAATTCAGTTTTGGAACAGATTCGAAATATTTTTACTTTTTAACTATTTAATTAGTTTCATTTGTATTTTAGCGTAAAACGAAAGTTCAAAATTTCAACATTAGATTATTAACATTTGTTTATTTTTTATTTCGTAGAGGTGTGTGTGTGTTTAAGAGGGGGATTCCCATCGGTCCATCTAATGGGTGGCCTTCCAACGCATCATCTTCCGGTTCGCGGTCGCCATTCCAGAACTTTTCGGCCCCATCGGCCATCCATTCCGCGAGCAATGTGCTTTGCCCACTGCCATTTATGATTTGCAATTCTTCGGGCTATGTCGGTAACTTTGATTCTCCTGCGGATATTCTCATCTCTGATGCGAACACGCAAGGAAATTCCGAGCATAGCCCTCTCCATTGCCCTTTGGGTGACTTTAAGCTTTTTGATAAGGCCCATTGTGAGCGACCACGTCTCGGTCCCACAGGTGATCACTGGCGACACACACTAGTCGTAGACTTTTGTCTTGTTACACTGCGGCAAATTGGACGAGAAGATACCGCGCAACTGCCCGAACGCTGCCTAGCCAAGTCGGATTCCACGGTTGACCTCTTTCTCAAAATTAGACCTACGCAACTGGACCGTTTGTCCCAGGTAGATATAATTGTCTACAACTTCGAGTGTAGTCTCCAATCTTGATAGCAGTGGGGTGTTACATGTCATTCACCATGATCTTGGTTTTATCCATGTTCATTTTAAGACCCACGCTTTCGGAAGCTCTACTGAGATTTTCGAGCATTATACTGAGGCTTTCCATGGTCTCATTCATGACCACTATGTCTTCGGCAAACCGAAGGTGAGTGATGTACTCGGCATTAACATTGATGCCTAGCCTTCTCCAGTCCAGAACCAGACATCCTCCAGCGCAGCAATGAACATTTTCGGAGAAATGACGTCTCCCTGTCTCACGCCGTGCTGGAGAAGGATTGGTTTAGAGGTCTGATCCTGAAGACGGACTGAAATTATGGTGTTTTTGTACAAAAACTTCAACACCTTAATGTACCGGTAGTAGTATCTGGCACCGTTGCACATACGGGTATTTGAAACTAAAAAGTGGCCAATAATCAGCTTTAAAGTTTGCTATTAAAACAATATTATTATTTCGTAGAATAATATAATACATGGTGCACGACATGGCGGCCATCTCAATGCGCTAGAGTAAGCGATTGAGCAGAAGCATCAGTCGGAACTTAGCTATTGTCTAAGGTACACGAGCTGTTCTCGGTGCATTCAAAAAATCAGCCTTTACACGTGATGATATAACAAAGTAAATAAGAGTTATTGACAAGTTTTGATGATGGATGCTGGTGATGGAGGAATGTAGCTTATTTTATACATTGCTTAATTAATATTTATAACTTTTGAATCTTTTTAATGGTTTAAATTAGAAACAGTAAAATTACAATAAAAATATCAATCTAGCTTAGTAAATGAGTAACTTTTTTATATTTCCGGGCTAGTCCGATTAGAAAATAGAATCATAATCAAATATATTCTGGCATGTCAAATAAGAACAAAGATGTTGCGGCAACAAACCGTTTTTTTATTATGATTTTTTTCGTCAAGTATATCTTGCCTGCTTATGCCCATTACCAAGAAAAAAATCTAATCCGTTTTGTAGTGAAACTATTGAACTGCTTCGCCCCCTGGGATTTGGAGTAACTAGAGCTGAAAGCGGAGGTATTCTGGACGAGGAAAATTCGGAAAATGATGAAAATATTGATAATAATATAAACACATCAACACGGTCTAGGGATATTTTAAAAAAAGCGAATTACTATCAATGTGTTAATTATTTATATGACATGTATATATTTAAAAGATACGTTATTTAATATTCTACCATTTTTTAATAATGGTTAAGGTACTTCGATTAAAATTTCAGGATTTTATGGAAAAAAAATGAAGCATAGACGGAAACCGTATATGAATTAACTTTTAATTTATGAGTAAAAACTGAAAAAAATAGAAAAATCATTTAATTTGTGTTTATAAACTTGAAGTTAGTAGTCTGAGAAAGCGCCCATGATGTTCATAACACATCGGCAACGATTCGGCATACTCAGAACAAGGTTGTCAATGTCTTGCTGCGGAATATTGTCCCATGTCCTTCTGAGGTGCGCAAAAAGTTGATCTTCTGTAGCCAGATTTTCAGGAACTTCCTTCAGAGCTCTTCTTTGCAGCATATCCCACGCATGCTCAATGGGATTTAGATCTGGCGATTGAGTAGGCCAGTCTAAGGCCATAACATTGTGTGTATGTAACCAAGCTGCTACCGTTCTCGCCGTGTGTGCCCGGGCATTGTCGTGCATGAGCAGGAAACCTTGCCCCATTTGTGTTCTGTGGGGCAAGATTACGGGCCCCAGCACCTGTTGGACGTATCGTTCTGCCGTCATATTGCCCCGCACCCAAACGAGATCCGTCCGTCCTCCAAGACGGATTCCTGCCCAAACCATAATTGTTCCTCCTTGGTATGGGTGAACTTCCTGAGGGTTCTGAAGACGGCTCCATCGTCCAGGAACTCGCCAAACACGCGTCCTTCGTGAATCTGGATGGAAGCCGAACCTGGATTCATCCGTGAACTGCACATTGGACCATTGCTCATGGCCCCAGTCCACGTGGTTCCGAACCCATTCTAATCGTCGTCCACGATTGCCTCTCCGTAAAGGTGGGACCCGGAGTGGTCTACGAGAGCGTAGATTGCTTTCATGCAGTCGCCTTTTTACAGTTTGGTCACTCACAAGCACTTGGTGTTCCACTCGCAGCCTTGGGACCAATTGAGTCGCCGTTGCATTTGGTTGAGCTCGCGCAGTAATTTGCAAAAATCAGTCTTGTCTGGGGGTAGTGATGCGACTTGGCCCCCGGTGCCTCTCCGCTACTACACCTGTGGCACGATAGCGTGTCCACAATCTTGAAATTACATTTTGGTGGGTCCCTATGGCCTCAGCAACATTACGCTGAACAGACCCAGCTTCCAGCATTCCCACAGCTCGTAACATCTCCACCCTCGTCAAATGTTGGCGTTGCATGGCTACAATACCTCAATTTTAACTTTATCTTTCGTATAAAAATAAAAAAAACTGTAACTAAACGTAATTCGTATTGTTTTCTAAATTTCGCACAAATGAAAATTCCCTCTACTACACATCAAGACATTTTTATGCCACCGAAACAAAAGAATTTTCAAAAATTTTAATTTGGAATTAGTCTGAGATAAATTACAAACAAATCGGTGTATAAAAGATTCCAATGCGGCCAGTACTTTTCGAGTTATTTAATTGAGTATGAAATATCCCTAGACCGTGTTGATGTGTGTATATATATATGCTTTTATTGAAATCTGTATTATTTTGTGTTTTATTTAATGTCAATTGAGTTTGACAACAATTTTGCTGAGAATAGTTTAAAAAATATTTTAACTATATTTTAGTATCAAATACTGGAGACAATGGAGAAACTGCAGTACAGCACAAGTCTCGATCAAATCGCATGCTTTCTCGCAGTCCACAAACGCAAAACAAGGAGGCAGGTTATACTTTTCGGTCTTCCCTATAACCTGCCGCAGCGTATGTATGTGGTCTACGGTGCTAAAGCCTTTTCGGAATCCGGCTTGTTCGGGAGCCTGGAAATCGTTAAACCTGCGCGCGAGGCGATTCGTGATAACTATTGAAATAACTTGTAGCCATGGCTAAGAAGTGAGATGGGCCTATAGTTCTTCATCCGGGAATTGTCACTTTTCTTGAAGAAGAGTGCCACCACAACCACCCCTGCACCATAACTTTGGCGTTTTGCCCTCGAATATGACTCGGAATTAAACAGCTTCTAAAGGGCCTTAAGGACCGATTTCTCACCCACCTTCAGAAGTTCGGCCGTGATTCCGTCATTACCCGGCGCCTTGTTGTTTTTAAGCTGTTTCAGAGTCATCGTAATCTCGTACAAGCTGACGTCTGGGATATCTTCGGTATAGTGCCGGTTCAATCTAACTCTTGGATCGTTCGCTAGATTCGGAACGGGCATGCCTATTGAATGTCTCGATCTCCCTCAGAAGCTCCGGTTTGGCGGATACAATCCTGCCATTCCGGTCTTCAGTTTCGTGAGCTAGCTCTGCCTAATACCCAGATACCTTGAAAACACCTTGGAGCCTTTATTTCGCTCAATCGCGTCTTTAATACGCTCGGTATAAAAACGGCGGTGGTCGCTTTCAAGGATTTAGTGATCTGTCTATTGAGCTGCCGGTATTTCCACGCCTCATCTGAACATTGCAGAATCATCTCACGCCTCTCCTTCATAAGCTTGAGAGTAGGATCAGAGAGCTTTTTGATTCTATCTGTACGACGGGTCTTGAAATCTTAGACCTGACCGTACGGACGCTTCCACGAACCCATCGCTGTATTCGTCCACGGAGCTTCCTAGGCACTCGAAACGATTCTGGAGTTCGAGCTAAAAGCTCTCTGGGTTTTGGACCTGGATTTGTGCTGGACGGAGCGTGGACCTCATCAGTCGAAGCCCTTTCAAGCTAAATATTAATGTTTAATGTGTCTCTTACTGAGCGGTAATCGCGCCCGGTTTTCACCGAATTGATCACAGAGACATCATTGAACATTAGCTTCTTGGTCGACATGATGAAGTCGATCTCATTGTTTGTTGCACCATCGGGGCTCTGCCAGTTCCACTTCCTGTGTTCACTTTTCGGTTTCTGAAGAAGGAGTTCATCATATAGAGGCCCTCCTTCTCGATAAAACTGGCCAGTAGATGACCCCGGTGGTTCCGTCATACGATTTTTAATTGCCCCACTTGCAACTCATCATCGTCTCGTTTGCCCAGTTCCACGTTGAAGTCCCCCATGACAACGGTGAAGTGAGTTATGAAACCATGTATGGCTCTAGAGATATCCTCATACATGGTCTCCACCTCGTCGCCGAGGTCGGGGCGTAGACCTGTACGACCTTCAGCGTATATATCGAGGATATTCTGAGTATAAGTTACGCCACTCTGGTCGACACACTCTCGATCTTCACCACGTTATTCACAAGGGACTTATGGACGATAAACCCGACACCTATCTGGGACTGGCAGTCACCTTCTCGGCAATAGAGCAAGTTACCGGATTTGAGGATCATCGAGTCCTCCCCCTCTCTTCGAACTTCAGATAACCCTATAATACTCCATCGTAACCTGCTCAATTCCTCTTCGAGTTCGGTGATCTTCTCCTTGGTCCGGAGTGTGCCCGTGTTGTTTGTTGCCAGATCCAGTCGTCGGTGTTTGTTGGGGAAGCTGAATCTCATCCGGAGATTTTTAGCACCCCTTGCCATGCCCTAACCTCGACCGCTACCGTACTCTAGGGTAGGCAGGCTGCCGGGCACTAGGGGCCATTTTTATTTGTGCTATACATTTTTCGCCATAATCGCCACGCTTGGCAGGCAGGTTGGCGAACGCAATACGGTTGTTATAAATGCACAGAGAACGCTGCAGCCCATTCTCTGGTTTGTCCCTTATTCGCCTCTTACGACACCCACGGGAAGACATGGGATGGTGAAATTTTTTACGTCCGACACCATACGGTACGGTTCGTACCTTTATAAAAAATTAAACCTATAAAGGTTTTAAAAAAGTGACTACAAAGTGAAAATAATATTATTTCCGGAGAGGGGTGATGGCCAAATTCAATTTAACGACTTCTATAAAACTACAACTCAAACAAATTTATTATTTTGAAGTCTGTAACGTCACATAACTATTACCAGAAGAAATAGGCCTAGGTGCATAGTGTATCCAGATTTACCAGATATGTTGACGCCTTCCACAATAACAATCAATCAAACATAAAAAAAAAACAACCAAAAGTGAAGTTACTCTCATAGACGAACGATGCAGTCAGTTCTTAAATAACTTCTATCAGCTCAAGAACGCTAGTTTCAGTTGGTGTACAGTGGATGTATTTCTGTTGCTGCAACAAATACTAAAAAGAGATAAAATAAATATTTAAGCGGGCCTCCCATACAACAAACATTTTTTTTTTCCGTTTTTTGTGATAATGGTACGGAACCCTTCGTGCGCGAGTCCAACTCGCACTTGGCTGGTTTTTTTATTATTGCTAGGCTCGCGCTTGACCACTCATCACCTGATGGTAAGCGATAGTGTGGTCGACGGTGAATTACGCTTGCCTGGAAGTATCCTAACACTGTTGAATTAAAGACCCTTAGGTTGAAACTATCGGTCGGTTTCTAATTATGTTACATGGAGCGGCTGCTTATAATATATGACTTCACAACTCAGTTACTTGGTAAGGCGATACCCCTTTGGTAAGAAGAACCTCCTTGTTTAGACAAATTCAGGAGTACCTACCAAAAAACTAGCTGAACTACATCAAAACTATCGTGAACAAAACTTCCTTTAACATAATTTACCAAAACGATGAATTCAAGTTACATGTTTCAGCGTCAGCTGATAAACTTGGTTTCCGCAGTAAATTCGGCGTCACGGCCGCCCCGCCCGCGCCGCGCCTAGGAGTAACTTTAATTGACACTGGCACCGTAGCCGACTACACTCTCTACACTTTGACTATCGACTAGTGTTTCAGCTTGCCAGCTAATTCCGATGACCGGACTGTTGTTCGATTAAGATTGGAGATTATTCAACAGTAGCGTCTCTCGACTATAAAGATATTTTTTACAAGTTTTATATTACTTTGCTTTGACATACATACCGTATGTCCGGCAACTAGTAATCCATTTTTGAAGCAACTTTCTGGCTTTCGATTAAGCTGAAACTTGGCGTATTTATATAACTTTGGAAACATTAAAATACTATGTTACCCTGAAGCTGCTGTCACAGCAACTACTTAACCAGATAAGACTAGCACTATCGTGATTAGGCTCATTGGATGTGTATTGACAAGTAATATTACATTTAGTACCTTTGTTCTAGTTGCGCTACGACCCACTGCCCTTTACTCTACATTTTCTACATCTTGGTAAAATGGTGGTTTTTAAATATTTGTTAAGATTCTGCACACGCACTACCATTGCCTTCCATTTAATCAATTTTACAGTCACTATCATAGACTTACATAACTATGGTAAGAAATTGCGTCACTGGTATTTAGTATCGGTCAGTATTGATAACTGAAAGTTTAAATGCTGTAGTTTCGTATTGTTACTGTTATGTTATTACTGGTAATTTGTTATATGTAGTAGTAGTAAACTTGTGTCCAAGCACTTAAAAGGCTGATGAGGGATGATGGAATGGGTAATAAGTACTCATAGTACTTATGACTTTCTTATGTCAATGCGGATAATCATAAAACTTTTAGAATCCTGAACTTCAATTTGTGGGTGCAGCTGTTCTATAGTTTTTTGTGTCTTCCAAATAAATAAAGAACCGTTAGCGACGTTATCGATTCTTCATAAACATTTCAATTGGCTCCCCATCAACACAAAAGGGATAAATAAAACAGCACATTACAAGCCCGATACCCTCCGAGTATTTCTATCAACATTAGCGATATATTTGTATCGTTAGCTCCGCGGGCTCCAGCCCCTCCAACCATTAATGCTTCTATTTTAACGCCACTTGTTTTTCCAACTGCCACGAGCCACTTTAACAAACAGTATTTATTTTCTGCTTCCCATCGGTCGGTTGTTTCAAGAAAAATTCGTTAGTCCCCTTCCTACTTCGGCTGAATTTCGATTAGAAAAAGACAAAGAGCCGATTGTAGAGCTATTGAAAATGGGGAATCAATTAAAGCGAGCCATAGATTCTGGAGCGGCGATAACGTCTGTCAGTGAGTGAGCGCGCCGATAAGATTGTCTGCGACCCGGCCCCGCCCGCGCACTTTTAATTATTTCAAACGTTTATCGCTATCACGTGTCGGCGTATAATGGCCGCTGCAGTGCTCCTGCTCGCTGTGTGCCGCACTTTTTGCTTCGGTTTTTAAATAGAAGCTGATACCATTTCAATGAAGTCACTCAGTCTCTGTGAGCTTAAGAGTTTTCTAGATTTTTGCGCTTGGACATCGTGGAAATAAATCTCTTCACATAATTTTATACTAATTTATTATAATCGGTATTTATTTACATTTTCAAAATCACACAATCTGTACAATAAATGAATGCATTTAACCTAGTGATATATCTCTTATTTTTAATAAAAGATATATATAATTTATACATTATCATATATCTATATTAGATCGAATTAACAAATAATATTCAGATACGAAGATATATTACGTTTAAAATTTTCATTATTTTTTACTGTGCATAAATTTTTATATTTACAATTTGACAAGCGTGAATAGCAAGCTTGGTTACACTAGCACTTAGACAAACAATATCTATAACTTTGACCGTAAAGTTGTTAATCAGACAACAAAATTGGAAGTTAAAGACTACGTTAAAGGTAAAAAGAATGATATGAATGGTGTAAATAACTCTGGAGATGCTTATATTTGGCACAATTTCATGAAGATTATTCTACGCGAAGCACTGGATCACAAACATTCGTATGACGCAAGACTAGTCGCCTGCGGAAGGACAATGCACGTTTAATACGTGATGTATAATTTAAAATGGAAATGAGAGTAGGAAATGAGAGTAGGAAATACCGAGTAGGTTAACGAGGTTCATGAATAATTACAGGGAACTATTGTGAAGATTCACGTGTGTACTGATGAAGGATTCTCAAATAATAGTTTTCAATAAATAAAAAATGGTTCTAGGAAAAGGGTTTTGAATATTCGCTCCTGACATAAACTGTCGGTTTCGTAAATTCAATTGTTGTAACATTTTAGTGAGCAAATAGAACAAACCAGCTATATATATATGATTTCTTTTGAAATGACACATCATATAGAATTCGAAGCCATTTTGAAAGTTTGATTAACTGTATCAGTTACTTACTGCATTATATTACCCATTCCATAATACGTTGGAATCCTAATTCTACATCTTATATTGGGACTTGAACTGAATATCGCTCTTACCATTATAAAATTTTCACTCTCAAATATTATTTTCACGGGATATGACATCACAATATTCGGGATGATATGTTTCAGTTTTATATAAAGGTAATCATCATCATCATAATTATTCAAATAAACATCAATCACATTCATAGGAAGACGAATATAAACCGTTTTAGAAGAACATAATGTTTTGGTCACAATTTCTATTGCAATAAGAATCAAACAGATTAAAGGGAGGTGCGTAAAATGTAAACAAAGGTAATTAATTACACGATGAGGTCCACTTGCACTAGAACAATGATCGCCAGGAATGATTGCCGCCAACAGTGGATTCGTTTTGATCCTGAAACAAATGAAAGTTGAGTTTAAATCTCTCGCCGTACACTAAATGAAAACCTGTAGAAAGTGACAAGCTTGTCCAGCTTTGGAGAAATTTAAAAATATCAATTGAAGAGTACGGTATTCATTTATGAGTTCGATAAGAAGAGACGAAGGTTGAAAAACGAATTAGATACCAAAACAAATTAGTTCCATTCAAATAAATACAACAATTTAAAACCAATAAAGAACGGAACAGTTCATGATACTTTTATAAATTTCAGTGGAAAGCCACAGAAAGCAGTGGAGTGTTCACAGGTAGGCGATACCGAACGTTTTCTTCATTCTAAATACATTCGCTGGTGAGAGCATTGTCGCTATTTTTGTTTGCCGCGATAAGAGCGTTTCAACAGCTTACGGTCTACTTTCCAAGCTTCGCAAACAATGGGATTTGTTTTGTTTACAACACTGATGTGTTTGAATTCATGCGTAATTTATTTTACATTAATATTACATAGATAAACGCTTTCTTTGCAATGCTGAGATAACTTACAGGGTGTACTTTCAGTAAGAACCTTGCAAACTGTTTCTTTATTTTTTGTCCAAGTTAGTTTTGCTCGGTATGAGAACAATGTAATTGTCAGCGGTGAACACCGCAGCAATATTTATACTTCCTCCAAGGAACGTGAGGCTTCGGCCGACTATAAATCAATCGGCAATATTCTCACACAACAAAGCGTGCAGGAGTAAAATAAACCCAAATTCAAGATAAAGATATTCAAGTTTCATATCCCCAATATTTATTCAAACGTTAGGCGTCTCTATTTGATATCATATTATTCGGCTGTTCAAACACTTTTTCGTTGAGGGCGAGAGCTGCAAGAATTGATTGTACGCGGTCTGCACTGAATATTTATGAGGGTTAAGTGTGTATGCGAACTCGTTGAATGTTTAATCTCTATTTGGGTGTACGGGAAAGCGACCCGGGTGGATCTTAACCGCAGTAGTCAAGACTGCGATAGGGTAGAGGGACACAGACAGCGGACGGCGAAGCACATATGTATGTATACCTACCTAACATGTATACTGCGCACTTATTTATCACATACACTCGTGTGCGTTAAACCACAACGCCTGCCTTGTACTAACAATAATAATTAATGTATTCTGTAATGTTCCTGGCTGCGGTACAAATCGTAGTGCGGTAAAAAATATGTCTTTGTGATGGTCCTGAAACTTTGTCGCCAGTTGAGAAAATCGGCGAGGTGTCAATAACATTCGGTTGAGCAATTACTGAAGTTGAAATAACCAAAATGTACTTGTTGGGAAAATAGTTTTACTGTGTTTTTAAATTAAGGTGTAATTTACTCGGTACTCGGATACAATACCTATAAATTCGACCAAACCGATTATTTACCGCTCCTTCCTCTTAGCGTGTCAATGACAAACTTTATATCTGAATCAAATTATTATTTACGTCTTGATAAAAACAAAGAAACAAAAAAAAAACTACAAGATAAAGAAAACATATATTTAGGTATCATCATCAATTTGAAACTAGAAAGACAGAACCATCCAATAGCTGTAGCTATAAACAAATAAAGACGTATGCGCTCAGACACGGTAATGCGACTGAATCCAGAATTCTTCCTGCAAAGATAAAAGCACGAAATGCTAAGAGCATTTGGAGTCATTCAAACAATAGCGACGTTCAGTGCTCGTAACATATTCCTCAACCCACCCGCCAACTCCGGCCACATTTATTTTTTACCATGACACGGAAAGAGACGTTTTTAATAATGCAGTATATTCTAAGAAAGAATACAAAGAGGTAAGTAAAGCCTCCTGTGGCTCGACTCGCTTTGTACACGCTATTATATTAAAGGCTTTATGTATTAAGTTTTGGTTGTTTGATGGTTTGATACTGATAGCACTATTATATACGGGAGTGGAACTGTTACAAAAAGGATATTGATAGGTATGACAAACAAAGAGCTCTAAGGAATAAGAACAAACAGTTACTGAGTGTTACAGAAAAGCGATTGTAAAGATAAAACCTATTTTACACTACTAAATAATGAATTAACAGAAAAAAAGTTGATGAAAAGTGCACGTAGACAGTTTAGCAACATGGCTTATACAGCTAAAGAGGAACGAACATATTATTTAAAACAACTGTTATAATTACGAAGCGCAAATTGACTTTGTGTCAATGCAATTTTATGAACATTATAAACAGGACAGTAGTAATGGTAAAGCCATGCAAGCAAGCCGAAAGGCGTATCCGAAATCTGTGTAAGTAATATCATTTTCCTGTTCCGAGTTTGCGATAAAATAAACATAACAATGTACGATGATGCGTAAAATGGTGCGTACGTTGCGACATAAGTTGCGGAACCAACAATGCGTAAAGTTGGGGTTTAATCGTTAGCGCGCCCAGAGGTTAATAAACTGAGTTGATGTGTCGCTATGGGGTTCACTATGAGAGTTTCTTTCAATATCTTAACGTTGCGTAAAATTACGATGTGCGTAAGGGTGGTTAAACGAACTGTTTCGATAGTCGTTTTAAGGATTATCGTTCTCATAATTTCATGGTAATGGAAATGTGATCTCATATAGTATAGTCATAAATACTGCAGTCTGGGAGGAACTTTTATCCGAATGGCAATGTAGGTGGAATACTTTTATCAAGGGCCGACATCTCCACCAATTCTTTCCATTCGTTCGTAAGCGGATGGCCAGGACGTGGCTGGACGTTGATCACTGTGTTGCCCAATTTCTCACAGGACATGGTAACTTTAAGAGTAGATTATTTTCCTTCAAGATTGTTGCCTCGCCTTTATGTCAATGTTCTACATAAGATTGCGAATATGTACAATCTGTACATCATATCTTGTGGGAGTGTATTCTTTGGCAGATTAACGCAATATTACGGATAATGTACAGGCTATATCCGGAGTTATTTATTATACGGACCTTGTGAAAACTAGAATTAATTTCCGTGTGTTCAAGTGTTTTAGCCGTACCTATTATTGAAATTAAATATAAAAGCTCACAATGTTTAGGACCCTAACAGAATATTAACGTTAATTTTTAAACGACTCTTTGTGCCTATTGACCTTGTTTGTTCTGTCTCTTGCTTGATATGGAGGGAAATGGAAATTTTGTTTTTGTTTTCCTATTCCTCCTTTATTCTCTTCTGATTAATTTGCGGGATCCAAGACAGTCAAATTCATTCTCCGGGACTTCGTCAAGCTTCATTGCCTTGGCACTTTTCTGGTGGTCGCCACTGTTGATTCTAGCTTTCGGGAGTTGCAGTGGTTTGGGAATAGTGTGGTGGGATTGTTCCAAAAAAATAGTGTAAATAAAGAACACATATACATACACATACCTACAAAATAAAGAAATAGGTTGGCACAGTCGATGCGATGTCGAAAAGCGTTGTTAAATGGCTGCAAAAATAAGGCTGAATTGACGTTTATGATTTATTCCAACAAACAAAACACCGTACAAAGCGACTGTACAAGTATGACTAAATATGGATGGCTTGAGGTAGCCTTTTATCAGTCACACGTTCTCCACATGGTCACGCTATCTTGTCTGTTGAAATTTTACAACGGTGGATGCAGGTAACGAAGAACAAATCATAATCAATATTTTGAAGCATATTACTTGTACGCCATAAGTAGGAATGAGGAACATGTCTCGAGGACAAATATTTGTGTTAAGGGTATAAGAAGACCAAAGGAACGCTTGCCTTGCGAGAAAGATAATTCGTGGCTGGAAAGGGCAGCGAGTTTCCTTGCATGATCTAATCAGAAATACAAACATCTACAGGAGGGCCAAGGTTACCGAATCCGAGCCCAAAGAATCGGCAACCTCATCAGTGAGTGGGGCACATTACTCGCAGAACGGATGGCCGATGGGGCCGTATAGTTCTGGTGTGGCGACCGTGTATCGGAAGACGCAGCACTGGATGGCCTCACAGTAGATGGAATGCGAGACACACACGACCTATCTATGTGGTGAAACTTGGGTGAGGCATATGTCAAGCAGTGGACACCTTTCGGCTGAAATGGTGACGATAATGGTGATGATAATAATGATGACGATGAATGAGGGCAGGAAGATGATGATTGCTTTGGCATACGATGCTCTCTTTGGTTGTATTACCTGAGACGTGCTGCGGGTGAGGCGGGCGATACACGTGGTGCGCGGCGTCGCGGTCTGGTGCGCGGTCCAGCTGCGCGCGCACCACGCTCGGGCGCTCCGTGCCGCTGCCCGGCTCGGCGCGCGCGACCGACCGGCTCACGTTCACGCGTCTCACGCCTGCAACACGCCTCGCATTAAACATGCAGCTACGATGACGATGACACTGATCAAATGTCGAAATGACGAGTGTGCCAATCAGCTAGCCCACTTTTATACAGGGTGTAACGGAAATAAGTAGTCATATTTAAAAAAACATTTTGTTCAGTTGACGATAAATTTCTACAGAAAGTTATTATCAGCTTGAGCTTGAGAGTTCACTATAGCTTCCTGGACAAAAGTTGTCAGATCATGTAAGATTTAAATGATCGAACAGATCAATAACTTTAAACTTTTGCATTTAAATTTTATCTTAATCCAAAGCAACAGACGGTTTTTTTTTAAATATGGCTATTTAATTCCGTTACATACTGTATTAGACCCAAACTAACATGGCAAAATTTTAAGAATAAATCTTTCGGGGAATATAGTCCTGCATTATGTTTGTTTTGTGAATGAAAACCAAAATGAAAATAAAGTGTGGCAATTGGTGTGAGACACCACTTTTTCGGCATTTGCAAGTTTGCATGTGTTGTTTATAAGTTAAGGGCCATCCCGATCTTATTTATTGCATGAAAATAAGCACCTAAGTAACTTAAAACAATGGTTAATGGCATGCACAACAAACGCATGAAATTTTCTAGAACCCGCAAAAATCCTTTATTGCCGTCTCCAGTAGGACCGGAGAAGGCAAAGATGGATCTTAAATTACGCAATACGCATGTTTAAAACATTTAAGTATGTTTAATTAATGATCGAATCGAACTCCAACATAAGAAGCAAAATCATATTGTTATATGTGTAACACCAAGCACAACTGAAAAGATAAGCCACTCGACGTGTTCCGTCTATTCTGATACAGAGCATTTTATCAAAAATCTATAATTTTTTTAATATATATCGGATAAAAATGCAAGAGTCTTTGACATTTGTCTTTATATATAACATCGACAAAAAAAGCTCCCTCGATTACATGGGAGTGAAGCATAACTGAAAATATGTGGGCGTATTAAAACATCTCTGCCTAACTCTTCGGGGAATCCTGTATTCCTGAAATGTTGTTATAAACTAAAATACGTCTAAAGTACCTGCCCGCATTCTGTATTTGTCGTCTATTTCTATCGACAGCGGAATGTTAGAGTTCAAGGAATTGTAACCGATATTTTTCACAGGATTTGTCCCAGCCCTATTCAAGATTGTCATGTGTGCGAGCCTTGAGCTGCGTTGAGCCTTCCGCAAGTTGAGTACTCGAGTCTTATGTTTGTTTTTTGTTTGTTTGTTCTTATGTCGTTTGTTATGTATAACATAATACCTATAGAATTTGTTATGGTACAAGCAGTGGAACTATTTAATTTGTAAGGTACTACATTATTGCATTGGGGTCTAGCCTGTAAGGATATTGTATGTTTTGAGTGAATAAACAAATAAATCATTTAGCTGATTACGCGTAATTTTCTTGAATTCATGTTAATTTCTAGTTTTCTTGCCATTACTGTAAATTTAAATTTATTTAATACAACCATTATTATAAATTATAGAAATAAAACAATAAAAAAGATTTTCAAACCAATCTTAGAGTGAAGGAGATATCTTCAACTAAAAGTTAATCTAACTGACTAAATGGAAAATACTTTGAATAAAGAAGCTGGGTTCTTAAGGGCAGCTGTGGACGATGCGATAGGACTAGTTGAACATTGAAATATAAATACTATCTGAAAAACTAAACTAATTTAATAAATGTCCAATTCATTCAGTTTTATATAATATACAGATAGATGATAGCTCAATAATGAGCTTCTGAAATTGTTTAAACAATACACAGTTAACGCCTACCAGTAGATTGCTAAAATTAAAATGATCCGGCCTCAAATACACGGCAGATGATAGTTACCAAAGATAAATTACACATACATGTACGTAATTACGGGCCTATCGTAAAACAAGTCATTAAAATGTTAATTAGAGCCATAGTTTACCGAGCGCCGATGAACGTATTAAAATGACTCACAATGATTAAACCTTTGCAATTTGGCGATAACACAAAACTACGAGCCGTAGTGTCCGTACCTACGGTCCATAGCGTCCGTACATACGGGCCATAGTGTCCAAACTTACTGGCCGTTATTAAACATTGTTTTTTGTAATTAGGTTGGAGCCGTAAGCTCGTTTGTCAATTTATTCATAATTGATGTTATGGAGATTAGATTACTGCAGTATCTGTTTAGGCGACATCTTTGTCTGCTCCTAGCATTGGTATATTGCAGACGTTCATCTTGTTACACATTTGAATACAACGGATAAACGCTAAAGAAACTTAAGACCACAAAATAATTTAAAAAAAAAACTTCTAACCGATTTTCTTCATCAGTTGATAGAGTAGAGAATACTCGTAAGCTAATGTGGGGCAGTGTTTAGTAATAAAGTTTTCGTATCTTAACAATTGCAAAAGTCAAGGTGAGAATTGAATTTCTATCAGAATTTCTGTCTATTGAAATCTTTGTGTCTGAAGCTAAACCATTAAGTTTATTATAATCATCGTCTTTGTGTACAGAAACCAGTAAAATTCAAACATAAAATAAGGTGTCAGTGTCACTAATTTCGTACACATTCGCTCCCGCGTCGTTTAGTCGTGTCGTGTGAGTTTACTAGGCACGAGCAGCAGTCAACACGAAACTTAAATTAGTCATTACTGCATGTTTACTGTGTCGACTACTCGGCACGAGTATGAGCCGCGTGACAAACTTTGTGGATCAAACTAATAAATGTTTACACGTGTAGTGTGTAGATACTTAAGCACTTATTATATATCAGATATTATATTTGAACCCCTGGGCTTGATGGAAAACGTTGTACAACGTTTCTAACAAACATACAATCCTCTAGACTAAGCGTCGTCCTATCAGTGATGGTGACTGACAAAAACTATAAGGGATTAATCACGTGATATATCGATAGCACTTAACAACCCCATACATTTCTTTCATTTTCCAATCGCTATTGTGACGCCGTTGTTGATAGACTCCCGTAGATTTTAGTATTACGACCATCGGAAAAGCTAGTAATGAGTGATTCAAATGGAGATACTTTTTCCAAAAATAAAAACAAATGAATCGGGTTATCTTTATTATCGTACAAAATAACCATTCTTTACATTTCTTTTTAAAGAATATTTCTTTCAAATGTTGTCCGTAACTGCGGTTAAAGGTCCAAGCATTTCGAGTGATGTTTGGTAAATAACACGAGTAATGTTGGCTTCCAGTTGCTCAAACGTACGCGGCTTATCCATTTAGATTTTTGACTTTACATAGCCCCAAAGGAAAATGCCTAGGGGTGCGATATCACAGGATCTACACGGCTAATTGACCAATCCGAAGCGCAAAATTAACTGTTCACCAAATGTTCTCGCAATAAGCCATGGTTTCACGTGCTGTGTGGCAAATGGCGCTGTCTTGTTGGTACCAAATATTCCAGGATATTCAATTTCAGGAAACAAATAGTCCGATATAATAGCACGGTAATGGTCGCCAATACTACTCGAAATACTCGAACGCGTCATCAAAAATTGGAATTGCAGAATGGACCATGTTAACCGCAATTATGGACAACATTTGAAATAAATAATCTTTTAAAAATAAAAGTAAATAATGGTTCTTTTGTATGATAATAAAGATAATCTGATTAATATGATTCATTTATATTTTTTTAGTTTTGAAAAAAGTACCTCCAAATGAAACACTCATTCGAATGACACTTTAACTAGAGCCTTGGATATTGTTATGGGTTAGAACTTACTCTCTTTGTTGGCATTGCTCTTCATTTCAGTGGCCTTTGGTGACGTCGACGGCATCGGGATTTCTACGCAAGAAAAAAACTAAATTTAGTGTTCGTTCGTTTAAACAGTAACATTTCATTCTGTAATTTATTAACGACCACAAGGATCTATAAATGACATCCGGGAGCAATAGCTTAAGGTGGTTTCTGAGACACGGAGGAGTCTTGATATAAACTGCCGAGCAATGAAAAAGTTCCACCCACAAAATGCCGACAAACACCTTAATATCTCCTAAGACATAGAACCTAGCTTCATAAATTAAAAATTATAATGAAATCTATTTTATTATGCAAACTTAAACTCTTTTAAATACTGCTCTTTTTGAAGCCATGGATAAAAAAGTAGAAAAACAAAATTTTTGGGTTTGAAAATTTCGGAATACATTTGTTTCGTTTTTTGTTTTGCTTTTGATTTCATCCTTGTTTTCGCCGTTGTGAAAGAATCCTTAAATTGTAAAGTCTTACGGCTCTCGTACCCATAAATCATGCCTCTATCACCCGAGGATTGTTCGAGAATCATCACTATGGTGGAATTGGGGACCAGCCAAAGAAATACGGCCAGAATAATGGGCGTGACACATACTACCGTCCCACGAGTGATCCAAAGGTTTAGGGAGACTGGATTAAACCTGAGAAGACCAGGTACTGGAAAGCCAAGGTGCACAACAGTCCGAGAAGATCTTTTCATTGCGGCAGCCATGTTAAGAAATCGACATCAGACGGGAGTTGCGGTTCAACAACAACTTCTGCAAGTTCAAAGGGAGCCAATAAGCGAGTCTGTCTGTCCCCATCTGTACGACCCGAACAGATGGGGGCTTTCGCAGCTGGAACTACGGGTCCGGCTGTTTGGATCAGGGTACGCGGGGTCAGGTAGGCCCTCCACCATTGCAAGCGCAAAGGTGGTACCTGACATTGAGGTTGGACTCGCGGTGGTCTATGTGGTGGTTGCAGAGGAGTGGCATGTTGTCTGCTCGGCTATGTGTGGGCCGAGCGTCATTCCTCGTGCGCAACAAGTGTCTGAAGTTACCGGCCCAAGGCAAAGGGCCACCTGGTGGTCAGACGCGGGGTTCGTGAGTAACCCTCAAGCAAGTGAGCTCCTGTGAGCGAGCTGCATCTCCGGCACTTTCCTGGATAGAAAGAAGAGGACTACCCGTTGGATTAGTTTTCCGGCAACCCAGCTGTAGGCATTGGGTAGATGCGATGATTTGTATTCGAGAGGTGAGCGTGCTTACAGCTCCGGGACCATTCTGGAGAAATGGGAGCCAGCTTCTCTGGCGTCCTTAACGGGGATTGAATCCGCTAGCACCAACTGCGCTGGTGCTGGTGCTTGCACTAGAGCTGGCGTGCTGGGGTGCGTGTGGTGAGCGGCTTTATTGCTCCGGTACCATTCTGGACAAATGGTAGTGAGTAATCACGGTGCAACTCACATTTTCTCTTGAGTACCAGGGGCGAGTGCTCTCGGAGGCGTGACCTACCGAAGATGGTCCCAGACACCTCGTAAGGGGTTGCCTGGTATAGTGTGCCGCTTTCCATAACGTAAGGTTGGTGAAGGAGGCCACTATAGGAAAACTCAGTAGACAAATAGGGTACGTGTCCGTCAGGAGACGTCTTGCCCAAAGAGGATTGAAGCCTTACAGGCCAGCAAATGGCCCAAAACTGGAACGGCATCATAAAGTTGCCCGATTGCAATACGCCCGCGAGCATACAGAAACATTTGGGGCAGCTAGAATGTCAACAAACGAGGGGAGGATTTGTTGGACTTTGTGGTAAGCTCTTCTTTACAAATCCTCAATGCAGGCAATAAACCTACTTTCAGGACCTCTGCGAGAACTGAAGTTATTGACCTGACACTGGCTTCAAACAGGGCCAGCGCTTATATTGAAAATTGGTATGTATCGGACGAAAACTCTCTGTCTGACCATAATTATGTATGCTTTAGGTTTAGGATGGCGAGAGAAGCCGAAACTAGACGAAGGAGAAACCCAAGGCATACAAATTGGGACTCGTACAGGGGGGACCTAAAAGTAAATCTAGGGAGCCCAGATTTACTTTTAGGTACCCCCTGTACGTATTACGAAGAAGCTAAAGCTTATAGGCTAATTAGTCTATCATCCTTTCTCTTAAAAGCTCTGGAGAAACTGGTAGACCTAAGAGATAGACCTCTTAAAGTATTCCCTCTACATAAGCTACAGCGCGCCTACAGCCCTGGAAAATCTACGAACACGGCATTGCACTATGTTGCGAGTCGAGCCGAGGCTGCGCGAGGGAGCCTTCGACAAGACAACATTCGAGTCCATACGCATCGCTGCAAAGGAACATGGCATCAACGATACCACGTGCAACTGGATTGAACATATGCTGAGAAGCAGAATAGTCAGATCGGAACTGATGGGAGACAGACTTAGTGCAAAAACAACTAGAGATTGTCCGCAGGGTAGAGTGCTGTCACCATTATTGTGGTGCTTGGTAGTAGACTCGCTACTTACCAAGCTAAATACCGGACCATTCTACACAGTAGGCTATGCAGATGACATAGCTATAATGGTTAATGGTAAATTCCCGAACATAGTCTCTGGATTATTACTACAGGCATTGAGGATGACAGAGGAATGGTGTACAAAGAACCACCTCTCTATCAACCCAAGCAAAGCAGTTATTGTTCCATTCACGAGGAAGAGACAACTAGGAAAACTAGGAGAGCTCTCCCTCAATGGAATAAAGCTGCCCTGGTCCACCGAAGTTAAATATCTGGGTGTAACGCTTGATAGAGAACTCAGG
Organism: Orthosia cruda; assembly: GCA_964057195.1. Classification (NCBI taxonomy): domain Eukaryota; kingdom Metazoa; phylum Arthropoda; class Insecta; order Lepidoptera; family Noctuidae; genus Orthosia; species Orthosia cruda. The sequence continues at coordinate 44,741,955 of OZ059831.1, read as the reverse complement.
TGGAAAACTCATGTGGAAAATATTACGACGAAAGCCGTAACGAGTGTTCGGCATGTCTCGTTCCACCTACGGTAAAACTTGGGGGTTAAAGCCCAAAGTGATACGATGGCTGTACCGGACCATGATAATACCTATTATCACATACGGCAGCATAGTGTGGTGGCCAAGAACAAAGCATGCCTCGTGCAAAGCGCCACTCACCAGATTACAAAGAACGGTGTGTTCAGAAGAAGGAATCACGGGTGCTTTCAGGACAACACCTACGGCAGCGATTGAGAGATACATCAATATCCCTCCTCTGCATATGATGGTTGAATTCGAGGCAAGGAAGACATTACATCGACTTTCTGTAGCTGGATGCCTCTAAGCCAAGGACCAACCATACAAAATTCGACTGAAATGAAGGCCTGGATCGGGTAACAAGCATGTTATCCGATAAAATGTAAACTATGTTTGTGTTTGAAAGGTCTTTCAAGGTCCAAATCCTTACAATAGAGGACTGGACGAAGGGAATCGATCCACCAGAACAAGATAGTCTGGTGTGTTACACTGATGGATCCAAAATGGAATCAGGTACAGGGGCGGGAATATACGCAAAAGGTTACAAATGTAGCAAAAGCCTAGAGAAGATGGCAAGTATTCTAAGCAGAAACGTATGCCATAATAACCTGTGCTCAAGAGAATATAGATAGAGGAACCAGAGGTAAATCCATATATATTCTTAGTGACAGTCAGGCTGCAATCAAAGCCATGGCTTCCTACAAAGTGGACTCCAGGCTTATTCTGGATGCTGTCAAAACTCTAAACAGGCTTGGGAAGCACAACAGGGTAAGACTGATGTGGGTCCCTGGACACAAAGGAATCCATGGCAACGAAATGGCAGATGAACTGGCAAGAGAGGGCTCAGCAAATGATTTTGTGGGTCCAGAACCATGTGTAGGCATCTCCACGTGCCTCGTAAAAGCCGCATTTAGGGAGTTTGCAGATCACAGACAGATAACTGATTGGCTATCTAGCACCGGTCTACAACACTCGAAGAAATTCCTAGGCTCTACGTGCAAAGCCCGGAAATGCATTTAGAACATGAGCAGGGGGCAAATCCGCTACCTGCTTGGGGCCTTTACTGGACACTTTGGAACTAACGACATGCTCATGAAGATGGGTCTAACCGCGACACCCATGTGCAGGTTGTGTGGGGAACACACGGAACGCACGGAGCACCTTCTTTGCACATGCGATGCACTGGCTGGTAAGCGAATGAGTCTCTTAGGGGTTGGATATCCAAGACCAGAAGACTATAGGCTCATATCTCCCAGTCTCGTTGTAAAACTCATGAAAAGAGTTTTCAACGAGATTGGGGAGTAGTAAGTTATCTAGGGGACCACAATAGATCCCAATGGGTGGAAGTGTCCAAGTTGTCTCTCGGCCCCTCCACAAGATAAGATAAGAGCATACAGAATGGGGTGAGGACGAATGGGGCAGAGTGATGTTCTCTGATGGGTCAAGATTTATGCTGTCCCATCATGGTGGGAGGAAAAGAGTATACCGGCGACCAGGAGAATGTTATGCACAAGCATATTTTGAAGAAAAAGTGTCACATGGCGGCGGTACCATTCACGTGTGGGCTAGTATCTCTGCAGAGGGTCGAACAGCGTTAGTTCCAATCGAGAACGGGAACCTAACTGCTGTGAGATACATCAATGAGATTCTCAATGAACATGCTTGTCCGATTTTGGCCAATAGGGGCTACAATGCAGTGTCCATGCACGATAATGCACGGGCCCACACTGCTCAAGTTGTAAATGAGTATCTTCAGGACGTAGGAATCCACAAAATGGAGTGGCCTGCAAAGAGCCCCGATTTGAATCCTATTGAACATGCTTGGATTATTTCATCACCACTGCTCTCAAAAACGATGAGGGAAAACATCGTGAGGAAACCGGCATGTCCTAGAACCAAAAATTTGAAGACATGTGACATTCACCAACCCGCACTGGGCTCGCGTGGTGGATTATGGCCCATCCCCTCTCACAGAGAGGAGGCCTGTGTCCCAGCAGTGGGAACATTAATAGGCTGATGATGTGATGTGTGATGTGATGCTTGGGACGAGCTTGATAGACGTGTGAGAAAACGAGTTCCATCTCCAATTACTCTTCGTGACTTGAATTACGGGCTCATCGAAGAATGGGAGAACATTCCTCAGCATATGTTAAGGAATCTGGTATTCAGCATGTCCAATCGCGTAGAAGCTGTATTGAGAGCACATGGAGGAAACACCCAGTACTGAGTTATCAAAACCTACGTTTACACCTAATAAAACCCCTACTTAGAGATTTGTTTTTATTTGCCAAATGGCCCCAATTTTTTTGAACATTTATTTTAAAATTTGAACACAATATTTACGATTTTAGTTGGTAATATTCTGATGCGCTGTTAAATGTACTTCAATATTGCAGGCGGCGTCATTAAGCTAGCCTTACCCGTTTAGGAGTAATTTGGTGCTATGTCACTGGAACTTTTTCATTGCTCGCGAGGGTATAATGAAGTAGCGACCCGCCGCAGCTTTGCCCGAGACAGATTACACACAAAAATCTTCCTTGTTTCTCACTCTTTATATTGATGAAAATTGCATGAAAATCTGTTCAGTAGTTTTTGAGTTTATCGCGTACAGACGTGACTGGGGAATTTATTTTACAATATGTAGTGATGATCACACCCGCCTGTAACTGTCTCACTGCAGGGCAAAGGCCTCTTCTCATTCAGAGAAGGCACGAGCATTAATCGCACATCCTCGGACCAGCGTTGATCGGTCGTACGTCTGTAATTGTTCCAACACGAGCCACGAGTTCCAACAGAAATCATCATCCAACAATTTTTTTTTTTTCTTTAAACGACTTAGTCTAAATTCTATTTCAATAGCACACATTCGCAAGTCACAAATTGGCCACAAACATTAACACAAGGTACCTTCTACCACCGCACCGCTGCAGAGACACCGCTATTAACTATAGTAATTACAATGATAATCGGCGATGGCCAGAGTCACTTACCGTACAGGCGGATGGAGCCCTCGGTCTCCCCCAGGGAGTTTTTCGAGATGCACCGGTAGTTGCCGAAGTCTCCCGTCTGGAGGTTGCGGACAGTGAGCTTCATGTGGGCTCTGTGGACGGGGGAATCTTGTTAGTTGGTATTAAGGGTCTGTTTTTACCTTACTTTAAATTAACTAATGTTAAGGGTGTCGTCTGCTCGACAACAGAAAAAAGCAATTAACATTATTGATTTGTCAAAATGGAAGGGATGCCATTGCGCGTTACATAATCTTATTACCCCGCTGGTCTTGAATACACTTTTTTTTGCTACTTGCTGCCGCCCGCAGCTCCTCCCGCATCGTATTAGTACTTCTCCCAATTTTTATATATTTTTTAGTTTTATTATCGATAGGCTCGCTAAACCTTTTTTTTCTTAAAAGAAACGTTGCCCACACTAGAAATTTCTTCTGTATCGTGGGTGCGTTTACAAACATATAAACTCACATACACAAACACCCAGAGCCGGAAAAACTATTTGTAGGTCATACAAATATTTGTCCCGTGCGAGAATTGACCCGCGACACGCAGCGTAGCAGTCAATCGCTCAACCACTACGCCAACCGTGCGCCTAATTCTAATTGTAAGGTATGTTTTATTCTGATGTATAAGCTATATTTCTGTCAAGTTTCATCAAAATCCGTTCAGTATTTTTTGTGTGATAGAGTAACAAACATCTATTCATCCTCACAAACTTTCACGTTTCTAAAAGTAGTAGGAAATAAAGCCCAGCTTATCAAAAAACCAGTAAATCCGAAGCAGCATTGTAAGCTTAAACACGATTATAATAACAAGCCATAACGGATTTGTAATATTCAAATTTATTACCGACAGGCTCCGTTAACAAGGGACCTTGCAAATGGCGCGGATAATTTCCTTGTTTGTTCTATACTACGATAGCCCGCGGCACCACCCGGTTTGCTTTGCGGTGCACTTGAATTTCGTCAAGTTTGTTAGTAATTTATTTATTACTGATTCGTAGATACTGGGGCAGTTTATTACTATTTCTGGTGTGCCCCTGTTTTTCATAGAATTGTTTATAGATTTCACAAACATACATGATTCACATACAATATTATAATAATAATAATATATATATATAATTGTGAAGGATGGCACGGTTGACATCTGTCGGGCATGTCACCGCCCAGGTGAATCAATCCGCCACATTATCTCTGGTTGTTCTCGTCTAGCTAACGAAGAGTACAACCTTGTAGCCAGGATCATCCATCAGTAACTTTAAAGTTATAAGTAAGTAACTTACGTTAAAGTTATCAACGACATAATCTTAAACACTGTGCGAAATAATAATTAATCTTTCTTCTCAGAGTAGTCAGATAGGAAACGCCGACCTCATCTAGTTTTAAAAATATGTTCGACATGTAAAAGTGTTTGTACAAACCAACTTACAGAAATAAAATCATTTATCATTTATCATAATAATCTATTTAATATTAATTAATCAATAATTATGTAAGAAATATTTTACAATACAATTAAATTTTGTATTAAAATAGGTATTTAATTGGTATTAATATTATGTAAAAATATTGCATCATACTAGTTAAATCAATGGTTATATAATTTTTAAACAATAGCAAATTTTTTATATCGTGTTGAGGTCAAGTTTCAAACCTCTTTTCCTTGTGAAAATGAATAATTAATCTATAACCTCAATAAAAGATAGTCAGTAATATAATGAAAAATAAATTTATTATAAAAAATTATAACTGTCATGACAGACATATTTTATGTAAAAATCAATTTATCCTAGTATTTAAAACAAAGGTATAAATAATATTATTAGGTATTAATAAACGATATTTAAAAAGTTCTTTTTTATTTCATACCTATCTATAGGTTGCATCATTATCGCGCAACCTTTTTGCATTGTTTCTTAAATACAATGAGTGTAGGATACACATCCACATCTTGGAATCTTGGGAGAAGTCCCAGGATGCCATTGGCATTTTCTGTAATCTCTCAAAAGCTTTCGACTGCGTCGACCACAACACACTGATCTGTAAATTACATCACTACAGAATTCGTGGAAAATCTGCTGATCTCGTGCTTTCCTATTTATCAAACAGACAGCAAAAAGTAAATGTTAATGGGGCGACGTTCTCCGGGTCTCTAGTCAAGATGGGCGTGCCCCAAGGTTCAATTCTCGGCCCTTTCCTTTTTCTTGTTTACATTACTGATCTCCCTTTCATGATGGCCAAAATATCGGATATAATACTATTTGCTGATGATACTTCGCTAATTTTTAAAATAGAAAGGCAAGATACGGATGTCTTAAATGTAAACGAAAGTCTAATTATTCTCTCAAAATGGTTCGCAGCTAACAATCTTTTATTGAATGCGAAAAAAACAAAATGTCTAAAGTTCTCTTTACCACAACGTGACCTAAACTTAAATCTTGACGGCAAAAATCTTGAAGTTATAACGGAAACTGTATTCTTAGGGATTACTATCGATTCAAAATTGCAGTAGGGCGCGCACATTAGAACTCTTTCGGGTAGGTTAAGTTCAGCTGCATATGCAGTAAGGAAAATAAGGCAGCTATCCGATACAGCTACAGCTAGGTTAGTATACTATGCTTGTTTCCACAGTATTATGTCAGGCATTTTGCTGTGGGGATCAGCAGCAGACGTTGACTCAATGTTCATCCTACAAAAGAGGACAATCCGCGCAATCTATAAAATGCGTCCTCGCGAGTCCCTCAGAGAAAAATTTAAAGAGATCGATATACTGACTCTACCTTCACTTTATATTTTGGAATGTATTTTGTATGTCCGTAAAAATTGAGGGCTTTTCAAAACTAGAAGCGACTTCCATAATTTAAATACACGCATTAAGCACGAAATTGTAATACCCAAATTCAGATTAACGAAAACTGGCAAGTCTTTTCTTATAAGTATACGCTTTTATAAAAAGTAGCCAAAGTCAGTTATAGAACTGACCGATGGAAAGTTCAAAAACTACATCAAACGTATCCTTATTAAAAAAGCATTCTTAAAAGAGTAACCATGGAGTTTCTTGCCGGTTCTTCTCCATAGGAAACCACCAACCCGAACCGTGCACCTTTTGTCGACTTTTTATAAGTGCCCATTGATTTTGATTTTGAACACAAAAAATAACAAAAAGTAGTTTGGACGGCCGTAATTTGAACCCATGCCACCAGTTTTAAAGTAGCACAGCCTCACAACTCAGCTAAGACTAGTACAATATCAGTGACGAATTTTAGGAATACGTTGGAACAGGCTCGCGTATGCCATTTGCGTGCGGGCAATTATGAACATTGAGAGGTGACTGCAATTTTGACCCTTGACTATACTTAATTTCAATTTCTTATTTAATGGATTTAGTGTGTGGGTGTGAGTGTGTGTGTGTGTGATGAATGTGTAAGTGTGTGAGTGTGTGAGTGGCGTACGTATACGAGTATATGTAGGTGTGAGTGTAATTATGTGGTGAGTGTGTGGGTGTGGGTATGCGTGAGTGAATGTGTGTATAGGTGAGCTATGTAGAGTGTATCTTCGTTATCCGTGCTCTTAGTTTTAATCTTAGTGTGGTATGTATAGTAGTTGTTCCGTCTCCTCATAGCTTAATTTCTGCAAATATAGGCTTACATTTAATTTGCATTATTTCCTATTCAAGGAGTATATGTGTAATATTTTGTTAAGTTTATTATAAAGATATGGGCCGAGAAAACTTACAAATCTTTTACTAAAGTTTGTTTTAAAATGAGGTTAAATTGTCACATACGTAATGTTTACGACGTGTCTGTATTACCATTGGGTTGTAGAGCTTTTTGTTGTGTTCTTTTAGGATAATTCCAAGTAAAAATAACTGTATTATTGTCAAAACCTCGCACAACTGGAACAGTGCAATAGTAGGATAACGTATTGGTTTAAATGTGCTAACCTCAGTAGTACCCTCTGGGCGAATTCAACCGCCGTTATAGTGGTTTTGCAAATAACTTCCCATGGTGGAATGCAGTAGTTAAGAAGCGACTGACACAGGATCTGATATATTCGTTCCACAGTGTGGGGTCCGCGATATGACGTAGTTTTTAAAACGTAAATTAATTTTCGTACTCTATTACAGAGAATTTTGGCAAGTTCTTTAAAGTTGAGGTTCTTGTCTAAAGTAATACCAAGGTATTTTAGAGTATCTACGCGTTCCAGAGGTGAACACGCGCAGCAATCCACAGAAATTCACTCGTGTGTAACCATTCGTAGGCCGCCGCGGATACTTACCGCCTGCCTAATGCTGAAACAAATATATTTAGTTTTATCAACGTTCAAGGTATGTGTGTTTTTATGCAACCATCCCCTAATCCTATCTAAAGTATTTTGTGCGATAGTGAAGACCTATCACCCGGTGTGTCATCCGCGAAAGTGATAATTTCACCTTTGGTAAGTTTAAGACTAGTTAGCTCATTTATGTACACGAGGAATAGGGACGGCACCAGTATACTTCCCTGAGGCACGCCATGTGAAACTGGAAGGTATGTACTTTTATGTTTGTCCACACAGACTTACTGAGTTAGCCTAGAGAGGTAGCTACTGAATAGATCAAGCTTAGTGCCCCGTATACCCAGCGCCTCCAATTTGTTTAGTAAGAGGGAGACAGAAATCGTATCAAATGCCTTGGCTAGGTCGAGCGAAATAGAAAGGCATTTTTTCCCTTTGTCCAGGTTGGAACTAATAAATTCTATAAATTTGTTCACAGCCTGTTATGTAGATTTTCCTTTCCTAAACCCGTATTGGTTTACTGATAGCAATTTTTTTTCGAGATATTTTATGAGACGGATGTTTATATTTTTTCTAAAATTTTGGATATATCATATTTTAGTAGTAACTCACACCGTCTATAGACATACACGACATCAAATATCGTTTACGATATTGTGTCGTATGATGTCTAGTGTACGACATTAAACAGCTGCTGCGACACTGCACTGCGAGGCTTCGGATATATTCTTCCACCCGCAGCGCCGTAACATTAGTCGGTTTATAATTCCCTACCTACAAACCTACATCATCTACACGTACCTTAAATCTGGTGACCCCGAGTTGAACACTGTAAGGCGTGAAAATGAGCGCACACCGCGTCGTCCGCGTTTCAGCGATCTCAATGGACCACGCACAGACCCCGCAGTGCGAAGCGCGTGTCCTCCATAGAGATACACGACGTACACCGTGTTGCATTGAACATTCTACGCACTTAATTATATAGTACCTGGGCGACCGAGCTCTGCTCGGATGAAAATAGAGTAAACGACCTTTTCTAAAAATGAAACCTAACTAAATAAATTTATGGCCCCCGAAACCCGCTGCATACTAAATTTCATATAAATCGTTGGAGCCGCTTCCAAGATTCAGATTATATATATATATATCGACGAGCAATTCTTGCATATAGATATATGCAAGAATTGCTCGTTTAAAGGTATTGACATACATTGACAAATCTAATCTATCTAAGATTAGATTTGTCAATGTTTGCAGTAACTGTTTCTTTGACTTGTCACTGTTTATTTAATTATTTTCCTTTTTTTATTTATGTAGTGAATTAAGACTATTAATTGAGCCCAGAATTTAAGTATATACTCAATATAAAATGCTGCCAAACAGCTGCATCCGGGTAGATTGCACAGCCCAATATCACTGCTCACACAATCCATCCATCTTTTCTTTTGACCTCTCCCTTTCCATGCATCCCATACACATATAAATTTATTGCTGTGTTAGTAACAGAAAGAAGATTATTACCCGACTACGGCGAAACAAAAGGGAGATTTATGTTTTTGACCAGTATGTGTGTATGTATGTATGTCCGTCTGTTCCCTCATAACTTCTAAACTACTTATCATAATTTTACAAATGAAGTGTTTTAGGAAGCGTCTTGCTTGTCCGCTGGTTATAAGCTATATGACCTTACGTTAAATTGAATATGGCGCCCTTTAGGGGGCACGAAGTCAAGAACAAAAAGAAAAAAATCTTCCCACCCCATCATGTGTGGTATCATTGAACAGGGATTTTAAAATGAAGGTAGGCTTTCTTACATCATATTTTTGTCAAACGTACCTTTGCGAGACTTACTGCCGGTTTCCCAGGTGTCAATTATCGGGCTGTTAACGTAATCAACGATTAAAGAAAAGAAAGAAAGAAAGAAAACTAGTTTATTTGGCACACACAGATACAAACAATGTAGGTACAAATAAAACTTAATTTTACAACATTAATCGATTAATTGCCTATTATTTCTACTTTCAGTTTCTCAACACCCAAATGTGACAAGCGTTTAAAAATTTGTCACACTTGACAAAAATCACGAATTAAACACATGTTAAAGCATTTTTGGGTTTCTGAGAACCTTTTTCAATGTTAATCTCTTGTCAACGAGCCTAATTTATAATTGTTGGAAATTAGTATATCATTCATTATTACACAGATTAAAATTAATATTATGATTTTAAAGGCTTATATTACGATAAAAAGATAATAGGTGTCGGCGAAAACTATGGTATGGGTTGAGTTATAAAAAATATGTTAATTTAGAGCAATTATTTAATTACAAAGATTTAAAAAAAATAGGATATTAAAAACTTTTAAAATTAATTACAGTATAAAAACTTTTCAAAATTATCAAAAATAGTTATTTTGTATTTATGTAAATAAAAAAAAAAAACCAACTGTTACTGACCTGGGTATCGAACCTACCTCACACAAATGCGCGTGAGGAAGGTTCGATGGTCAGTGTTGACTGTATCCTGTACTTAGTACTAGTAGTAAAAAAAAAAAGGTGACCCCGCCAGGGTAAGCAACACTAACCAAGGTCAGTCTTTGGATGGGTGACCATCACCACAAAAATTTTGATCACCCATACTAAAGTCACCCCGCTAGGTTAAACAACATCTACCAAGGTCACCCATCCAAAAACAAGGGAACCCAAAAAAGTGGTCACCCATCCAAACACTGACCTTGGTAAGTGTTGCTTACCCTGGCAGGGTCATCCATCCAAAAACAAGTGAACCAAAAAAATTTGGTCACCCATCCCAAGACTGACCTCGGTAAGTGTTGCTTACCCTGGCTGGGTCAGCCATCCAAAACAAAGGAACCAAAAAAAAAGCGGTCACCCATCCAAAGACTAACCTTGCTAAGTTTTGCTTAACCTGTGTTCGGTCACCTATCCAAAAACAAGAAAACAAACAAAAAGTGGTTACCCATCCAAAAATCGTCCTTGGTAAGGTTTGCTTAACTTGGCGGCGAAACCAACCCAGCCGCTCAAGATAAAATACTATTTAAAGTAACTGATTACGTTATAGTAGCGAATGAAGTGAATGAATACCAGCTAGGGTGACCAACCGAAATAAATTAATGCCGATCATTTATTGTAACAAGCGATTACGTAATTTCTCGATGATAAAGTGTTGAGAAACTCACTGACAACTGACGGCTGGTTAATTTGTGACAAATTGTCAGCTGATTTGAGATGTGACGTCGACTTCAGAAACCGGCCATTATCCCGTCAAAGCCAAGTCAAATTTTTACCCGACTACGGCATCGCAAAGTCCACTCTTGTAACTTATGGATTATCTAGCTATATGTAAAACAACAAACCCTAAACAGAAAAAAAAATGTGATGTGACTCTGATGAAACCCCAAAATATTTTAAATTAAAAATAAGTGCAAAAACTAAAATCAGACTACTGAAAAATCACTCTATAAAACGTATATATATACGAGTATGTACAAACTATTTCGAAGAGAATAACCGTGGTCGTATGCCACTTGGCAGAATGTATTGTTTTGTTATGGTAGGTGGTATACGACCATGGTTATTCTCTTCAGAATAGTTTGTACATATCAATTTTAGATGAGAATATTTTCTTGTTTCATACTTTTTAGAGCATGATTTTTCAGTCGGTTTTTATAGATACTAAGTCAGACACTGGTCTATAAGATCGTGATTTAACCTACTTAGTGACATACATCTGCATCTACATCTTAAAGGGACAACAATTTGGCTATCAAAAATCATTGGGGACAGCCGATGCTGTTGAGACATTAGTCGATGAGGTCATTTGCAATCTCAATGGCAAACATAAGGTAGCAGGTGTATTTGTGGATCTTAGTTCTGCCTTCGACACGGTGGACCATGAAATTTTGCTGGCCAAGATCGAACATTTTATGGTATAAGAGAGAACGTTCTCAAGCTATTTCGGTCTTATTTGCATAATAGACGTCAATTTGTAGAGATAAAGTCAGTAGTGGACGAATAACAAAAAATATTAAACTCTGACCTAATGACAGTATTTGGGGGTGTCCCTCAGGGATCTGTTCTGGGCCCAATCTTTATTCCATTCCTTAATAATTTAATTGAGTACAAAAAAAAACGTATTACAGACACTAGCCTCATTATTTTTGCGGGTGACACTAATGCAATAGTGTCTGCAAATAACTTACATAATTTAGAATTCAAAATTAATAACTTATTAAAACCTTTGAACACTGGTTTGGAACAAACAATCTCAAGCTTAATGTAAATAAAACAAAATGTGTACTATGTAGGTCGAACGTACGGAATGACGCTACTCTTGAAGTTTTGTCTTGTGGCAGCAAAGTTGAAATGGTTGACCATGTAAAATTCCTTGGTTTTCATATTGATGCATTGTTAAACTGGAAGGTTGAGACATCGTCTATAACGAAGTCAGTTAGCTCAGCATGATATGCAATCAGAAATCTGAGGGAAGAATTGGCATTGGCCCAGCTTAGGATGGTATACTTTGCCTTGGTTGAGTCTAGGCTTAGATATAGTATTGAGTTTTGGGGCAACAGCTATGAGTACAATATCCACTCGGCATTTGTTATTCAGAAAAGAGCCATAAGGATCATGCTCCGCCTGAAACAGACGGATTCGTGCAGAGACCATTTTGTTAAACTTAATATTTTGACAGTGCCATGCCTATATATACTGGTGCTGCTAACCGAACTTGCACAAATCTGAAACTGATGACCAACGAAAAGTTACGAGTTAATACACGTAGAAAAGACATGCCTAACACAATCCAACCTAAAATAAACGTGGTTCATCACAGTCCTAGGTACCAATCAACATTTCTATACAACAAGCTTATTTAAAAATAAATTGAAGACATACTTGTTGAGGAAGGGGCTATTACAGGGTCGATGAGTACCTAGATGATAAGCTACAACTGTATGTTAAAAATATGTTGATTATTATTATTTCGTTTTTTTATATATTCATATTGAAATTTTTGTGACATTCTACTTTTATTTTATTATTGTATTACTCATAGATTATTAAATGGCATATTGCTGATCTCAAGTCATAATTATAATGTTTATCTTTGACATTCTACTTTTGTATTATACTGTTAGATGAGATATTACTGACCTTTTTATAACAATTTGTTTGTTTTTATTTATTTGACATTCTATTTTTATTATTGATTATTCACAGAAAATTAGATGACATAATATTATTGATCTTTTTATCACATTTTTTTAATATATCTGACATTTTATTTCTATTATTGTATTCATATTTTATTATTGAATAATTAGATGATGCAATTGATCTTTTTATAATAACGTTATTTTTATAATTTGGTTTTGCTTTTGATTTATTAGTGTATTAACAATTATTTTTAATGAAATGTGGATTAATATTGTTTTGAATTTGCAATTTTATATGTGACTTATTATTTGTTTATTTCTTTTTTATTATCTTGACATGTTTTTTTTTAATATCTTTTTAACAATTGTAATTTTTAATGGTACCTACTTAATGTTATTTTTTACAAAATTTCTACATAATTTATGTTGTTCTGAAATAAATTACTTATGACTTACAGGTACACAAAATTATACTCGTGGGCGCAGAATTTGGGATACAGGTAAACTAGAGAAATATCTCCAGTAACTTCTACACAGTTTTGATTCGTTACAGAGTCAATTACTATCACTATGGTACTAAGTACTACTCTGGACTTAAAAAGAAACACTGAGCAATTCCTAGGCCAGTATGTGTCATGTCACGGCCATGTCCGAACGATCACTGTCACTCTCCATGGACCATATCGACACCATACGCAACACTAGACTCCACCCAGTACCAAACAAAGGTACTTGTGTATCATTTTAGTAAACTTAATCATGCCAAGATCCGGCAGATACGAGTATAATTATCAGGAGATGCGCTACCCTAGAGAGACTTCTAGAGTCCCTAACAGAAGTGTTACAGAGGGATACCGGGATGGTTTTTTGAGAGGTCTCGGAGCCTCATCTACTTGGTGATGGTGATCACCGGAGTGGTTATAGTGAGGTAGCCCACACTTCCTAAAATTTCAGTTGTAGGCCCTTTAACAAAAAAAAAATCTAATTTATTAATAAAAATATATCGTACTCAGCCTGCAGCACCTTTTTCCAGGCTCATCAACAACTATTCCAGGAACAGTTGACCGCCTATATTAATATGACATGACGTGCTCAATAAATCCCTTTGTCGGCGATAAATACATTTAACGCGTATCTCCCAGCAGTTTATTTAAAATTTTACAAAAGGTCCCAATCAAAATCAGTGACGTTGGGTATAAAGTTAATAGTGATAAATGTTCGTTTTGTAGAACTACGACTATAATGCTGGAAATTAATTGTGGGTTTAAGCAATGTTACATTTTGGAAATCATAACATTACCCAGATAGGTTTGTCTGCTAATATTTGGCGTTTATTTTTTTGGAAATAATTTCACCACCACTGCTCTAAAAACGTAAAGGAAAACATCGTGAGGAAACCGGCATGTCTTAGAACCAAAACGAAATCGGTGACGAAAAACTGAAAAAAATGGGTACAAAAGACACCGACTTCGGAAAAGAAAGTTATTTTTTGCTTTGTAGTTTTTTGTTCTAGAAGTCGGTTTGATTTTTTGTTAAAAAGTTTTTTATTTTTCTCTTTTTAGTTTTGGTAGGTATCTCCAATTAACATGATAATCATTTGTGGCCAAAGTGCATCTCATGACGATTTCAATAAGCCCAAGCACGACTAGGATACATTGTTTTAATTCAGAGTTCCAGCGCCTACCATCAGGCTTCGTTCGGCTTCATCATCAGAACAGTTCAATGGTACCATTTTCATCAGTACCATTTATTTATAAGTATTTGCTTAATCATAGTCGGTTAATTATTCGAGATATTTTATACCTGTGACATACTTAGCATTTAGGAGTTCCAGTGGCCATCTGTGGTCTTCTTCATCAGTTCCACTTCACCAAATTATACTTTCTGAGTGCAAGTGATTGCATTGTTGATGAAAATACCAAAATCACTATATATAATATGCCTATAATATTTGAGGAGTTCCCTCGATTGCTCTAGGATCCCATCATCAGATCCTGACCTGATGACTATGGGACCAACTAGGAAGTATACCCTTCAAAACAAAAGAAGATTTTTTTAAATCGGTCCAGGCGTCTTTGAGTAATCGGGGAAAATACATAAAAAAAAAAAAAAAATGATTCCGACGAATTGAGAACCTCCTCCTTTTTTTGAAGTCGGTTAAAAATCTAAGACATGTTAAATCTACCAGCCCGCACTGGGCCCTCGCGTTGGATTACCGCCCATTCCCACTATGTGAATGGAGGCCTGTGTCCCAGCAATAGAAACTTTATAGACTGATTATGACTGTTTCATACTTGAAGCAAAAAAATATAATACTTCAATTTGTTGTGTTAAAGCCAATTCATACAACCGTCACTATTACAATCTTTGATTTTAATTTACTGTAAATTAATTTCTAGTCAATTTCCCAAATAATTTCGTAGCCTTTACATAAATCATTCCATACATATGATTTTCAATTAAAATTTAGCTAATTTCTGTTTCTCATAGTATACAGCTGTAAAGTAGAGAGTACTAATAAACATTCAGATGGGATCTATTAACAGAAACGTTTGGGAGCTGAAATTAATTTTATAATGTACAGTTTGCTTGTAGTAGCAGCTCGTTCTGACTTCATTGCCTCACTTCTAGTCATATCTAAACATAGTGCTGTGTCGTTTTGTATAAAAGAATATTCGTAACTCAAATATTGTAAATATGTTAGGGAGTTAAATGGAGTGTTCAAAGAAGTGAAACCACAACATCTTACGGCTTCGTGCTTATATTAAGTACCTAAGTTTATGTAGCTTATGGGTATCAGGGTATCTCATCTGCAGCTGATTGAGAATCGAATATGTTCGGTTAGGTAAGTGCTTAATTATTAAGCAGATTGGAACAAAACGTAAAGCCGCCGTATTATAATATTGAATGATAAAAAAAAATACAATGTGAGTAGTTATCATTCTGTTCATACTTCATAGACAATTTGCTTAACCATGTCTTGATAGACTGTGAGCGACGAGAGGTGAATGAGAATCACGGTCAGTACAGTGTATAAATACAGTGTATTTGGAAATATATAAACTAAAGTTTTCATCATCATCATCTTCATTTCAGCCGAAAGACGTCCACTGCTGGACATAGGCCTCCCCAAAGTGTCATTATATCGACCGTTCATGTGCAACTCGCAGCCATGTCGATGTAGATAGGGATCAAAAATTCTGAAGGGGCGAGCGCGTACCGGAAGACGCAGCGTTATGAGGCCTCCCTCTAGATGGACCAATGACAATGGATTTTTAAGGCTGCTGGAACCCACTGTATGTGAGACGCACAAATTTAAAATCCTCTAAAACCACCCTACAAAATCATAATGCATTTCAATACCTGTAGGAGTTCTCCTCAGTATTGATAGCGTACTTCTTGGTTGGCAGCACCATGACGTTGTCGTACACCCAGTAGGAGATGGCCCGGGGGTGCGCCTCCGTGTGGCAGTCCACCGTCACGTCGGTGCCCGCCGGCGCGCCCACTAGCTGGTTCGGCACCCAGATCATTGGGGAAACTGGAACAATGGATAGATGGTTAACGGTTTATTGACAAGTATCATACTAGTTTTAATGGTTTATTTAAAACTAGCTATGCCCGCGGTTTCACTCGCGTCAACTGGCTGCATACCTACTTACCCCACCTACGCTACCTTACCTGTATTTTGTCATGTATCAGAGATGGCGCTGTGTTCGCAAAACGTACCTATGGGAAGATCAATTTAAAAAAAAACTTTTATTTTTCCTTTAATATATATTCGGGACGGAGATAAATCGAACCAATAAAAAAATATGTAAATCGGTCCGGCCGTTCTGGAGTTATAAATGGTATAAATGGTTAGTTACAACTTACCCGAATTCATTTATTTAAAAAGATTATCATATTATTATTTTTTTACGTATAATATGTACATCATAAATAAAAAGCTATGCCATATTTTTTTTGAGAAACTGCTCTTTCCTATAAGGACCATCGCAAGAAAAAAGAAATGTAATCAATAGTATAAAGATTTTTTCTCAAAAATGGTATGTAATATTGCCATAACATCTCTAAAAAGTCTCCAGAAAGTGAATTCTACCGGAGACTTATTCACAACTGTCCAGTAAGTAAGTATGTAATTTACTTACTGGACAGTAGTAGGGATAGGTCCGATATATCAAAACGTAAATTATATCGGATATGTGTTAGATATCATATCATATCGATATCAATATCAAAATAACCGATATTACAAAAACTATATCTAATATAACTGTACTACTAATACCGATATCTGAAAACCGAACCAAACCATTTACTTTTCAAAATCAATGACGAACAACGAACAAAAATAATTATGCCCGCGTTAGGTAGGCCATTTTATTCGCGCGATTTTTCGCTCATTCTGCGGCCTATGGAATTGTATGAAGCTGCACGCATTGCGGTAAAAAACTACATAAATCCGCGTAAATAAAATCGCAGTGCCTGCTAAGCCTTAAAGTGTTCATTTGTTTTTTTTTTCAATAAACAGCTTTCTATTAGCAAGCCAGTTTGAAATTTAAATAAAACCTTTGATAAGTTACCTCCTTGGTTGCCATGTTTCGGTGAAAAAGATCGTTCCATTTTTAAATTACACGACAGATAGAGTTAATATGTACTTTATTTGGCCGCTACACACGGCAGATATGGATTTTCATACAACTTTTGCCGGCCGCTGCTCTCATGTATTTGGTCTGTACTGCAATTTCGATTTTTCTCGAAGAAGGTTGTCAAAATAATTCTCAAATTGCCAAGCATGTTTGAGAAAATATAAATAAATGCCCCCGATTAGGGCAATTCCTAATCGATCACAATATCTATTAGTAATTGCCCTAATATGAATGTAACCTAAAATATTAATTAAACGAATTTGTTATTAAACTTTCTTTCATTTTTGAGAAAAGCATTATACAAGCCTCAACCAGTAAGAAAGACATCCTGGCCTCGTATATAACCGGACCTCACCTGCGGTTCAGTCCGGTTAACTCATACTTGGCCAGGAAGTCTTACTTACTGGATTCTGCAGTAATGTACTATTACGGCACGCTGTCAAATAATATGCTTTTTTTTTGAAGTCGTTAATCCTACAGAAAAAGTAATGTGCGTTGCCTTTGAGCTAGGGATAATTCTTAGTAGTTGAGTGATGGAAGTAATTTTGCTATATGCTAAATACACAATGTACGAAACATAAATTCTATTTCCTTTTTAGGGTTCCGTACCTCAAAAGGTAAAAAAGGGAACCCTTATAAGATCACTTTCTTATCTGTCCGTGTGTCACCACTGATTTTCTCAGGGACGGGTGGACCTAGCAAGTTGAAATTTATATCAGATACTGAGGTTTATAGTCCCTATTAGGTGTATAAAAATCAAAATAGATAAGATATGGGCAAGTTTAGATTTTCGTGAAAACTTGTAAGTACCAAAATTGACCTTAATTTACAACATTTTTAATCTTTCATTTTAAACTTATTCTGTAAGACCTTGCTTTTAACCAAAATTGACAATTCTAGGTCAACCGGAAGTACCCCATAGGTTTTGGGTCGAAAACCTATATGGTGGTTCCCGTTGATCTAGAATCATGAAATTTGGCTAAAAGTAAGGTAGTAGGTACGGAATCCTCGGCGCACGAGTTCGACTCGCACTTGAACGATTTTTTTCATTGTTAGTATACATATTATAGAATCATCAAAATCCTATTTTATTTGTTTTTATTCATTATAGACTCGCGTTTAACCACTATCTCGCCTGGTGACCCCTAGGTTGTAGCTATCAGGAAACAAGGACGCCGGCAGGGAATGCCACTCCTTAGCTGTACGCACAATGAAAGTATTTTCAAAACCCTTTGTGTGTGTGGGTGGGATATCCACCATGTACCGATGGCACATTGCCGTACGTCTTGTAGTCCGATGATGAAAAGGCCTAGGTGGAATCAAATTGTGCAGTTCCGTCGCACCCCGAAATGTAACCGATAAAAAACCGATAGGCTGGCAACTCGGCGTCGATGTTCGAGGCTCTGGAGCTTTGAGGCGACCAGTGCATCGTCACCAATAAGCCTTTTGGCCCGTCTGTCAATCGACTCAAGTGCATCAAGCTGGTATTTGGCAGATCCATCCCAGAGGTGAGAGCAGTTCTCCATGCATGACCGAACTTGCGCTTTATACAAGTTGAGCAGCTGTTCAGGAGTGAAGTACCGTCTCACCTTCGCAAGGATCCCCAACTTTTTTGCAGCCAATTGAGCCTTTGCCTCACTGAATGGACCAAAATTGAGGGTCGATGTTAACGTAACACCAAGAAGGACGAGATGGTCCGTTATCAGCACGGTTACACCACGGAAGGATGGAGCCGGGTGGAATTGGCTCTTTTTTGCGGAAAAAAGACACGCCTGGGTCTTAGCAGCATTGAAACTGACCAGATTGGCATTGCCCCATTCGGAGACTGCCTCCAAAGACAGGTTCAAGCGCTCAACCATGGCCTCCCGAAGAGACCGGACCTGAGGCCCAGTAGCCCGTGCGCCAGACACGTATCTCTCAGCAACAGTGCTGTCGTCTGCATACCCAAATGTTCCTTTTCCATAACTTTCCTTTTTTGACTAATCAGACCAAGAAGTGAAAGTGAAAAACATCTTCGAAAGAAGCTATGTCGATATTGGAGAAGTCTAAGTTAAACCGATAACGGTCTGTTAGACACGAGCGACATAAGAAACAGACATTAATAAAATAATTAGCTAAGTACCATTTCAGCTCCAATCCCTAAAGGCTAGCTGCAGTATGTGCTGTTATACAACTTCGGCTCTTAAATAAATCCAAAGTTTGGCGGCTTTAAACTTATTTATGTACTTTGATGACACTATTTTATCATCGAGTGCAGATTTATAAATGAATTCATAAAACCCTATGTATTTTATCTTCGTATACATTTGCGTAAATCTTTTATAAATCTGATATACCCCATTGTCCATCAAAGCACACAGAATTTGCATGAACTTTATACAAAAGATTATCTTAGCAGACCGCGCCATTTATACAGTATTTTAAAATCAAATTTCTCTCGGAGAGTGTATCATCCAGGCATTCTCTAGATTTATCTAAAAGAATATCAAAGAGTTGAAGAGGTAAAATGATAAAAATAATAACTCTCACATTAAAGTTCGTTGCATGAAACTTTTATTGCTTCGAACAAGCTTGTTCGTAGTGCCAGACGACTTTTTACTAAAACAGACCTAATCTGTGTATTGTGATAAAAATTAAGTTTTGCGTTTTATACAAAGGTTTTATACATAGCTTTGTTTTCAAATTGTTCCTGTTTTCCCAAAACATATACAATCTGTTTTGGTAAAGTTTCTGTTTCCATTGCCCAAAACTAAAGGCTATTTTTTTCTAACAACCAGTTAGCTGAAACTCGAGAACTGAGAATTAAAAAAAATCATGGACAAAACGTGAAAAAACATTCTAAAATCTTTTTCCGAAATAACTGGAACACTTTACAATTTTATAGGTCGCACGATATAACCTTTAGGAGATACATTACCGTGTCTCCAACGCAGTGTAAACGTGTGCAGTGCTTTGAAACTGGTGATGGATAGATAGCTGATAGACGGCACCGATTGCAGGCTATAGGTTAGGACGAGATACCGATGGATCGACATGCGATTGAGTGATGCACATTCACAAGACTGAACACGAATTTATATGTTTAAACATTAATCGATCAAGTAATTGTTGAACTATTATAGGATTTCGTTTATATTTCCAAGACTAGGCCTTGGATATACAAACGAGCCGCTCATATTACCATAAATTATGATTGATTTACTTGCGTAAAAAACTTATCTCAGAGTTTTTATTTAATTAAAACTTCATGGACTAAGGTACAATGGCAGACTAAAAGCCTAAGGCATTCTTTACTAGGCACCAAGGACGGTGAAGAGACAACATGGTAGTTGATTTGTTTTTAAATTAAAATGTGGAAAGCAAAAAAATATTTATATATAAAATGCACGCAAATAATGCATGTTTCTAACACGAGGTTAAATTGCCGGTATTTATTACAATATTAGCAATATAACCACGTGTTAACAACTAACTCAGAGTTGAGTTTTTCACACAAGTAGACCTTTACGCCTTAATTATAATTTTCGGTTTACAGATAAGAAACGCCATCAGCCTTAGACTGCTTGTGAAACGTTAACTTTTCACCACTCTATCTACAACTGTTAAACCTCATAATTATATCGAAAATAAATTAACAATCTAGAAATACCCGTAACATTCCACAAAGTGAATTTAACATTGACGCCGCCACAGGCGGAAGTTTGCATTAAGATAATCTGATTCAGAACGCTTGTGGAATGGACAAATGACATCCGTGAGACAGATTACACAAATATGAATATTGTAGCAAAATAGTCCGTCTATAATTCTTGATGTAAATAAGTTTTAATCTTACTAAAACGTTGATAGTTGTATTGAGTTTAAATTATATAAATAAGTTGAGAAAATACAGAAAACGGGCATACAGAATATTCGAATACTTTTTTGTTTTTGAAAAGGTCTTATTTTAAACCGACGCGGCGACGTCCGAAAAACTAATGCTTTATACAATTCAAATTTATCACTTTACCTTTTGTACATTTTCACGTAACGGAGCAGAGATATGTACCCAAACACTATTACCGTCATAGATTATCTGACAACAATGCTCTAAGATTGGCTATGGTGGTCTATTGAAGTGCCATTCTCAACAAAAGGCCTGCAGAATGTACGGTGTCGGTTAGTAGATAGGCTAGGTACGTTACAAAGAAGATTATGATGATGATAATGTTGATGATGTTTTCATTATCGATCTGCCTAGCCTTTTCCCAACTACTCACATATTGGGGTTGATTTCCAGGCTAACAAGATTCAGCTGAGTACCAGTATTTTAACGACTGTCTATCTGACCGATACCCAAGAGACTGGTGGCAGATTGTCTGACTTCTGACTATCTGTAACGACTGACGAATATGTACAAATGAGAGCCGGGACCAACAGCTTTACCGTGCATTACAAGGCATAGAGTTAGGTAAAAGTAGTCACTAATCCACGGACCGACCTCAGCAAGCTTCACTGCGGAGATCGATCTGTGCGACTGTTATCATTTAGATACTTTTAGTTATGGTGGTTTTCATGATGATGAAGGTAAGCAGATTGTATTTAATGATACTGCAGAACAAGCTATAGTAGACAATGTAGCAGTCAATAGACAGAAACGGACTAATGCAATGGCTTGCGTCAGACATCATGTAATTACTCGTACACCAGCAGACACTCAAGTGCGATGACCGGAGAAATGTAAGTGTAATTCTAACGTGTGATGCGGTTGAAACGTAAATACTGGCAATAAGTGTAGAGTAATTTGGTGTGTATCGCGTAAAATGCTACGTGCGTTGAGACGAAGAAATATAGAAACAAAGTATACACTGAAGAGGTTGATTCTTCTTGGAATGATAAATTAAAATGCAAACAAGTAGCAGTTATTTATTTACAAAAGTCGCTTACTTCAACAAACAAGTCCATAATAAAACTATAAGTTATCAATTGAAGCAACACTACGACTAGCGCTGCAAGTATATACAAACTTGAAGGAAGCAATTTATAAACTTTCAATAATGATGGATCGGCCCGAAGTTTGCCGAGTGAGCCCGAACGCCGCCCGACGATTTTTCACATAACGCCCAGATAATAAAATCCACACTTTGAAAACGTAATTCACAACGCTCGAGTTTATGGTGGCAATTTTCACGAGGTATAATACTCGCTTCAGTAATACACTTTAATATTCTACGACGTTTTAAAATATTTATAAAGTTTGCGTTTTTTTATGTTCTTACGATTTCATTATCACGTTTGTGTTGACTGTTGCTGCGTAAAAATTAATATATAATTTATTTAGATGACACACTTGAACTTTATAGCGTTGTAAACCGAGGACTTTAGTGTCTAAGGTTTACTAAATAATTGGATATGCGAATAATGCATAATTCTTATAAATAAACATTATATTCGCGAAACAACCTCTTTAAATTAAAAATATCGTGTTAGGTAAAAGCTAACTGATAAGTTGTACAGAAATAATATATGTATCCTTACATACTCGTATGTATCGCTCATGTTTTATACGAAGTGAGAGGAATTTTAAACGATATCAACGTGAGAAGGAATTTTCAAGTTGTGAACATTGTTAGATTTTCTGTCTAGATACTGCCGTAGTGCATAAAATAAGGAGATCTGCACAAATCAAGAAGTAAAGGTATGACTTCAAATTGCAAAATGTTTCATTCGTTTTATTTCCCCCAATTTACTGTGAATATAACCGTTATGCTGACGACTCACTTATTCCCGCTGACCGCTGCAATTCTGCACAAAAATTAACTGTCACACGTTACTGTCCTTTCATAACCATATACATGAAACAACACATTTTAAACAACCACGACTTTATTTAACACGCGAGAATTTTAATAGTAAAATCTCTTGTGACAAACCAATGGAATTTTAAAAAAGAACACTCTTTTCATCAAAAATACCAAGGAAAACTTGAGCTCTTTTAATTTTTTCAAAGGCGATTAATCGCAAACTAGATTTTCATCTAGCAAACATTTCAATGGCTTTTCTTGAGCAAAAAGGATCTGCAGCCACAATCATGTCAGAGCGTGCACTGCGAAAAAATATTATCTTTCAATTATAGCAAGACATCGCCGTCTATTTAGTCAGCCGCAATTTGTAATAAGAATTGAAAATAAAGGGGAACCCGACTCCAAATTCCCATTGAACCTCAGTATTTTTTTTAATTTTATTTATTTTGAAACATCGAATTTGGGTTGTTTTATTCACAAACTCTTTAAAAGCTCTTTTGAAATACGAATATCATCCTTTGCAGATGACAAATACATTCAGGGTAGATAACATCGGAAATGAAAGACATAAAACTCTCCAGGTCATAAAATATGCAGTAATATTAAGGAAATAGGTCACCTATATGCTGCAGGAGATGTGCTAGCCTATTCTTACCATGTCATCCGGAAGGCGATCCCTTTTGAGCGGAGGCTCACCTTGGAAGCTTATGCATTATTACTGTGAGAGTTTACTGCTGCCGATTGTTCATGCCGTGTGTGCCGCTTAAATTGAATAAGAGAAGATATATAATTATGTAGATTCTTTGCAATGATTAAAGAGGATTGTAAACGATCACGTTGATCACGTTTAGCTGTGTTTCTGACATTTAATTTTTATCTCAGCATAAATTTGATATTCCAATAACTGGAACTGCAAATTGTGATATAAAAGTGCATTACTTGGTTGCCGGTCTCAAAGGATATTAAAACAATGAATACTGTACAAAGTTCCGACTGAAGATTGATGGTTAAACTTTGCTTTATGAAGCGTTCATACGTTTGTTTGTATGGGAAACTTACTCCGGAACAAATTTTTATAAACTTTCTTTATTCAGTAATTCCATCGAAGGTACATATGGCCTCATAAAAATTCATCTTGCTATCAAACATAGCTTATATTGGATCGCCAAAATAAGAATTCAATAAACGTTCATAGTATTTTGAGATCGTAAACATTTAATTTGTTTTTCATATATGAGAAATTTAAATATCTCTGACATCGGATTCCGACGAAAAATGATCATACACATGAACTAGAACTTTAGAAGATTAGAAGATCTATTTTTACAAAGAAAGTTATGTTATTATAAAACTAGTTACGAATAAGTAGATCAAAGACTAGGCCAAGTCGAGACAGTACAAGGAGGTGATGTCGGCGCCCCGGATAGTGCACCTATAAGATATATATATATATATTTATATATAACTTACAGCAAACAAATTGAATACAAAGAACGTTGTGTTCAAGTAGATTGAAGGAAATTGATGAATAATGGAAAACATGATTGTATGAATTGATTTATTGAAACAGGAAGATGAGGCAAAGAATAATATGAGCGCCATCGAGATATATACTGAAATAGAATCGAAGAAATTGTTTATTTGTTTCTTTGATTCTATTTAATAATAATTATTATTTTGACAGATTAATGGGCAATTTTTCAATTGATATACTTTTATCTGAAGATGAAATAATATTGCGGTTTGATATCTGAGGATACAAAAATCAGCCCTTACTGTAGTGAAGTTTATAAATGAAAAAGAAAAGCGATACCAATTTTACACCATTTATAAAAACCATAAAGTCAATTTAGTCATAAATTCGTATTCACGCCAATAACATAACCGAATTAAGTTCTCTTGTTTGTTGATGGTCCAAATACACGTGCACCACAATACATTATAGTAATGCATTGAAATCTTCTCAATTGAAAGCCATCTCGGAGCCTAGTTTGCCGGCCTGAGTCGAAATCAATAATGACATAACAATACAATAAGCTTGTAATGCGCCAATAGCAAGCGTACGTGAGCCAATTGAGGATTACAGCTGCCTGCAAGGGTCCGTGTTACACACGGTTTCAAGGTTCAGATTTAGCGTCCACGATAATATGGCAGACATTTAGAATTTTAGATTTTTGGGGATGCTCATCATTGGGTATCTCATCTTTGACCGTAATTTGAATTTTCTCCTCAAAAGTATATACAATAGCAATGTGCTTTTAAAATAAAATACATACTAAAATAAATTTCATTTGCTGAATTTGTCGGTGTTTAGGTTCTTATGACAAACTCTGCAAAATTGCTTATGACTAGCAAAAAAAACACCAGGAACTCGTCATACATAACACTAACAAATAAATAAAATTAAAGTGTCTGTTTGTTATATCAAAATAACAACTTTTACTAAATGCTAAATGCGTATGTACGTTACATGAATCATAAAATAAATTTTGAAAATATTTGTCGGTCTGTCTGTTTGTTCCGGGTAACCGCCGAAACGGCTGGACCGATGTTGACGGAACTATCACTCTTAGATAGCAGATGTTATAACAAGTAGGCTTAGGCAACTTTTATTCTAAAAAAAAAGAATTATAAAAAAGTAAAAAAAAAAAAACCCTTATTTTTATTAAAAGAATGAAACCCTTCCATTTTAAAAAAAAGAACCTTTAATTTTTTTTTTTAATAACCCTTATTTTTTTAGTTTTAATAGTTTTAAGTCGCAGGCAACAGCAAGTTAGGTACATATAAAAATGCAAATACTAGGTTACGTCACAACCAATGCACTCCGCACTGACACAGCTCTAAATTTCGTTTAGTCCATAATGGAAAACGAGCTGGAAGCTTGTAATGCGACAGTCGCGTACGTACGTGAGACAATTGCGGATTACGGCAAATCCCCACCGATTTTACACGCAATTGCTCGGATTGAATCTGAGTGAGCAATGTCTTGCGCTGGACAATCCAGGCAATTTCTGGTCACTATTTTAATTCTATTGATTTTGATGGCTGCGGTTTGGTGGCGAGGGTCGTATCGGTGTTTATATTTTGTCTGTATTTATGAGGACGGTTAAAGAATTGCCTGTCACTTGAGGTTTGTCTTTTTAAACAACTTGGGGGTTTTACGTTCGACTGAATGTATTTTTTTTGTGGTTTTCTCCGATTTCTGCGTCAAATTGTGGTCCGATTTTGAAAATTCGTGTTTGGTTGAAGGGATGTGTTCCCAGATGGTAATGTTGCACCAAATTTTAATGGGACCACCCATTTAAATTTGGTGAAGATCTGATGAAGAACATCGGCGATATACAAAATAACTGTTCAATAAATGACGGCAAATCTTTCAGGATTACTGCAATCACATGTCTGTTTATTAATTAATTATCACTATTTCATAACATACCATCACGCCAATACTGGCGTACCCTTTAGAGCACGCTCAAAAGGGTACGCAGATGTGTACAGTTCACCCTGGTACACTCTCATTTCGCAGGTTATGTTCAAGTTACATGTTATTAGGGTAATCTATTCTGGCATAGCTTTGGGCATTACAGGTACCTTACTATAGAACTGGCCCATATACCACAACTAAAAATGAAAATATTTATTTATTTACAAAGATTACAAAGTCATAAAATACTAACTTTAATTTCGGAAGTCAGTGTCAAAACACAAAAATCGTATACAGTAACACTGATCTCCGAAATTTAAGTTATTTTTCACTTTGTAGTGTTTTTATATGGAAGACGGTTGTATCTTTTAAGTTTTTATTCTTTAATTTTTTTATTATTTATTAGGACTTTATTCACAAGTATAATCACTGCGTTTTAAATCTGTAACAACAATTTTACCCGTACAAAAAATATCTCGCATTATCTGCTTAAGCCTGTCACAATCATAAACATTTTGGCTGACAATCTCTTAGCATTCATACTGCCATAAACAAACAAGATACGACAAGTACTACCTCAGGACTACCTTATGTTTTCTGTTTTCCAGAGCACGTAAAATTAGCCTGTTATGCTCTAACTGCTGGAACATAAGCTTTAAAAGAACGAAGAAGGCAGTAAAAAATTTGTACTCACATTCAACATCAACGATGATCCTCTTGGAGACGGATGGAGGCACCGCGTTGGTAGCAATGCAGAGGTACGCACCCATCTCCGTGCGGCTGATGCGCTGCAGGCTGAGGGTGTCTCCCTCGTAGACAGTCACTGGAAGAGAGTGGACTGGTCAGTACAAGGAAGTTTGAAGATAATAAAAAAAATGTATAAGTTTATTAACAGATAGTATCAGTCCTCCTCCTCCGATGCCAGATAAATATAAATATTCACAAGAGCTACCATATAAGTCCCATGGGCCAGATGATGTCCCAGCTGACATCTGGAAAAGCCTGGGTTCTGGTCATGCTCCCATGGCTCACAGATCTGCTGAACAAAATACAGACATATGGCAAAATACCACCCTAATGGCGAAAAAGTTAGTGTGTCCAATGTATAAGAACAAGAGTGACGTTGCCAATTGTAATAATTTCAGAGGAATAAAGTTACCGTCTCACACGCTCAAATTATGGGAAAGAGTACTGTGTGCTCGGCTAACATCGATGACCAGAACAACTAAAAAACAGTTCGGTTTCGCTCAGGGCAGGTCCACAAGAGAAGCCATACACACCCTCCGATTACTCTTCGAAAAGTACAGGATAGATTGGGGTATCTATTGAAAAACAAACTAAACATGGTGTTATTTGCTGATGACACTTTTATGATAAATAGACGTACGAGTAACGTTGCCGACGCAAATAATGCATTGCGGCAAGTTCTAAATTGGTTCACTGCTAATAATTTAGCTTTGAATGCTAAAAAAACTAAGTGTGTAAAATTTGCCTTGCCGAATGAAGCTAACTAAGAAAACTTTTGAAGTTATGATTGTGACATTATATTAAACAACGAGAAGCTAGAATTCGTCAACAAAACGGTTTTCCTGGGGATCACGCTAGACCCAAGGTTACAATGGGGTCCTCATTTAATATCACCTGCGGGGTGGTTAAGTTCGGCAGCTTATGCTGTTGGAAAAATTCGTCAATTTACTGATGTAGATACCGCGAGTCTGGTCTATTTTAGTTACATTCGTAGTATAGTGTCTTACGGTATATTACTATGGGGAAGGGCAATTCGCCGGCGCGATTCTCTAGGGGAACTGTTTAAGGACATTAACATCATGACGGTACCTTGTCAATATATTTACGAAAACATCATGTACGTTAGAAAGAATTTACATCTTTTTAGTAAAAACAGCGATAGACATAGTTATGTTACTAGAAATAGGGACCAATTAATTCAACCAGGTTTCAGGCTGCCTAAACTAGCTTCATCTTTTATGGGGTATTGTATAAAATGTTACAATAAAATACCGCCACACATTCTAGAATTGAATAAGACGAAATTTAAAACTTGTATAAAACGCACACTATGCAGGCAGGCATATTATAGGTTGGGGCATTACATCGCTGATAAAAATGCTTGGCCCAACGCTATTCCTGCTCCACAGCCACTAGGGCACAAAAACAAGTGATAAGCAGAAAAGTTCTGAAGTATTGTTGGACCTGCTGAAGACTGTATGAATATATTTGTGTTGTATAAACTCAATTTATTTTTGTATTATATAACTGCACAGCACATATGTGAGTACTATGTACCAATTGTAAATATACCATTTACTGTACCTATGTGTCGTTCGTTGACTTCAGTGTGCCTTGGCAGTTGAATGTGTCATGCTCTCTCAAATGTCTCTCTGATGGTGGCACATGTGTTGGATCATTCGGTTTCCTTCATGATGGTTGAACTGAGTGGTGCCGATCCATGTGTCATGTTCGTGAACGGGCGCCATCAGTTGGGATTGGTCATATCTTAGCTGCCTGTTTTTAATTATCTATTTATTGTATTTTTAATTGTTTGTTTTACTCTAGACGCTTTTAAGTGTGTTTTTTTTTTCCACCGGTGTACCAAGTATGCTGATGAAATCGTACTTGTAGACAAGAAGGCCTCAGAACTCCAGAAGGCATTCGATTTGTGGCTGTCTGAGATTGAAAGGCACGGCCTTCGGACTAAAACCGAATTATATGGAATACGATTTTGGCGGTGCGGAGGAAGTGGACTGTGACCTCCGAGTAGGCTACATCAACCTACAAAAAGTGTCCCGATTTAAATACCTTGGCTCTATGCTGACTACTGACGCTCGTATAGAAGGTAATCGATCGACGTGTCGAAAAAAAATTGAAGATGTGACCCACCGAGTTAATGTGGCATGGATGAAATGGATATCTCGGTCGGACATTCTATGTGACACTAAAATGCCGATCATAACTAAAGGTAAAGTCTATAAAACAGCCGTTAGATCTACGTTGCTGTACAGCGCTTTATGTTGGGCAACATGCAAAAGCACGAACAACAGCTACACACAGCGGTGATGAAAATGCTCCGTTGGGCAGGGGGCGTGACGCGCTTGGATAAAGTGCGGAACGAATACGTAAGAGGATCCTTCAAGATATCACCAAACACTGACAAGATCAAAGAGAGAGCAGACTTAGATGGTATGGTCACTTTATGAGACATGAAGATAGCTACTCTGTGAAGACAATGCACAAACTAGATTTACACTCCTCCCGCCTCAAAATACACTCTTCTAGTCCGTATGCTATGTCAATACAAATATATAACAAAATAGCAGTATACATAAAACAAGTAAGTAAAACCAATATTTTTATTAATAAATTAAAACAATTCTTGATTAGTAAAACACAATTGACGATTATATGACGGATAAATTCAATTAAAAATAATAATAACTGTTGTAAGGTAATATTTTCACTCACCAGCATACTCAAGGGTAGCTGATCAGCATGAGACAATTGCAGGGATGATTTCGCATGAGGGTCGACAGAAGTAAAAGTCATATAGTTTGGTCAACTAATTTAATTTTACAACATACAGTCCTTCATCACAGTTTCTTGATGTTAAAAAAAAAGTATACAAGACTTACTTATAAATGGGATACATTTTACCCTTACTTCTCAATACTGGAAATATGATACCTCAAGCAGTATCGTTAGCCTGTGTATTTGCCATCCAGCTACTTGCAGGTCAAAATATGATTGCTCTTCGGAACTTGTTGCTGAAGATTGCTGCTCCCGTTCTTATAACCAGTTGACCATTATTTTATTTATTTATATAGTATACTAGCTGACCCGGCAAACTTTGTTTTGCCATAAAAACACCAAACATTCATCTACCCTACCTAACACTATCTACCCAACTCTACCTACCCTACCCTACCTACCCTATTCTACCTACCATACCCTACCTACCCTACCCTACCTACCCTACCCTACCTACCCTACCCTACCTACCCTACCCTACCTACCCTACCCTACCTACCCTACCCTACCTACCCTACCCTACCTACCCTACCCTACCTACCCTACCCTACCCTACCTACCCTACCTACCCTACCTACCCTACCTACCCTACCTACCCTACCTACCCTACCTACCCTACCTACCCTACCTACCCTACCTACCCTACCTACCCTACCTACCCTACCTACCCTACCTACCCTACCTACCCTACCTACCCTACCTACCCTACCTACCCTACCTACCCTACCTACCCTACCTACCCTATCTACCCTACCTACCCTACCTACCCTACCTACCCTACCTACCCTACCTACCCTACCTACCCTACCTACCCTACCTACCCTACCTACCCTACCTACCCTACCTACCCTACCTACCCTACCTACCCTACCTACCCTACCTACCCTACCTACCCTACCTACCCTACCTACCCTACCTACCCTACCTACCCTACCTACCCTACCTACCCTACCTACCCTACCTACCCTACCTACCCTACCTACCCTACCTACCCTACCTACCCTACCTACCCTACCTACCCTACCTACCCTACCTACCCTACCTACCCTACCTACCCTACCTACCCTACCTACCCTACCTACCCTACCTACCCTACCTACCCTACCTACCCTACCTACCCTACCTACCCTACCTACCCTACCTACCCTACCTACCCTACCTACCCTACCTACCCTACCTACCCTACCTACCCTACCTACCCTACCTACCCTACCTACCCTACCTACCCTACCTACCCTACCTACCCTACCTACCCTACCTACCCTACCTACCCTACCTACCCTACCTACCCTACCTACCCTACCTACCCTACCTACCCTACCTACCCTACCTACCCTACCTACCCTACCTACCCTACCTACCCTACCTACCCTACCTACCCTACCTACCCTACCTACCCTACCTACCCTACCTACCCTACCTACCCTACCTACCCTACCTACCCTACCTACCCTACCTACCCTACCTACCCTACCTACCCTACCTACCCTACCTACCCTACCTACCCTACCTACCCTACCTACCCTACCTACCCTACCTACCCTACCTACCCTACCTACCCTACCTACCCTACCTACCCTACCTACCCTACCTACCCTACCTACCCTACCTACCCTACCTACCCTACCTACCCTACCTACCCTACCTACCCTACCTACCCTACCTACCCTACCTACCCTACCTACCCTACCTACCCTACCTACCCTACCTACCCTACCTACCTACCCTACCTACCCTACCTACCCTACCTACCCTACCTACCCTACCTACCCTACCTACCCTACCTACCCTACCTACCCTACCTACCCTACCTACCCTACCTACCCTACCTACCCTACCTACCCTACCTACCCTACCTACCCTACCTACCCTACCTACCCTACCTACCCTACCTACCCTACCTACCCTACCTACCCTACCTACCCTACCCTACCCTACCTACCCTACCCTACCTACCCTACCTACCCTACCCTACCTACCCTACCCTACCTACCCTACCCTACCTACCCTACCCTACCTACCCTACCCTACCTACCCTACCCTACCTACCCTACCCTACCTACCCTACCCTACCTACCCTACCCTACCTACCCTACCCTACCTACCCTACCCTACCCTACCTACCCTACCCTACCTACCCTACCCTACCTACCCTACCCTACCTACCCTACCCTACCTACCCTACCCTACCCTACCTACCCTACCCTACCTACCCTACCCTACCTACCCTACCCTACCTACCCTACCCTACCTACCCTACCCTACCTACCCTACCCTACCTACCCTACCCTACCTACCCTACCCTACCTACCCTACCCTACCTACCCTACCCTACCTACCCTACCCTACCTACCCTACCCTACCTACCCTACCCTACCTACCCTACCCTACCTACCCTACCTACCCTACCCTACCTACCCTACCCTACCTACCCTACCCTACCTACCCTACCTACCCTACCCTACCTACCCTACCCTACCTACCCTACCCTACCTACCCTACCCTACCTACCCTACCCTACCTACCCTACCCTACCTACCCTACCCTACCTACCCTACCCTACCTACCCTACCCTACCTACCCTACCCTACCTACCCTACCCTACCTACCCTACCCTACCTACCCTACCCTACCTACCCTACCCTACCTACCCTACCCTACCTACCCTACCTACCCTACCCTACCTACCCTACCCTACCTACCCTACCCTACCTACCCTACCCTACCTACCCTACCCTACCTACCCTACCCTACCTACCCCACCCTACCTACCCTACCCTACCTACCCTACCCTACCTACCCTACCTACCCTACCTACCCTACCCTACCTACCCTACCCTACCTACCCTACCCTACCTACCCTACCCTACCTACCCTACCCTACCCTACCCTACCTACCCTACCCTACTTACCCTATAAACCTCACGGAGCCCGAGACCTTTCCAACGAATGCAAAACCGTGGAAATCGGTTCGTGCGTTCTGGAGTTATAGCGTCAGGTTATTGTGACTGTCAAATAATAACAGACAAATAATTAGCAATAAATTTTAATAGCGACTATAATTTGAGATTTAAACTATCCTATCTCTCAAGTTGGATCGAACTGCACATGGTGTGCGAATTTTATTATAATCGGTTAAGTGGTTTAGGAGTCCATTGAGGACAAACATTGTGACACGAGATTTATATATATTAAGATAAGAAATTATCCTAAGGTGCCCTGCCAATGGCAAAATGCATGATGAGCATCATATACGCACATGTTTCACAAGCATGGAAATTTAGACTAATTCAACAAATACACACGTCGCTTACTGAATAATTGATTCATAAGGAATCTATCCTTCATCGTGATGCTAGCCACCCTCTTTCCTCGTATCATCAATGAGCTTTTTAACTTTCTCGGTTAGAAAAATATTTAGGTGCTACTCAGCTCACGTGCACTCGTATAAAAGAATTGTCACTCTTCACAACCATAGACCTTGAGCGTTTATAAACCAATAGACGCATTATATCTATGGTTTTCTTTATGTAATTATTTTTATAAGGAATTAATTATCTAGATAGGTGTGGAATTGTATGATTGTTGAATTATATTATTACACACAATATCTAATATATTTTATAATGAACACTTTTTTTTTTAAAAAAAAAACGTTGCCCCACACTAGGAATTTCTTCCTGTATCGTGGGTGCGTTTACAAACATATAAACTCACATACACAAACACCCAGAGCCGGAACAACTATCTGTAGGTCATACAAATATTTGTACCGTGCGGGAATCGAACCCGCGACACGCAGCGCAGCAGTCAATCGCTCAACCACTGCGCCAACCGTGCGCCCAATTATCAAGGTTATTAATACCATCTTGATATCAACGCCATCCAGTGTCAAAACACGATCAACTGGTGACACATCCAAGCTGGTTCTCGTTTCTGGCGCAACATATCGCTTATACCAGTCGTATAAAAATCAATTGTTACACTGTTAACTCGATAAGTAAAATGACATTAATAAAAAATTTACTCAAAATATGATATGGACATTTTAATTATGTATTAATTTTATTTAATATAAACTATGTAAATCCAATATACTTATTGTAATATAAAAACTAAAACGAATAATTAATAAGTAAGAATAATATATAACTTAACATGATAGTAAAAAAGTATACGCATTAGTGCATTAAACCAAATACAAGTAAAATTTCAAAATTTAAAAAACTCTCGACACATTTATCTTGCGAAAACACCCCGATTCAAACAGTAAAATGCCCATAACTTTTGAACGGCTGAACCGATTTTATTCAAACATACTCGTAGCTAAGAACACTCTCGATAAAGTCACCTTTTAAACAAAAAAAACTAAATCAAAATCGGTTCACCCGTTTGGACGCTATGATGCCACAGACAGATACACAGATACACAGTCACACAGAAACACAGATACACAGATACACAGACACCCAGATACACAGCAACACACGTCAAACTTATACACCCCTATTTTTGTGTCGGGGGTTAAAAAACAGATAGAATGGAATAGATACCTAACTAAAATGTTAATAGATAAGGAAAAATTCAGCGCTATTCCTCTCTCCTAGACACTAGAATATTGCTGTGCCCGACAGGATCCATAATTGTTTCTGTAACTTATACGAGTATATACCACCTGTATGTACATTATGGATGCAATAAATTTAATTTGAATTTGAACAAGGGGCAGACCACCAGCCCCTTGGTGGTCCACTGTCGAAAGACACCTCAAGTAGAAAAAATTGCCGCCATCGACAACTCAAGATAGACCATCCTGGTGTAGACACACAAGGAGGCCCACCCCAAATAAATTAAGAAGGGGGCAGGAAGAAGAAGATATATGTGCTATTTTTTTTGTATTTAATAAACGCTTTATCCTTTATTAACATAAATACAATTGAATATGATAAAAACAAAAAACTAACCTATATACAAATACAAAAGGGAGACGGAAAAGAGCTCATTGTGCATCAAAAAATTCGTCCACATCGATGTCAATGGGAAACGTGCCCAGAACGCTGGCAGCATTGCCACGTTGAATGGCAATGCTGATTCTCTGACCGAAGAAAAGGCCAGCCCTCTGGTCACGTGAAGTGTCGACGAGCTTTGCGCTAACTTCTCTATAAACTCGATGCGCACTCGTACCCCATGGACCTATTGTGCTAAATTATGTTTTCTCTTTACGTAGAAATTTGTACAAATTATACAAAAAAAATAAGTGAGAATATTCTAACAATTTGTTACTTTTTCAAGAAGTGAATTCTTTAAATAAGTTGTTTCCTAAAGTTAAAAGATTAGCGTTTCTTAATCAAATTTATTTCCTTACCTAATACGAATCCTAGCTAGCCTATGAATCATTCCAATTCTTAGTTTAACTATGTAGTTGCATATGTTATGATTAAATAATTTAAAAATGATTTATACAACTTGTAATAGTTGAAATATCAACTTATTCTTATCAATCACGCGTTTACTGCCACCGTTTCATTATAAACCGAATGCTCTTAACACAATTTGTATTTTTGATAAACTTTTCAAGAATAAAACGCCGGTGAAGTTTTCTTAATAAGCTAGTAACTATTTTGAAGTCAAACCTTTTCAGTCATCAACCAATCCAAGCCACCTTGATTACCAACAGTAAACCTGAAACTACCTCCATTGAGGTCATTTAAAACAATCTAGGTAGCTCGACGTATAAAAATTAAAAATTCCTGGCTCGTAGCGCTGGGTCGGCAGCCTCCATCAAGTGCCCAAATGAGTTTGCCTCTATTTACAATTAGGGTACGTTTTCTACTGCCGCGAGCCGCTGCCTGGTTCCCTGGTGCGGTACGTTACCTACGACGGTACCGTGGCAGCGCAATGAATGTAATGAGAGAACGCTCTCCGCTCGCCACTTGAATACATTAAACAATTAGTGCCTTACCCTGCACCCGTGTACTTGTTTTTAATGTTTATTTTATTGTTTACATTGTTTATTATAGAGGCAGTTAGGTTTGGCAATCAGCTGTTGTGCTATTTAGTTCTGCATTGAATTTTAAGTTGGGTAATGGAGGAATAAATGGTTTTTAAAGCTGTTCTGGGAGTATGATCTACCTAACGTAAAAGTTACTTGTATTTTAAAAACGATGCATGGTGGTCCAATGTAGAAAGAAATTTCAAGCAGGCTCAATTGCCAGAACAGACAATCTCATTTAGGACAACTTGACGCAGGAAAATGAAGAGACCCGACTCTAAACGATGAGACCAGGATAGGAAGAAGGAAGGAAATGATAAAGTAGTGCGTCAGTATAATCTGTCAACGTTGCATTCCTTCGGTCTGTAAAACTTCATACAAAAAGAAGGTTATAATAAAAATAACTTCATCAACTAAGTGGCAAATATCTAACACAACGTCCCTAAAGTGGAGCGTTTTAGTACATAAATAATTTAGTAACAATGTCACAGCTCCACAAAATTAAAATAGAGCTTCTCTAGTCACCCTTTCATTATACGACGAGCGAGAGTAGTTAACTAAGTGAGACGATTACAGCTTGCTCAGCCAGATGACAGCTGTTCCCTCCTTTTACTTTTATATTCCAATCTGCCAGGAAAAAATAAACTTACATTTTCTTAAAGTGCAATGCATTTTGGAATATCAAAACGACTTCACCGACTGGAAATGTTGCCTCTTCTTTCCCATTTTCTACATTATTGACGTGACGAATATAGTACATCGACAGAGCTCTACGGTTCTTTGTTCAGCATCAAATCGAAATGTTTTCACAAACCTCGGCATAACAACTTTTATTCATCAGCACGGGCGGTCGCACTCGACTCTTCCTATTCAGCGCGAGTAAAAAGGGTACACCGCACCGCCACCGCCACCGTATTAATTTAAACAAAAGATTAACACGTATAGAATCGAAAACGGGAGTTTTTCGATGGCGGCCGTAATTAAAACATCCGTCGGGACAAACATACGTGGCAATGACAGCAGGGGAGAGGGTCACACACAATTAGCGACAAGTACCCTCCACACCACACGTTAATTTTACTCTGTACAAGGAAATCGCTCTTGAAATTAAACTCAATTTTTGGACGCCTTTGTCTGCGCTTCGGGTACTCTCAACCGGTTTAATTTGGCGGCACAACTCAGCTTTTCCGAGCCATAATTATCTTTAAACTGGATTTTTCTTGAAATGAGGCTTAATCCTCAGCTGGAGTGGAGGCCGTATTGGATGTGGGATTAAGGTGGCTCAAAGTGGTTTTATTATCATAATATCTGCAGTATAATCACGATTGGATTCGAGTGTATGTAATTGGGTGTTCTGGTTTTGAAGCAGGAAGGTTAGAAGTACCCATATTCTGAATAGGTTAATTTTCCGTACCTGAAAAACTGTAAAATATAATGCCATGGTGTTGAACTACAGTAATACTAATAAATAAATATCCAACTGTTTTGCTGCAGTATTGAAGCATAGCACAGATAAAAGTTTCTATCAGACGAACAAACCTAACTCCCTATCTCCAGATTGCAATAAAATACATCAAGGATCAAGAAAGCTGCTCCAGTTTACTCTCTATTAGTTAATGGTTCGGGAATAGCATCCGATGCAATTGTATTAGCTACAAGACCATTCACTGCCTTTATGGACGCATTAGGAAATGCAAACAAAACCAATTTTATGGGAAAAGTGGAAGAAACAATAGCATAAGTAGCGATAGAATGCCAAATGTTGGGGCAGTATAATGGTAATGATTTTCCTTGTGGTTGAATCCGAATTCTGATCTGTTCACTTAGGGAAACAGGAAGCTAACGTAGCTTAGTGTACAAACATAATGGGAAGAAAGATGTACAAATAAGGGACAATACTTTAGTTTTTTTAAAGCTTTTATTTAACTTGTCTTGTAAGTTAGTTAATGTGTGAGTCAAATAGCAACAAATTTTTAAAACAGTTATCCCCAATCGATTAAGCTGAAATTTTGCATACACTCTTGGTGTAGGGTGCAAATGCAAATACACCTTAACATTAATTATTGTCAATGCAATGCAAATGTCAATGTAATGTAAAATGTCAATGAGTGCCAACGGGCTGGAATCAAGAAATAAAAATGCAAGTTGTCCGATCCAAACCGCGTCTATTAGAACACTAAAAATTAATATTGAAACAATGCATCATCAATGCTCTGCTCGCTGCTGCTGCTGCGTGATTATCATAATATCTAATGTAGGTCGCACGTGTAAGTGCAAAGGTGCGAGCCTACTTATTGCACAACTCTTACTTAGTAAACAATTTTAAACTCATGTACGTGCACCGTACATATTGCCACCACAAGACTGCTAACAACTACTGAACTAAAAATTAATCAAATAAAATTAAGACAAGAACGACTGTAGAAACTAATGCAGAGCACTGATGTAGTAGGTACTAGGTATAATATGTAATGTAAAATATTTGTATGACTAATGTAGATATTATGTAACTGTACACTTAAAATCCATAAATATAATTGTCAAACTCCCTAATCACACACGTCACTATGTTTTTCAGTGTCAAATTTCACTTCACTTAAGGCGCGATCAACACTTATCACTTCGTTCACTTTTGACACCCGTTTGTTGATTTTGCTACACCCGCCCTCGATGTCATCTTCTTCTTCTCGTCCTCTTCTGCTTATCGCATCTCGCGAACCCTCCCCCTGTCTTTTGGTGCTCGTCTTTCTCCAAAAGTACACGTACGATGTTACAGACAGAGCAATACTAATCGTTATTACGACATAGATTGCGGTGTAGTGGTGAATGTCATGGGGGGATAACGTTTCCAGGTTTGATTGCTCTTTAATCGAGCGCAGTTGTGTGTCAATCTTCTGGAACATTTCTTCATGCGTTTCGATAGGCAATGACGAGTTGCGGATCGACGTATTGATGATGTTGTTGATGGGAAAATCGTGGGTATGATCATGGCGAATGGTTCGTTGACTATGACGTCACTTTTATGTTCTATGTATGCGTGCAACATGAATGAGTCACCCTGCAAGTTACATCCTCGTTTAAGTGTAATCAGACCCGAGTGATGTAACGACTCCGATGTCATTTGAGCGCCGCAAACTAATTGCACTTCGCACGTGCCACAACAATAATAAAACCATGTGTTTTGCTGGTGTAGTTTTACCCACTTGTCAGCGCATTCCCTTATTTCCGTGTGACAGTACACACTGTGTTCTTCATTGTCTCGGATCAGCTGTACATCGCAAATTGACTTGCGTCGGTCACCGGTGCGATAGATAGGGTGGTTTAATTTGCACATCAATGTTTTGTCCTGGATCTTTTGGCATTCTTGAACGTCAGATTGCTCGAGAGGTATGAATGAGTATTGGTTGGCGTTAAATGCTATTAGTTCCGAATTTGGGATGACGTACATCACCCGATTTATGCCAATACGTTGAGGTATGCTTATAAGTTTATTCAGCTCGTATAGAGCATCATTCAGAATAAGTATTTTTACTTCCATCAGTAAATATTGCTGTGTAATGCGTGCATGTATTCTGAACATTCTGTAGATGTCTCGTACATCATTCTGGACTTCTGGCAGCGTGGCATCGCGGGGTAGTTGTCTAGCTACTCTATCTAATTCGGTTTGCATTTGAGTTGGTGATAGTAAGTGTACGTCCATATGACCCTGGTACATGTTTGTCAGCGTATTGATGAGGGTTTGTTGGATTTCCTTTAGATTTTGGGCCATTTTTTCTGCAGCTATTGCCGATGTAATGATGTAGAATGCATTAGCGGTGTCATGTTTATTCGTTTCTGTTTTATTTTCCAGATTGGTAAGGTGGTCATTCATCAAGGTAAACTGCTTTACCATTGTCGCTTCGTTGCGTTGTACGATGTTATGCTCGGTTTCCAAAATACTTGTCTGATTTTTGAGAAGGTGTAATAAGTGGTTGTCATTGTGTTGAATGGAATTGATGTCGTGTTCGTACTTTTCTGCGAAATGCTGATCTAGTACTCCAAATAGTGAGTTGGCAACATATCCCACTCCGTCGATTAATCCTCTTTTGAATCTGTGTTGAATTAATCGTTGGGACTTCAGCAGATTATTGTAATAGTCCAGTTCGTTCATGCTCTGTTCGAGTTGGTTGATTAAAATGTGGAATTGCATCATCCAGTCCTCGCAACGATATCCTTTTATATGAGACACGAATTTTTGCAGAGTGTCAACGTTTCGCCAGTAGTTTGTCATGTTGTAGTAGAATACTAATTTCCATTCATCTCGTATTTCTTGTAAGTCTGCAATCTTGTCAAAGTAAATCGTTTGATTTTTTGTCAGTGGGGTAAGCTTCATGTCTTGTTGAACAGTGGGCGTTATAAATGCCATGGTCAGCATCAATGTGTAGCATATCAAGCTGTGCCAGGTAAGCTTTTTCGGTCGGCTCCGTCTGTTTTTTGTAGATGTGATGGTATCGCCAAGTCTTTCTTTTTCAACCTCAACTAGTGGTACTAGTTTTGTGATCGGCCGTTTAACTTCTCCTTTTGCAGTTTGTAATGTGACAACTCTCGTGTGGCCGTCTTTTCCTGTATGTAGCTCTGCTACACGACCCAGAGCCCATTTGCCTGCCGGTAATCTTTCATCCTTGATGCAAACAATGTCATTTTCTCGAGGATCGGTAGTTTGTCGTTTCCATTTTAGCCTTGTTTGGAGTTGTTGAAGGTATTCTTGCGACCATCTTTTCCAGAAATCCTTACTGAGCTGCTGTACAATTTGCCATCTCTTGCCTAAATTATACGTATTGTCAATGTCCGGTTCTGGAATAGTCATTAGCGATGTGCCGGTTAGAAAATGTCCAGGCGTTAAGCAGTTGATTTCTTCGGCGTTCTCTGTTACGGTGCAAAGTGGTCGTGAATTCAGGCAAGCTTCAATCTGGCATAGTAGAGTGGTAAATTCTTCGTACGTCAGGCGCTGATCTCCAATGACCCGTTTTAGATGATACTTCATGCTCTTCACGGCAGCTTCCCATAGTCCGCCTGCGCTTGGCCATACTGGGGCATTGAAGTGCCATTTAATTCCCATCTCGGATATTTTTCCCAAGAAAAGGTTGTCAATGGTGTCTACAATGCATTTATATTGTTGCAGTAAAATCCGGTTAGCACCCACAAAATTCGTGCC
Source organism: Orthosia cruda (assembly GCA_964057195.1). Classification (NCBI taxonomy): domain Eukaryota; kingdom Metazoa; phylum Arthropoda; class Insecta; order Lepidoptera; family Noctuidae; genus Orthosia; species Orthosia cruda. The sequence continues at coordinate 44,700,856 of OZ059831.1, read as the reverse complement.
GTTATCGCTGTACATGTCACGTGGCGTACCTCGACGGGCGCAGAAGCGCTTGAAGGCTGATAAAAATGCTATACTGGACAGCTCTGACACAAGTTCCAGATGTATAGCCTTTGTTGCCAGACAAACAAATACGGCAACGTACGCCAGCAATGTTTTGACGCCTCGGCCTTTATTTGCCTTGATCTCAATGTGGCCAGTAAAGTCAACCCCTGTATGTGTAAAAGGGCGAGAAACTGTCACTCTCGGCTCTGGTAGATCTGCCATAATCTGGTTTGAGGTTTTTGCATGAAATCGGCGACATGGTACGCATTTGTGTAAAACCTTCTTAACGGCGCCATATCCTCCTACTATCCATACTCTTTGGCGTAGATGTGTTAGGGTTAGCTTCGGACCTCCGTGTAATGTTGTACTGTGTGCTTGCCAAATTAATAACTCTGTCAATTTGTGGTCATGTGGTAGCAGAATTGGATGTTTCGTGTCTTCATTTAGGTTCGAGTTATGCAACCTTCCCCCTACTCGCAAAATGTCATGTTTGTCGAGGAATGGGTTCAAATTCAAAAGGTTGCTTTTGTTGCTTAAACCCTTATTTTCCTTCAGTCTCATAATCTCGTCTTTGAAGGTATGTAATTGAATCTGTTTAAGTATAAGATTTTCAGCGTTTTGTAGTTCTGTTGATGTTAAATATGCAGTTGTATTTGTGCTGGATTTCGAACAGTTGTTTATGAATCGTTTTATCCACGCTGTGACCCTTGTAATGTGAGCCATGTCGCTGTGTCGATCTAATAACTCAATTACAATTGAGGACGGCTCGAATTTCACAACATACGCTTTCATTTGTTTTTGTTTTGATTCGCATGTTGTCGGTATGATTTCAACTTTATCAGCTGTTTTGTCATTGTAATTTTTCACCCATTCTGGTCCTTGCCACCACAAAGGATGTTGCAATAGCTGGGAGCAACTGATGCCGCGTGATGCACAGTCTGCTGCGTTTTCTTCTGATTTGACGTACCTCCAGTGTTGTTTCGGGATGACTTCATGCACTTGTTGCACTCTGTTGCTCACGAACGACTTCCATTTTGTGACGTCACCATGCAGCCAGCCTAGTACAATCATGGAGTCCGTCCAGGCGTATATGTTGTTGTCGATGTTTATTTTGTTAGTGAATGCAAAAGTGTCAGATGTAGGGTTCCACTGTACACCCAGGGCTTTTGTAGTTCCATCGTTTGTAAAGTGCATTGTGGTTTGGTTTAGGTCTGATGATGATAACCTTTTAATCAAGGTCGGCTCGTTGCTTGACCACTTCCGTAGCGTTAGTCCTGCTCCGCTCAGCATGTTGATGAGTTGGTACTGCATTTCTTGTGCTCGCTCGATGGAGTTGTTACCACTTAGTACATCATCGACATACATTTCGTTGTTAATGACGTCAGCTGCTAACGGGTATTTCTCTGCATCATCGTTTGCTAGTTGCTTTAGCGTCCGAAGTGCTAGAAATGGTGCCGCCTTGGTTCCATATGTCACTGTGCATAGCTTGTACTCCTTAAGGGGACCTTGGTTAGGTTCCCTCCATACTATCTTCTGCAATTCTTGATCTTCTTCATGCACTAAGATCATGCGATACATTTTTCTCACAGTCTGCTGTAAAGACATACTTGTATCGCCGCCATCCCATGAGTAGTGTCAGTAGATCTTGATGAAGCTTCGGGCCACACTCCATCAAGTCGTTCAGGCTGTAACCTGTGTCAGTCTTCTGTGAGGCGTTGAAAACAACCCTTAATTTGGTTGTCAATGAGTCCTGTTTAAGGACTCCGTGGTGAGGTAAGTAACATGACGGGTTGCAGTCGGGCTTACTCTCTTTCATGTGTCCCATTTCCAAGTACTCTTGCATGAATTTGACATAGTTTTCTGACAGTTTGTCATCTCTGCATAATCGCCTTTCTAATTGCATAAATTGTGCCACTGCTCGTGGCTTTGATTTTCCTAATAGCTGATCGTAATTAGGCTTCATTGGCAAACGAACTGCATATTTGCCATTTTTCAGACGTTTTGTTGTTGCAGTGAAGAACTCTTCGCAGTATCTCTCCGCTGACGTCATTGAACTGCATGCATCCCCACTGATGTCTTCCATTTCCCAGTATTTTGTCAAGTCATCCACTTGGTTTATCACCACGTTGCAATTGAATGTCTTGCTGACGTTGCCTGACAGAATCCACCCTAAGCGAGTCTGTTGAGCTATGGGTTCATTAGTCTCTCCCTTAATCAGTCCATTCATTAGGATTTCAGAGAATACCTGTGCATCTAGAAGTATGTCAATGGGCCTTGATATGTTGTACTCTGGATCGGCTAATGTGATGTTTGTTACGTGAGTCCAAGTTCTTTTTGTAAAGGTGGCGTTAGGTAGATTGTTTACCACCCGTGGCATGACTAATGCTTCCGTGGTGAACTGGAAGTCGTTGTGTACGGACCGACAAAGTAGGTTCACCTTTCCTTTGCTCCTGTTGGATAGTGTGCCGATCCCACTTATGCTCGCGTTTAGCTGTTGACGCTTTACTCCCAGTCTTTGAGCTGCATTCTCAGTGATCAGGGTTATTTGTGAGCCTTGATCAACTAACGCCCGTAGTGTGATGTAATCGCCATCAGCTGTTTCTACTTGCAATAATGCAGTGGCCAATAGTATTTCGTCATCATTATTCGATGCGAAGTTATTTTGCATACTTTTAGGTGACCTAGTTGCAGTTGACTTCGACGGTTTATCCATCGTTTGTGTTGCTGAGGGCATTTGCGCTGACTGGACGATGTCGATGTGCAATAGCGTGTTGTGTGGGTCGCTGCACTCTCTGCATCTTTTTTGTGACGCACAATAGCCCTTGCTATGCACATACAGACAGTTTCTGCAAATATTGTTTGATTTTATGAATTCTAGTTTCGCCGAGCTTGCCATGTCAGTGAATTTCGAACACTGGAACAATGCATGATTGGTGTTGCATAATGCACAAATGATCTTATTAAATTGACCAGCGTTGTATGCATGGAAGTTTCGAGAGTTTGCTGGTTTGGGGTTTTGCTGAATGGATGAAATGCGTTGGATTGTGGTTTTGCAGGAGGCTTGCTACTGTTTTCTGGCTTCTTTCTATGCAAAGGTTCTAATGCCATGAATTTGTTCTCAATAAAATCCATAAACTGGTTGAACGTAGGTATCTCTCGCGGATCCGCCCTAGACTGCATGTATTCCGCGTACGTTTCGGAGTCTAGTTTCTCGCATAACACGTAGACTAGAATAGGATCCCATGAACCTGTATCTACCCCCAAATTGTGTATCGCATTTATGGTTTCATTGCTCGTGTCATATAACCGCTTAAGGTCGAATGCAGATTGTTTTTGCAGATGTGGCTGACGCATGAAACTCTGGAAATTCTTAGTGAACAACATAAACTTGTTGTTGTACCTATGGTTCAAGATTTCCCAACACGTGTCGTAATTTTCGGGTGAGATGTGTAGATGCTGGACGAGTTTCTCCGCTTCGCCGCGCAATCTCCCTTTTAAGTGCTGCATTTTTTGTGCTTTTGCAATTGCAGGGTTATTGTGTATTGCTTCTACGAACAGATCCATGAAAGTAGGCCATAACGAATAGTTCCCGTTGAAAATGGGAATGTCTATTTTGGGCACGGATTGTTGTTGGTGCACGGAGGCGTTCAGTTTTACGTTCAGCGCCCGCTTTGTTTTTACAAATGCCCGTTCGTGGCGACAAAACTCGTCATAGTACTCATTAGGCGCCCCGTCTAACAAACCATCGATTCGCAGATGCATATTGTCAATCGCTGACCACCGAGACCCTAACGTCTTCAAAGCGTCTTCTATCTCCCATCTTTCGATGACCTCTTCAATGATCTTACTCGTCACTAACCTGTCGAACGCACGGAAGTTCGCGTTCTGCAGCTGCTGTAGCTCGAGTAGCTTGTCCTCTGCTCCCGAGGAGCTCCCGAACAAGGTCCTGTCAAACTCCACGTGTACCTTGCTAGAGCCGGGTCCACTCTGCACCTTGGTCCCGCATGCTGTAAGCTCCTGCCGCACACCGTGGTACCAATCCCTTAATACTTCGTGAATATTGTTGGTGAAGTACTCATGCGTTTTGTCTTCTACCGCACTCAGCTCCTGATGTTTCTCTTTACATTCCGCCCAAAGCTGATCTAACCGCTCAAGCCTTTGCTGAATGTACTCGGGGGTCTTCCTGCTCGCTGAATCCTTCTTGAAGTTGGTATGGACCCTCTTCATCTCCTCCAGGATCTCAGCCTGACGCGCGATTAAACCCTCCATTGTTAACGAAGTAAGCAAAAAATGAACGATCTTACTTGAAACTCAGGAACTCTCCCTTTACGCTGATGTAACGCGTCGCTCTGGAACCTGGATCGCTGCGACTGCTTCTGCACGGCAACACACGACCAAGACACAAGTCACACGCGACGTTTTACTGACCGACAAATCGGACTGTACGGTACTTGCAATAATTTCGAAGGACCAAAAAAAAATAATGTAGGGTGCAAATGCAAATACACCTTAACATTAATTATTGTCAATGCAATGCAAATGTCAATGTAATGTAAAATGTCAATGAGTGCCAACGGGCTGGAATCAAGAAATAAAAATGCAAGTTGTCCGATCCAAACCGCGTCTATTAGAACACTAAAAATTAATATTGAAACAATGCATCATCAATGCTCTGCTCGCTGCTGCTGCTGCGTGATTATCATAATATCTAATGTAGGTCGCACGTGTAAGTGCAAAGGTGCGAGCCTACTTATTGCACAACTCTTACTTAGTAAACAATTTTAAACTCATGTACGTGCACCGTACACTTGGTTTGGATAACAATCTACGGTAAAAAATGTGAAATCATTCTAAATCCATTACGGTGGACTCCCAAAGATGGCGGACAAATTATTTGTATGCACCCCATATACGTTTTTTATTTGATATGATACGCATATCAAATAAAAAACGTTGCTGAAAGAAATATGAGAAGCTTAATTTATTATTAACTCTTTCTGATTACTAATTGAAATCTTAAGATGACTTAATCAAGGCAATAATTTTCCTTGATTAAGTCATCACATAACATTTCATTATTAGATCATTCTGTGGCAAGTTTAATTAAAGTAAGTACATTTAACAATTTAAAAACCAACTTTTAACTTATTTTATCTACAACATAAACTTGACCACAGATCATTTTAATAGGAAGCAAACCATAATGACACATTTTAGCCTCAATTTTTTTACAGAGTAAAAGCCTTTAGTTAATTAAATTATATTAAATTTTCAGTCTCTTAGGAGTAGCAACCCTGTTATAGAGATCTGTAGTTGGCAGCGGTAACAGCTGCGCTCTGCGGATTGTTAAAATATATTATATGCTTCGGTAGCAACATGCTCCTACATAGTGGTTTAACTTAGAATGTCGGGAACGACTTGTAGATATATAGTTAATAGTATGGATCATGGGGAGAGACTTTACAACTAACTTGAACAAAAGTTACAACCTCGAGATCTCTAAGTCAGGAATGAATAGGTTACTTCTAGGCAAGCGTGCTTCACCGTCAACCACATCATTGCTTACCATCAGGTGAGAAAGAGAAAAACGAGCCTATCAACACGAAAAAAAAAGTATGTATTACATGAAACAAATTTTGACTCTTCTGCTTTACCAGGCTTACATAACATTATTAAGATTTTAGATAACAAAAGTCTACCGCTAGATATGTCTAGCGGTAGACTTTTGTTATCTAAAATCTTAATAAAGCCTCTTTGAAGCGTTGCCATATAGGCCGATCTTGTGCTTCTCGTATTCCAAATGGCTTTATTCCTTACAAAATCCTTATAATATATAAGAAGGCATCAGTTCAAAACCTATATGTTCTGTGTTTCAAATTACAATTTTGTAATCTGCTCAAGACGGTGTGTCTAAAAGGAAGATAAATATATTGCACGTAACAGTCTGTTTCTTTTTATTAGGAAATTAAAACTAACTGGGTATTATTTCACGTTTATTGCGAATGCTGTGTACAAGTCGAGTTGCGATGGAACAATAGAAAGAAATGTTGCCAATAAAAACGAAATGAACCGTTAAAATAGTTTTATGATCAATGCTCACAAAATATAGGTTATCTGTATTATTAAATTGCTTGACGCTCTCTTATTAAGGACCGCAAGTTTACTGTTAATTTGTGTCTGCTTTTATCTGGAGTATTATTTTGTTTCATTTAGATATACTTACTACAAGTAAATATGATTAATCACTCTTCAGATCCATTATTCAGGTTGCTTAACCTTACAAAATCTTTCATTCACACATACAAAAATATTTTTACAGGTCTGATCCAAGCTAACAAAATAATTTTGTCACAAATTGCCACATTTAGATGCCCACACCAGTCTATTAATACTTTTAAATGATTTATAAACGGCATATACGCCAAAACAAATTTTATCATTAAATGAACTTCCGACCTCCGGCCAACTAAAAATACCCGCAACTCCAAAAAATCGCCTCAAAATAACGAGAAGATAAATTGCATTTTAACAGCAATTGGCACTGCCCTATCAGTGCGCAGTAGATAAATCGCTGCAACACTCGCTGCTAATTGACACGCAATTAAACAACTTTGCTGACGCCGCTGAGAACTTCGCAAACTGAACCGGCTTCGGCTTCGGCTTCAAAATGCGATTATAGATTGCGGTATCTTTTGCAACTTTGGTTGCTAAGTAATTGCACGTATGAGTTATATATTGTAGGACGTGTACAGATTTGAATAATTTTGGATATAAAAAAATATTTATTTATCTTTCGATTTTTTTTTAAAACTTGTGTGTAACCAATCGAAATAATGCGGGTGTAGTGGTGTTGATTGAATAGTGTTGAGAGTGATGAGATGAGTAATACAAATTGGTGATAATTTTAAGTAGCCAAGTGTTAGGTATTATAAGAAGTCTCCATCAAAGTTGTTGGTGTTTAAATTTTTTAACCACAATGTTACATATTATTCAAATAGTCAGTAATAGTGGACAGTACAGTGTTGAAGAAGAAACCGTGTTTGCCAACATGGCTCAATAGCAGGAAGATGTTTTTATTAATTATAATCAGCAAAAAAATCACACGTGCAAAAAAATAAAGGTACAAAACAAAACAATCTGATAGACATCTACTAGATGTGAACCTTACATGCATTTATAAAAACACTTACTATTAAATGAATTAATGAATGATGATAAAGATGATTAGATATCATTTAAAAAAATCGTTTGTTTGAAATTTCTGTTGTCCTCTCTAACAGATTTTCAGTCACTTATTACTACAAAACCCAAGTTTACCTTTCTTCCTCCTATCCACAGAGATCGGCTGTCCATCCTCCCTGCGCCACATGATCTTGGGCGCGGGGAAGCCGTCAGCCTTGCACACCAGGCTGATGTTCTGGTTCTCTCGCACTGCTACTGCAGACTGCGTGCTTTCCTCGTCCAGGATATTTGGTGGCACTGTGGGAATGAAAAAACTTATTAAAATAGAGAAAGGAAAATCTAAACTTCGTGAAAGTCCAATATTAAAATTGGGAACAGTCTTGTCCTTTTTAAATTTCAAAATTTAAAATCATGGTGGGTACGCAAAATTCAATTTGAAAATGTATAAAAATTTTAAATATCCATAAATTTTTCCATAATGTTTTTGAGAGGCTTAAGAAAAGGCCACCCTTCCCGCTCCGATTAATAACCGCTTCTAAAAATAAACGATGCAGATTTAGAACACGTAAGCGGCCACAAGTTGCGTCCTAAAGCAATAAAAACAAGATAAAAAGTACGTGGCACGTTTAAAATTCAAACACGAGAAAAAACCACCGCTTTATTTCCACTTAAAAGTTTGTAGGAAACGGCCATATAAAAGACTAAGTGTTACCCGTATCGGTGATTTGGGACCGAACCACGCCTACGCCATTTTATATATCTAACATTTCAACTGGGCACCAGATACGAATGTTATCTCGACTAAATTGTAACTGAGACTTTGGCTACGTTCCATATTTGCTGATTTTCAGGATGGAGCGCTAAAATTATTAGTTAATAACGACAAATTTAGTTGTATTGTAGAGGAGTAAAAACATGCTGCGACGTAAACAATGGCAGCTGTACAAGCCGTAGATGCCAAGAACAGGTAAATTATTTATAGTGCAGATTAGTAAGATGACAGTTATATTGCTCCAGTAAACAACAATTTATGTTAAGATGATACGGCAGGAACTCCGATGCTGAATTATGCTGACTCATCCTCGTGTCTCTAACAGGAAATTACGAACAAAGAAGAAACGAAAGTATGTCAATGTGTGTTTAACATTCTCGGAGGCTCAAAAACATATAATTACAACCGAAATTTATAATTTTCGTTACATTGTTTCATCCATTACGTCAACAGTATAAAACAACAATTAAATTCTGCTAAGAGTTTATTTCACAAAGCGATAAGAAGAAAAAGAAGCAGCTATTACCCCTTTCAAAATACTAAAGGAAAGTAATTAAAAGTTTCTTTTCTGAGCAGGATCAGCGGTAAATAGGGCTCGTCGATATTTTCCCATTCCTGATTAATAAGTTTCTATTATATTGCCAAATACCTCCAGTTGTCAATGAGAACATATAATTAGGTGCTAATTGGTTTCGGCCAAAATACCAATAATACTCGTAATACCGAGGTGCAGATATTAATTTAGTTACAGACGTAGAATTTAGTGTCAGATAAAGTTTAGGATTATGAAAAAAAAACTGAATAGAGTACAAGAGTTACTCCGTCTCCACCCCAGGTTTAAATTCAACTGTACTTTATCCAGACCTGAACTCCAAGAAATTCTGTATCTACTTTCATGTGTACAGCTAGCACAAATACACCGTAACGTGAGATATATCCATCTGTCGTGCGGGGTTAGGACTACACAAGCGGTGCATCCATCGCACTTAATCGCGCGTCGGTATATATCGGCGAATTCTGGATCGTAACGGGGGCGTCCCATAGGACACGGCACGTTTGATACATGAGAAGTTCAGTGCACTTTGCCAGGTTAGAGTTATAAACTTACAGCATAGAATTTGAAATTTTAGTGACAGAAACAAAAACATGTTATCTAAACTGTTCTTGAATGGAGACCACGAATAGTTAAGGTGGGACGTCCTCAGGCCAGATGGCGCGACGATTTACGCAGGGTGACTGGTAGCAGCTGGATGAAGGGTGCTGAAAGTCGAGAAAAATGGCGTGCAATAGGAAGAGCCTATGTCTACAAGTGAAATTCAAAAATACGATAAACTATAAATAACGTATTAAACCCTGTTTGCTATCTCAAAAAAACTATTTACCAACTAAAAAGAGAAAAATAAAAACTTTTGAACAAAAAAATTAACCAACTTCCAAAACAAAACACTACGAAACAAAAATAACTCTCTTTTCGGAATTCGGTGTCTTTGAAACCAATATTTTTTCGTTATTGACAACGACTGCCGAAAAGAAAGTAAATTTTTAGTTTTGGTAGGTACCTTATATTATCATGCAAATCAATAATACCCAGAGGACTTCTCATAACAATGCCAACAAGCCTTAACACGACTGGGATACATTGTGTTATTACGGAGTTCCAGTACCTACCTTCCGGCTTCATCATCAGATCAGTTCGATAGTACCATTTTCATAAAAAAACATTTATTTAAAGAACAATGGCAAAATCTTAGCTGACTTAAATTTGAGCATCTGAAGGTGAGTTATATACGAAATATATTCCATTAATTGTCTACGTTTTTTCAAAGTATAACATTAACTGGTTCACGACGGATAAAAAAAACATTATAAATAAAAGTTATTTGATTTTTTCGTTAACTTTCATTTGTGTAGTGTTGCCATTTTATACTTATTCTGCTAAGTGACTAGACATAAACATAACCTACAAAAGTTCATGACTGAATATCTATTATTTTCGTTATTCTCGAACAAAAATTCTTGCATAAACTAATTCAGAAGATGACCCTGAGTAAAACCAGATATTTTTCATTTAAATACGTAGGAATTTTATCTCAGCTAAAATAATGTATGGGCTTCTGCCGTTGTCCTTTGCTCATTATCATCATCATTTCAGCCTAAAGACGTCCACTGCTGGACATAGGCCTCCCCCAAGCGTCGCCACACTGATCAGTCCTGTGCGTTTTGCATCCACCGGACGTCCGCAGCCTTGACTTGGTCGTCGCTCCACCTAGAGGGAGGCCTTCCAACGCTGCGTCTGCCGGTACGCGGTCGTCATTCTAGAACTTTTCGGCCCCAACGGCCATCTGTTTTGCGAGCAATGTGCCCTGCCCACTGCCACTAAGTTTGGAAATTCTTCGGGCTATACCGGTAACCTTTGTTCTCTTGCGGATGTTTTCATTTCTGTTTCGATCACGCAAGGAAAATCCGAGCATCGCCCTCTCCATTGCCCTTTGGGTAACTTTATGCTTTCTGATGAGGCCCATTGTTAGCGACCACGTCTCTGTCCCGTAAGTAATCACTGGCAACACACACTGGTCATAGACTTTCGTCTTGAGACACTGTGGTAAGTTGAACGAGAAGATACCGCGCAACTGCCCAAACGCTGCCCAGCCGAGTCGGATTCGACGGTTGACCTCTTTCTCAAAGTTTGACCTACCTAACTGGACCGTTTGTCTCAGGTAGACATACTCGTCCACAACTTCGAGTGTAGAGTCTCCGACTTTCATAGGAGTGGGTGCAACATGGGCATTCAACATCACCTTGGTTTTGTCCGTGTTCATTTTTAGACCCACTCTTTCGGAAGCTCTACTGAAGTCATCGAGCATTGTACTGAGGTCCTCCGTAGTCTCAGCCATGATCGGCAAACCGAATGATGTACTCGCCATTGACGTTGATGTCTATCTCTGTCCAGTCCAGAACCTTGAATACATCCTCCAGTGCAACAGATAACAGTTTCGGAGATATGACGTATCCCTGTCTTACACCTCGCTGCAGAAGTATAGGTTCCGACGTCTGATCCTGAAGTCGGACTGACATGGTGGCGTTTTCGTACAAGCACTTCAGCACCTCGATGTACCGGTAGTCGATTTGGCACCGTTGGAGAGACTGCAGTACAGCCCAAGTCTCGATCGAATCGAAGGCTTTTCGTAGTCCACAAACGCTAGCAAAGAGGTAGGTTATACTCTTCGGTCTTCTGTATAACTTGCCGTAGCGTATGTTGCTCATCACAGTTATTTAACTATTCGATATATCTTATACCCAAAACATACTTATCATTGAGAAATTCCAGTGACCATCTGTGGTCTTCTTCATCAGCTCCACTTTACCAAGTGATACGTTCTGAATGCAAATGCTTCCCATGTTGATGAAAATATCAAAATTACTATATATAAGCCAACAAAATTTGAACAATTGTCTCGATTTCCATGGGAACCTCTCATCAGATACTGACTTGGAGGCAATTGGACCACCTCAAAAGAGGTTGTTGGTTGCTTCATAAAAAAAATAATTTGCCAAATTGGTCTGTAATTGACGGAGTAATCGATGAAAATACACAAAATAAACAAAGTCGAACATAGAACCTGCTGCTTTTCGGAAAGTCGGTTCTAAAGGGTGCTAAATAAACAATGAGATTTAGTATGTTCCATTACATTACTGGGGTTATAAATGCATTTAGTTTGGGGTTTTTGGTTTGGTCTATCTACGTTATATATAGACAGAAAAAAAATATAATTGCACAAAAAAGTGGCGTAGCAAAAATAACTGCCCAATATTGGGTAAATGAGCGTAAAATCAATATTTAGAGGATTTTTCATGAAGACATTTTAGAAGTAGATATTCACCAAAATAAATAACAAAACAAGAAAACCGATCCGTCGATTCTTCGCAGAGTTCAAACAAAGAAGTATAAAAGCCACACTCACCAACAACCTGCAGATATCCGACTTGACTGATCATAGGGTTGGTATTAACTTGGCACATGTAGTAGCCCCGGTCTTCCTGCTGCACCTGGCTGACGTGCAACAGCCACGTCATGGCGTTATCGTGTGACACGCTAAAGCGCGCCAAGCGCGTGATCACGTGCCGGTGGATTGTCAGGATCATCTGCCTGTCAATGTGGATCCATGCCACCTGCCGACAAAATAAAAAGTTTATACCATCTTAAATGTGCACCTTCTAGGATTTAAAAGAGGTCAATGTTCTTGAGTTGTACAGGTTTCCATGCTGGTCCCACAAAATTTAAATTTGAGTCTATCGACACGAAAATGGAAGATCATCTTGGAGAATGTGAATTTAGTTGCTTTGAAGAGAGACGGGACATAGGTGGTAGAGAACACAGATGCTGGCAGAGAGTTCTATATTTAGCGGTAGTTCGATAATTTATTATCGACCGACTATTACATTTATGGCTCAGATTGGATCCGCAACAATTATATACTCATATGACAACCAAACACCATAAAACTACATAATATTTTAAACATGTTACTTTCAGCTGTACAACTACTAATAAAAAAGCTTTTGAGTATATAAAACTTTCAGTTCAACTCCACAACGTTTTTAAAAAACCCTGCACATAACTGGTTTATGAACACAGAATACTAAACATTTGAATTCATAAAAGTTCTGGCATCAAAGCACCGAGTTATCATTTGGACGTCCGACTGGTTGATATATCGAGCCAAAGCGAGTTGTACTACAAATTCCCTACCTGGTAAAAGTAATAAAACTAAAATAGAAAGTTTATTGCGGCTGCTTTTACTATATCCACGTGAAATTTATGCCGCTCTGAAGTCAGGTTATTGGTCGGGAATGGATTGAACTGTAGTATAAATTCACTTCTAACTCGATCGGAAATTGAATTCAAACACATACCCCTATCCTATTATTTATGTAGTGGTTTCTATCACTCATTGTTTTCTTAGTGAGTTTTATGTAGTTTACCAAGTGTGTATTATTTCATGAGGTTTTTTTTTATTTTGATATTCACTACCTTAAATCAGAAAGTACGACTACTATTATAAAACTTCCTTTACTAAAAAGGAAATTTTATAAAAACGTTCTCCAATCTGTTACCATTAAGTTAAAAAATAGCCAATGATTCTACAATACTCATATTTCTTGTCTACTTAATTTTCCATGTAAATTCTGGAAGTGAACTGAAAGATAGAGCTCTTAGCCGAATAGCCAGCAAGGTATCTCTCCTTATGTTTTATAGCAGTTTTAAAACCCAGTAGTTTACGGCCATACGTGACTTGAGTGACACTGACGTACTACTGACATTTAGAGAGAATAGGACTTCAAAAATCTAGGCTATTACAATCTTAATATAGAAGTGTAATGTTTGACAATAAAACTTTTAAACTATACTTCATAAAAAAGATAGCTTGATCTCTGCGACAGCTGTCAGTAACAATAGCGCTTGACAGGCTAACAATAACGTAGCAATAACATATACGTCAATTTGACATTATGTCGCAGAGATCAAGCTATCTTATATGAAGTATAACGACGATTTCTATTAAATGCTGTAAATATCAAATTTCTAATATTTACTTACATTGCTATTTTACAGTTGCTAGTAGACATACATATTATTATCATAGATAATCCATAAAGCAAAGAGCCCAAACAACAGATAAATAAAAGCCGTCAGCTTAGATCCGAACTCCCTTAGCTCCGAATCTATTTCTATAATTCTAAAGTTGGCGAGACCAACACAGGCGATAGACAAACAGATAAGACCACCAACAATCCTAAAACCAAACGACAAACTGCGAAAGTGACTTAACCACGCATCGTTGTTTGCTTTGACGGAGTCCGCGTTTAACTCGAGAGCCGCAGACGAGCCGCGATGCCGCCGTGCCGCACTGCGCAACACTCGATACAGTGCATATTTTACGAGACCTGACTCAGTTACCCTCAGATACGCAGACTCACGATACAATCGGCATTTTAGTTCCTTTACTTACTTATTTATCTTAATTATCGGATGGGGAACGTTTGTAAGGCGACGATTGCAGACAACGCTGGTGCAATACCGCGCTGAATTATATATTGTGTGTATTCATGAGATTGCCGATTTTCTACCCTTTTGATGTTACTTCCACTAACAAAGAAAGTTTCAATTGAGATTTTTTTAGATAAAATAACGTCTAATTTTTACGGCCATGATAAAAATTATGAATAATAAATAATGGTTCATTACTCCCCAAGTGCGCGTAGCTTTTGGAAGTAGACAAAAAAAAATATATATTTTAGTCCCCCTTTAGATAAAGAATGATGATACATTATTTATTCAACAAGCTCCCGATAAAATCCATTCAATTTTGTTTATATGGCGTGTTATGGTTGTACGAGAAGCAAGGACGCATAACATAAAATGATCTGAATGTACCCACCACCTAAACAATATTAAGTCCATTGACAACCCTAGAAGCTGTATGGCACACACATGTTGTGTAGGAGATCACTGCTGTACATGTGTGTGTCAAACTACCATAATTTAAATACACGCAGCAAACACGAAATTGTAATACCCAAATTCAGATTAACGAAAACTAGCAAGTCTTTTCTTATAAACAGTATACGCTTTTATAACAAGTTTCCAAAGTCAGTTATAGAACTAACCGATGGAAAGTTCAAAAACTACATCAAACGTGTCCTTATTAAAAAAACATATTATAAAATCAAGGACTACGTTGAAGATAACATTTTGGCTTTAGCTCCTTCTGCGCATGTGGCTTCCCTGGTAACTCATAAATGGCACATAATTTCTTTTTTTTTCTTCTTTTAATTAGACTTTATAAATGGTTTTCAATAATCTTTATATTCCTTTGCTAAGAATAGTTGCAGCACTGATTAACATTTGTGCCACATGTTAAATTTAGTCTTGCTATTTTTATTTGTTTTACCTTTGTATAGATTCTTTTACCGATTGTTTTGTGAATGTGTGAACATTGTAGGCCTTCTAGATTTCTAGATGCTTGTTAACATTTGTTAACTTATTATCTTGTTTTACTTTATTCTTTTGTTTATATAATATATCGGGTGTCCCAAAAAGGACGCAAGATTTCAATTTGCCGCCAGTTTTGTATTTTAGTGCTGGCAACCCTGAAATAAAAAAACATTTGACAGCTGAATGTTTAGGATTTGTAAAAATGGCGGGTTATACGAAAGATCAACGCGTTTTTATTATTGAACAATATTTGAAAAGTAATGAAAGTTTGGCGGGTACGGTTCGAAAATTCCGTGCAAAATATGGTCGGAATATTGGCTTGAGTTCATCAACTGTGAAGAGACTGGTTGCAAAATTCAGGGAGAGTGGATCAATTAATGATGTTCATTCCACTGGTCGTCCAAAAACAAGCCGTTCAAATGGCAATATTGAATCTGTGCGTCAGAATGTCCGTGAACATCCAGGAACATCCATTAGGCATCGTGGACAAGAATTGCAAATTTCAAGAAGCTCTCTCCAGCGTATTCTCACTAAAGATCTGCATCTCCATGCTTACAAAGTTCAAATAACACAAGAACTGAAGCCCCGTGATCATGGACAGCGAAGAGAGTTCGTTGAATGGATTATCGACCGCCAAAACAGGGATGCAGATTTTTCAAACAAAATCATCTTTAGCGACGAAGCACATTTTCATCTCGATGGCTTTGTTAATCGTCAGAATTGCCGCATTTGGGGCTCAGAGAACCCACATGTGATTGTTCAAAAACAAATGCATCCACAACGTGTCACTGTTTGGTGCGGGTTTTGGGCTGAAGGCATTATTGGACCATATTTTTTTCAAAATGAGGCCGGTCAAGCGGTTACTGTTAATGGGGCTCGATATCGCAACATGATAACAAGGTTTTTTTTAGCCGAATTAGAGGATATCGATGTGGAAGCAATGTGGTTTCAACAAGACGGGGCCACTTGCCACACAGCCGGAGAAACGATGCAATTACTGCATGAAACTTTTCCTAGTCGTGTGATCTCTCGATTCGGTGATCAGAATATAAAATTTCTATAATATAAAAGAATTTCTTGATTATAAATTAAATTAATGTTCGAATTCTACCTATACCAAAAATTTGCATGTCATTATGTTATGATTGAATATGTTAAGCTACTAATACTACCATTGTAAGAACTTTTGTAACCATATTTATCTGCAAATAAATCTTTGACTTTGACTTTGAGAATTGGCCCCCTAGATCTTGCGATTTAACGCCTTTAGATTTCTTTTTATGGGGTTATTTAAAGTCTAAAGTCTATGCCAATAAGCCTACAACTATTCACGCTTTAAAACAGGAAATTCGACGCTGCATCGGGGAAATTCAGCCGCATCTATGCAAAATGGTCATAGAAAACTTTGACAAAAGAGTGCGTATGTGCCAGCAAAGCCTAGGAGGACATTTGCCTGACGTGTTATTCCACAAATAACCCTATTTTATGTACTTCAAGATTTTATATACAAATATATTATAACGAAAAAATAAAAGTGCTTTTCTTCAATTTCAAATCTTGCGTCCTTTTTGGGACACCCTGTATAACCTTTTTTTAGTTTCTTACGACTTATTGTCAGGCCTACGTTGTCCCCCCATATCTAAGTACTAATGCTGTAACATGGAAATATTGTAAAACCAAACCATTTTTTAAAAGAGTAACCGTGGAGTTTCGTGGCGGTTTTTCTCCATAGGAAACGACTAACCCGAACCGTGCACTTTTTGTCGACGTTTTATACGCGCCCATGTATGCCTATGTGAAATAAAAAAAAAATATTTTGATGTTGAAACTTCATGCCACGACAATCGTAACATTAATCTTACTTTCGGTTGAAATCAAATAAGTACGAACACAACAGGAATGCTCAAATACTTTAAATGTTTCAGTGATATTTTTAAGCCGATTTTATAGCAGACACCATTTCAATATTTTATTACTTTTGTGATCCCAGTCTGGCCTCTAAAACAGAGCTCATGAACAATTTAACGAACCCACTCTTTGCTCATTGATAATACAGAAGACTCAATTTGGATTTCGATCACAAAGCCCCACAGTGGGATAATTCTCGGTCGAATTAGTCGTTATTATAAATCAATGCTTTTCGACCTCTGCTGCTATTAAGAGCAATGGCGGATTTGTGATTAAGTGACGTCATAATTTATCTGGCACAGTTCCGGGTATTAATAAAGTGGCACCGGCTGCGAGTTTCTACTCACCTTCACTCTATTAGCTTTCAACAAGATGAGTTATAGTCTATTGAATATCTGTTACAATGTTCTTGTGAATTTTGTAAGGTAGTTCAAAGTTTGCCAGAGGACTAGTGAGATATAAGTTTATCGTGTAGGATGCAGACGTGGCTTGGCATTAGTTTTGTTGAGATATTTAGAATCAATATCTACTTCTATTGATGTCAAACTTGAATGTCTATCTTATGATAAGTGGGTAGATTGACATGAAAAAACATTCAGATTAAACTTACTAAATAATTTATAATTATCATTTTTGTCTACTTCTAATAAAAACTTTCTCAGAAAAATATATTGAACTAATAAATAAATTAAATTATCTCGACAGGGTCAAAACGATTATATTTTTAGTGTTCCGTACCTCGAAAGTAAAAAAAACGGAACCCTTATAGGCTCACTTTGTTGTCCGTCCGTCTGTCTGTCTGTCAAGACCCTTTTTCTCAGGAACGCGTGGAGGTATCAAGCTGAAATTCATATCAAATACTCAGGTCTATAATACCTTTAAGCTGAGGTTTGCACGGAACCCTCGGTGCGCGAGTCCGACCCGCACTTGGACGGTTTTTTTTTATAAATTAAACCAATTATTACTAATTTTATGAGATGTCTAAGCAGGTTTAAATTAATTGGTCCCATATTGTGCGCCAATTGAATTATCCAGTTGGCGCCCACCGCGGCACAAATTTACACAATATAACATTACTAATTACAATTAACATACAAGTTCTAAAATACGATTTCAGTAAAATAATAACATTTTAAAGAAGATAGCGCACAGAAAAATCTGGTCATAAGAGTTGTTCAGTGTTATTAATATTGGCGCTCAGCGTGGTACTAGCGGCGCAAGGCAGGATCTTCCCGTGCGCTCATTGTCACTGTGGCGTGGACGCGTCGCAATGTAATAGCATTACGCTCCGCTTTCGCGTGTTGCATGCAAAATATTGAAATTGTCGGGTAATTTTCCTTTGAAGATAGTGTTGAAAGACATTTAATGAGTTTCTTGTTAAATAAACTCTTGTGCTTCATACTTTTGGTGTGAAACTAGTATCAGCGCTGAATAAATTGTGTTAAGAACATGCTATTATAACTGTATCAAAATGTTTAATTTAGTTATTCTTAACTTTAATTTTGTATCTAAACGTTCATTATAAATATTTTTCAACACACTGGCTCATAAAGTGGCTCTAATTTCACCGCAATTAGGCACATAATGACACCTGTAATCAAACTGTGACTTTTTAATTGCTATTATTCACAAGTGAGTTATAGCTTTTTTTTAATTTATTGGTTGAGTTGCTTTGTTCTTAAAAAAAGTTTCGATACAAAAAAGATTGTGCTCAATAGTACAAATAAATTTATGTCCCTATTGTTTGCTCATTTCATGCAACTTCGTATTTAAATAGATAATTTCACTCAAATATAACTTTTGTTTTTCTCTGTAATAAAGAAAACTTGAAATTCTCCATTTAGTACTTGGCTAAAACACTATCCGCGAAAAGCCAAAAAAAAGAAACCTCATTCTTTTAGTCTATGGCCGATCGCCATTGTTAGATGCGTGCGCATAGGAAAACTGATAAATTTTTACCGCCATTGCGAAAATTTTTTTCACAACTCGTTTTCACTGTTGGAAATTATTTTTTTAGAATTGTTTTCTTCACAAGTGTGTTGAAAAACGTCGTATGATACACGAGTGTATTGATGATTACCGTCCTCGGCTTTCTTAAGACAATGGCGCCTCAGCGGTAATCACCAACATTACACACTTGTACCATAATGTACTAAAATCTATTGAAATCATAATTAAAGTATAGAAAGAAAACATAATAATAATAGTATTAATATTCTATTATCACCCGTCAGCATAAAAAAGGCACTTTATTCAACAATACAATTAAGATTTCAAATTACTACACCTACGACATTTCTTTTCAACTTTATCACGCAAAATCCACCACTTAATCACATAGGAAATGGCACGTGAACAAACAAGCTGTAAGGGCATAACTCCGTGAAAACTTGGCACTCGCGAGCCGCGCAAAGCCCTTTAAGCCTCTTTGCCCCCTTTTTATATCCCCACCACATACTTAACGGCAATTTCAAGCGTGCCCCTTCATCCAACGGTACTTTGGCCCGTTTGAGCCCGGTGACGCCGACGGTTCGAATGTTCGAATATTCTGTATTCGAAACTATTGACTTTTGAAATATTACTTTTGTTTTGTTTGTTGTCAGTGGTAAAAGTTTTCGATCCGGTGTCATTGTATTGTAGATTGTTTTTTTATAAATAGGGACCTAATGGAAGTGGGGTGTATTCGAAGTTTTTGCAATCATTTTTGGTTTATATGCGCACATTTCTGAAATTAAATGTGACTGTTTTGACAATGTTCAGAGGCAAATATCTAGGCAAAGTCAGAGGCATATTATTATTATTATTATGTCTTTAGCAATCACGGGACTCTGGGGTCCCGGACTTTTGAAAGGCGTGCCAGGGGACGAAGCCGACTCCAGATGCCTTGGTAGACATGTATCATGAATTCTGACACCACACTAACTGACGAATATTATTATTATTTTCACAATGTTCAGAGGCAAATATCTCTAGGCAAAAGTTAAGATTTAACGACAGCGAAAAATAATTTCAAACAGAAGAGAGTAAAATACTCCGACTGCTTTTTAAAAAAAAAAACAGGATAGTTTAATTTTTTGCCAGCTAATTGCCTTGTAAACTCATGTGTCTAGTCACTTCGCCCATTTACCTATTAGGTGCAGTCCACACCATGGACTCGCCGCAACATGTTTGCACACGACAAGTATTTGTTCGGGTCCTCGAGTGTTTGTGTTGTGTTATCTTTGGCGCCGCAACTGCCATCCTTGTTCCAGCTGTTATGTATGGGATTAGCAGAAGTTAGTCTGGAGATTATCTTAGTGGTGGTGAACTTTTGGAACATTTTGTTGCAGAGATTACCGAGATTCATGAACATTGTATTGTAGATTTCTGAGAGATTTTTATGACTGAAAACTTTATGTGATAATTTCCACTTAAATGATGTTTCTAGCCAGAAAATGACTACATATATGGTTAATTTAAATATAGAGACATTTCCGCCGACCCCAAATAAATTTTAATACGGCAAGAAAATGTTAAGTTGCCCATAGGTGTACTTCTCCCCTAACTCTTTAGGGAAGAGGGGCGTGATGTTATGTATTGTGAGGCAAGATAATTATGTTTGATATAATAAGACACTTGCTACTTATGAGAAATAGCCGTTTACAAGTAAGATACAAAACATATAAAAGTAATAAAGGCAAGCTACAAAAATACTTTTCATATTTTATTTCGAAACTGGACACAGCCGTTCTGTTCAGAAAATCATTTATTATGAATGTGCTTCAAACAATACACGAAGGAGAAACACACATTGTTCTAAAAAAAGAGAAAATAATAATTTTATTACGGAGCACAGAAAGAGAAACATTATTTTCCCGACAGCGTTACTTTCCAAAGGTCCTCTATGAACAGAAAACTATTTTTTTCCTCGGGAGCTATCATTACATCAATATAGTACCCGAATTTCGAACATGAAATTGGTCGCAGGTGCGATCAAGGAGAAGAATAAAAGTATTTCCAAAAATCACTTAAGGTCCCAACATAATCCACGCAGGTTATAAACTGGGTTCGCACCGGCCTCTCCTAAGGTATATTTGATTAGGGTCCCTTGGGCCACTTGGTCCTCTGCTCATACTGATATTTTTATTTGCCTTGTATTAAATCGTTTTGGAACGATACCTTTCACACAATTTATTCGAATCCTATGTAATAATATTCTGAGAGCTTTGGTTTTAATTTGGACGCGGGAGATAATGATAATGTTTCGGTTTCATTTTTGGTGCCACGCATGAAATGTGATGCTTCTTGATCTGGTTTTTATTATTTCAATTGTTTTTTTTGTCCTTAACGGGGATTGAATCCGCTAGCACCAACTGCGCTGGTGCTGGTGCTTGCACTAGTGCTGGCGTGCTGGGGTGCGTGTGGTGAGCGGCTTTATTGCTCCGGTACCATTCTGGACAAATGGTAGTGAGTAATCAAGGTGCAACTCACATTTTCTCTTGAGTACCAGGGGCGAGTGCTCTCGGAGGCGTGACCTACCGAAGATGGTCCCAGACACCTCGTAAGGGGTTGCCTGGTATAGTGTGCCGCTTTCCATAACGTAAGGTTGGTGAAAACACAGTAGACAAATAGGGGTATGTTCATTTTTGTCTCTATCTGTACGACCCGAACAGATGGGGCTTTCGCAGCTCGAACTACGGGTCCGGCTGTTTGGATCAGGGTACGCGGGGTCAGGTAGGCCCTCCACCATTGCAAGCGCAAAGGTGGTACCTGACATTGAGGTTGGACTCGCGGTGGTCTATGTGGTGGTTGCAGAGGAGTGGCATGTTGTCTGCTCGGCTATGTGTGGGTCGAGCGTCATTCCTCGCGCGCAACATGTGTCTGAAGTTACCGGCCCAAGGCAAAGGGCCACCTGGTGGTCAGACGCGGGGTTCGTGAGTAACCCTCAAGCAAGTGAGCTCCTGTGAGCGAGCTGCATCTCCGGCACTTTCCTGGATAGAAAGAAGAGGACTACCCGTTGGATTAGTTTTCCGGCAACCTAGTTGTAGGCATTGGGTAGATGCGATGATTTGTATTCGAGAGGTGAGCGTGCTTACAGCTCCGGGACCATTCTAGAGAAATGGGAGCCAGCTTCTCTGGCGTCCTTAACGGGGATTGAATCCGCTAGCACCAACTGCGCTGGTGCCGCTGCTTGCATTAGTGCTGGCGTGCTGGGGTGCGTGTGGTGAGCGGCTGTATTGCTCCGGTACCATTCTGGACAAATGGTAGTGAGTAATCATGATGCGACTCACATTTTCTCTTGAGTACCAGGGGCGAGTGCTCTCGGAGGCGTGACCTACCGAAGATGGTCCCAGACACCTCGTAAGGGGTTGCCTGGTATAGTGTGCCGCCTTATATAACGTAATGTTGGTGAAGGAGGCCACTATAGGAAATCTCAGTAGACTAATAGGGGTATGTTCATTTAACGACATTAATTTTAGATTTCTAAGCAATTGTCATTACACATCATTTATGATAATGAACTAATCGAACATTAATTAAAAAACGACCACTTATCCGATGAACCATTCCGCTTGCCCCCTATGAATATTGTGGTGACCAGAATCTGTATACGTGTCAGGTTTAACGAATACTCTTTTGTGTTACAAAAATTATTATTCCTAAAGCAAACAAGGAGGTCGATAACAATAGTATTGATGTAAAAGCTGAATTAGATACACAAGACAAGATTTGAAAGTACAATTTGAGCAAAAATTCAGTCCTTATTGTAAGGAGATGAATAACGTAAAATATTCTATACCAAAACGGACAAAAAAATGTACGATGGAAATGGAAAGCAGAATTCTAAGTGATGTGTTTGAGGTACAATTCACAATCTAGGAATCCATCTTTGAACATAGACTCTTTGCCAAGGTTTTAAGCTGCAATGGACTGATTGATTTACAACAATTGGGCGAATATACTTTTTCAAGTATTATCCTATCATCAAACACCACAGCTACTCATTTTGTTTGTCCACGATATGAAAACCAATAATTGTGGTGAATGTCGGGCTAATTGAATCGTATCCACTGTTAGCGCACCTCCGTCGGTTTATAAACACACGCCCGTGTCGACGGAATTAACAAAATTGATGTTTGCTTTGCGATCGATCGCGTCATTGATATTCACGGAACTATTAATGAATGGTGTAATTGATATTATATAATTGGGGAGGACTTCTTAAATATTTACATAAATGTACCTATAGAATTTTCAATGGCTTCAAATCAAAATACTCTTGAGAATCCGTTTCTCAGAAATTTATGAGATAGGTACATATCTTCTTTTCATAATGAAGGGTCTGCTTAGACGATATAATTATTGGATAAGTAACATTAAATATTTACTTCCTTAGACTAGATTAATCTGCACTTTATTTGATAGCACACTTAAAAACAATTTGCCAATAAACCCACCAGGACCATGAAACAATAAAGTAACAAGATTCTACAAATAAACTCAGAAGAAACGAGACGACTCCTTACCCCCCCCCCCCCTCCCCCCGTACATCAAGACACAAACTGACAATATCAACAAATCCACAAGAAGTAATATTAGAAATAAAGTGCTTAGAACGCCTTTGAAATTACTTCAAAATTCAAAATTACCCTCCACTGCTCAAGTATTTACGAGGCGGGTGTTACAGGATAATAGGCGTCGTAAAATAAAATAAATAATTAGGACTGAGGCACATTCATGAATAAGTTAATTGTTCGCTGCAAGGGAGCTCACTTCACTTAATTACCGTCTGAAAATATGACACTGGAATATAATTGGATAAAGGATTGCCCACTAAACTTGTTTATATTTGTACAGGAAAATTAAAGATGCGGTATTATGACATAGTAACTCTTCGGGCTTTGTTGCTGGCTGGTAACTAGTTCTAAATTTTAGTAAACTAACTATTCCTTAATATAGGTAAGGATAGTACTGTTGGGAGGAAAACTTTCTGGAAAACATCAGATCGCTATTAGGTGGAAAGTAGGGACCTGTTTTCTCTTAGGTATCGTTAAATATTACTAAAGGTTGTACATGTTTTTGTCCAGAGCTTTGTGGTATTTATTGACAAAAGATACGCCATTTTCAATTCTTTTAATTCCAGAAACTTTAACCAATGTTCAGAAAGTCACAGTGAATTAAAATTAGTCTAGAAATCGGTATATATTATGTATCTATTGGTTTCTAGGGCAGTTTAATTACACAGCTAAGTACCCTGAACTGCTTCATCAATCTCTTGGCATTAGGTTTCGATTTACCCCTGAACATAATGAGAATAATGTTAACGCATTATTGGTAACTATTACGCTAGGTAATGCCAGTAGATATAGTTTATTACTATACACATAGAATATAACACTTCACACTATTTATAATCACTCTAATATTATAAAGGCGAATGTTTGTGAGTGTGTGTGTGTTTGTTACTTCTTCACACTCAAACGGCTGGACGGATCTGGATGAAATTTGTCACAGATATAGATTACAGTCTGGATTAGCACGTAGGATATGTATTTTTATGCTGGGAATATGTTCCCTTGGGATAATTTTCGACTAGCTAGTTGTACATACATTGACCTTACATGTATATCCCGTGGTATATATCCGCCGCCAGGTGTTCCCAGGACACATAATTGTCGCTGACGCAGTTAACTTGCACATCCATTGTGGCGAACAAGACAATGTACTTAATGAGAGCTCGGAGCATACAAAAGTAAATTGATATACTGACGTGATAATGTGGAAGGCATTATTATGTCTCAGGGCGAACATGCTCGCGTCATTATTAACCTTATAAAATAATATATCTGCCTCGTTGGCATGAAATCCTGGGTTCTATTCCCGGGTCGGCCAAAGAGTGGTTTTTTGGGGTTTTCCATCTATAATACCTCAGTAGCAGCCCGCCCCTCTTACATGGGATATAATTTTTTTTTTTTTTTTTGAGAATATTGTCTAAAATAAGACATATTTTTATGTAACAAATTGCAGCAAAATCTTTATACTTGCCCAAATATTTATATTCACAGAATCTCACATCTTATAGTGAACGTTTAAGATGATATCTTTTAATAAACTTTACACGTAAAGATTCGCTCTAAGACGTTAGAAAACGATGTGTGAGACATACTCTTTCAAGTCGTCATGAACGCTGTAAGCCCCTTGAGGTGAATACGAGTGCTTGAAGACATGTGCAGCTATCGAGTCAAGTACGAAATGGCAGAAATGCATTAGTTGCGAATTTGTGGCAAGGGTAAGTGGCACAAACAAGCACAAACCGAAACTGTAGGCTGTTACTGAGAATTGCCCAATATTAAAAAATCCGGTAATGCTTTTCAGGGGATCGAATCCAAAAACCCACGCTCAGGAGTTGGTTTTTTTCTTTATTTGTTTTTAGGAGCTTTCACGCAAAGTGTATGTCAGTCCCATCTCAGCTGTTGTACTTGCGAAGAATAGATAACGACGCAATTCCACGTTTTAGAAAAATGATCCTTGATACCTAATATTAAAAATAAATTCCATCTTAGCATAATCATCATCACCACACGATTTCTTCATCCATTTTACTCTGTCAGTCTAACAAAGTTCTCCATTCAAACCTGCTTTGCAAAGGTGAGTCCACACCGTTAAAGTCGCGCGATAATTAGTGAAATGGTCTGAACTTACATTAAAACGTACATCTAAATGTTGCGCCGCTCATCCGAGCAATTCATGAATAACTAAATTGGTTCAGTGCAACTGTTAGCAATAGGCAGCATGCACACGGCTTTATGAGTTCATTAAACTAGAGCGATGAAGCATTTTTTTGTTTTGAAGAATAAATGTCGTGTATGTTGTCGGAGATGATGTTAAGCTTAGGGTAGAAGTTTATTACAGTGTTGAAGGCAAACTTCACCTATTTCACAAGCTTTTTTTGAACTTGCCTGATTGAGCTGAAATTTTGCATATACGTTTAGTTTGTATGAAAATAAAGCGGGGTTGTATAAAAAGCGGGGTTGGCTAAGGCTAATGGCTGGATTTATAACTTTTTCTTAATTACTTAATCATTTCAACATTATTGCTGGTAAGTATTTTATTTTATTTATTTGGCTCACCAACAATTGAATACACATACACATATATTAATTAAAAAGATATGAGATACATGCAATATGCTTATAGACTAGTGTACCAAGTTCTTACAGTAAAGCACATCATGCATTACTTATTTGCGTATTGACATTTGGCACCTACTTAAAATGATTTATTTTAGATGAGTTCTTATACTCACCGAACATGATTATATTCTCGACCATAATCCAAATTAAAATCGAATCACGATGTAATCAAAATCACACAAAATCAAAAATCTAAATAAAATCAGAATCATAATCATTATTAATATTAAAAACAGAACTAAAAATTAAAATCAAAATCAAGACTTACATTAAAATCAAGATCAAAATCAAGATTAAACTAAAATTATTTTTGTATTGAAGCAAGGAGGGTTATTTTTTAGTCTAAACCTATATTAGAGGTATCACAGGCTATCGATTCTTACCTACCAGTTCCAAAGAGCAACATTTATAAAATACGTACGTAGTTAGCTAGCTATGGGCAGCCACATAGTACATAGGTCACAGGTAAGCGCTAACCGCAACTCTAGCCGTGTTAGGTACAGTTACCACATATCGTTAATCGCATTTCAACCAAAATATAATGTTTAGTCTTACTGAGTAGTTAAGTCTATCCGTGTTTGACGATCTACTAGTACCTTTTTCAAATCCAGATTGTAACTTAAAGACAGTGGATACAGTATTCATCTCAAGAATTGCCAGATTTTCTAACACTATCAGCCTTCGTTCATGAATCGTGAATAGATTTAAGCCTGTCTTCGGTCGATTATGTAAAAGAACTCACCGTCGTAACAGAGAGCAAGAAGTGAGCTGTTATTTCAATTGATGCTAGGCATTCACAGCTCACTTCACCCAATCACAGTGAGATTGTTGCAGAACAGGTAGCTAAAGGACTAGATTCAAGGACTCAACGCCCGAGTGCGTTTAGCATTTGCGGAATAGCCGAGATACGTCGCGTTACCGTGCGGCAACGTGGCACCATAAACAATTTATCCCGTCTCCCTGCATCAAAAATAAAACCTCTGGATTTAAAACAAACCCTTCGTTCAAAGAAAAATAAATCCTGGTATTATCTTTATTCTGCAACCAGCCTAACCTTATTGTACATCGTAGGTACACTTTGCTACCTTTGTACTCGCTATGACGCAGAACTTAATGAATAACCGAGCCCCGACTGGAATACAGCCTGAAATTACTGCATTAATTCCTTCAGCGATATTTATTATAGCGTAATAATTAGTGGAGGAGACAGGGGCTCGAGAATAGGTGGAGAGCCGGGGGAAGCAACTCTAGACCTATCTTTTTAATAAAATATGTAAAGACGTTAAATTATACGATTAATTAGAATGATTAATGCTCTTTAAGAAGGGAACGATGAGAAAAACAGTGTAAGAAAAGGTGGAACAGATATTCTTGCTTTAATTAAGTTATTATTCTCAAGGAATTATGTCGGCTCTTGATTTTAGAGAGCGCTGGAGAGCTTTCTTACTTTATTTAGAAATGTTGAATTTTTACGTAGAGACGCTGCTAAATGGCAATGTACTATGACGATTGGCAATCATATTCTTGCCTCGGAGATAGTATGTATAAGTCGACACTGTGCTCTACACGAAGATCTTGTAACTTCAATTGCAATTGAGAAAATATAACTCTTTCTTCTTCATTTCTCTATAGTCCACTCAATGCCATTTCCGCTACAATAGGAACCAGTGAACGGAACGAAATAGGAACCACTCATTCAACAAATACATCTTGTTTAACCGAAACATAAATTCCTATTATAAATACTTAAAGCATAAAACTCTGCAGAATTAATTCGCTGAATTACAAAATTGGCTTAATAATGGTCGGTGTACCTACGAATAATACAGATCGGTGTTGACGCACAGAATAGATATGATACAGAAGGTTGACTCCATAAAGTGAAAGAAAAAACACGCACACATAGACACGCTTCACTTACAGCGAATGCAATCGCACTTGCGACCGGCGTTTGTTAGAGATCGGCCTACGTACGTGTCTATGTGTGTGTGTGTATGTTTTCGCTAGTTGTATGGAGCCAGTCTTCTGTATCTGTCTATTTAGTGGTAAAAAGGGGCGAATCTTGACGAGATAATTACAGTATATTTCACTCACTTCAAGGCTGAATGCCGCCGGATCTGTACTAGAGCGGCCCATTAACATTATAAAATAATTTTATAAGTTCACTATCGGATAGGGTAACAAAAGCTACGGGTCCATTGTTCTGTTTTAAGGTCGGGATTATTGAAATTATGTTCAACATTTTTGTGTCCAATTTGCGATGGAATTTGATCGTTACTCCGTACCGGGTATTGGTTGTGTTAAGTTAATTGGTGTTTATCATTTAATAATAATATTGTGCTTTTATATTTTGCGTGCTTGGCGTTTCGCGTTGATGATTATAAGCAACGTTTGGCAGTTTGTTTTACTTGTTTTAGGGATTAGTGTGGTTCTAATTAGTGCTTTTGGATTTAAAGTAATTTAGTTTAAGTCTACAAATAAAAATACACGGTAATTCTCAAACTAGAATAGCATCAGATTTATTTGAATAGCTGTACTGTACTATACCATGGCTGTGCAAAGTTATTCCATCAGCCGAAATAAACTGATAAAACAATAAAATAAACTAAAGTGTTATTAAAAAAAAGTGTCAGGTTTCACTGTCCACGGCTAGGTAACCCAATTCCTCATTAGTCCCTCAATAATCTAGTTCTATTCAATTCCATGGTAAGAAAAACAATTGAAACCGATCTCCAGGTAGCAAAACTGCTTATAACTATACATGTATGTTAGGGATGTTAATAAGACCTTACCTTATAAGTGCCGAGATGCTCGACGACGCACGGCAGGCTGGCATCCCTGCCCAGCGCCACAGTCACGTTGGGGATAGGCTCCGAGAAACGAGGTTCCTCCGTCAGCACTGAAAACAAAAACAAGAGTAGCATAATTATGTTAGCTGACACCTCGGATACCTCCTTGTTGTAGTGGTTGCAAATCATGGGACTCCAGAAGGTCTGGACAAAATGAAATACAAACAGTGATAACGATTATGGAAAAGTTCAAAATTTAAGGGATATTGACTTTAGAGTTTGTAGTACGTTTAATATGGTGTGTTGAGATGTTGATCTAGGTTTGTTCAATACTGGGGTGCAAGTTGAAAGCCTCCACGTGGCGCACCCTGGGCAACGTCGGCTCCAACTGCCCACCACGTTGGGTGGACAGTTGGGGTGGGCGGCTAATTACAACACAAGAGGAAGGGTCACGGTTCCAATCACAGATCATCCTGGATGGTTTGTGAAGGGAACCGGGCTAGAGATGGGTCAGCAGGTCCATCTCTTGGATGGGCCTCTGCTTACAGAGGGTAGGAGAGTGGGCGTAGAGTGGGAAGGATAGAGTAAAGGGACCTCACCCTTTAAAAGGAAAAACAACAAAAATGAATAAAGGCACTTGCCGTCACCGACGGCAACAAGAGCCGAGGAGGCTCAGGTCCTGCAGACAATTTGTCCGACCAGGACTCACGCGGTTGCAGCTCCAAAGGTTGGAGGAAGCGTCCGCGCAGCAAAGACACGGGGTCGTTGGGTCTCTCCTCGAGTGAGGAGAACCTGTCGGCCCCGAAAGTGTCAACGGGGAGGAGAGGGCGGGGTCGCGCGGTGGCGGGTGGTGCTACCGCTCGGGTGACGGAACGCGACATGCGGGGTCGCTTCGTGCCTCGGGCCGACACGCCTGCCCCTGCAGAGTGCGTGCACAGTGACCCCGGGCACATGAGTGCGGACCAGAGTGACCAGAGTGTGTGTGAATGCCGCAAAGCGGGCTCAGCAACGGGCTGTCGCGGTAGAAGAGGTTAGTGAGTTGGCCCGATAGGCCCGAGAGCGGCGCTCTGCTCGGACGGCGGATGCATCGGCGGTGGCGCTCAGTCGCCAAGTGTCGGACAGCCTGGATGTCGTCCTGAAGGTTGCCACTAAATCGGGCAACCTGAAGGGCACGTTCACGCGTGCCCTAAAGGACGCGGTGGACAGCATCCAGGAGGCGGTTGAGGTCCTCAGTAGCCGCACAACTACGAAGGAGACGGCGAAGTTATGGGAGGAGAACGGCCGTCTCCGATCCGAGTTGGAGGACCTCAAGCGGCAGTTTGCTGCTCAGAGGGCAGCTGTCGGTTCGCCCGTGACGGCCCCTTCGCTGGCCCCGTCGTTGGCTGAATCTTCAGCCCCGTCGTCGGCCCCTGCACTTGCGGATGCGGAGATCGAGAAGATTGCGCGCATCTGCATGATGCAATGCGGTCAAATGGTGGGTGCCCGGTTGCAGGCCATAGAGGCGAGACTACCAGCCGAAACCCTCCGCCCACCGCTCGCTGGGGATAAGCGGAGACAGGAGGGGCCCGCTAAGCCGGCAGTGGCTCAGCAGAGAAGTGCCGGGAAAGGGGCCACAAAGCCCACGGAGGGGCCAAGTAAGCCCGCTGATGGTAGGGCCACACCCACTTCTCAGGCAGCGGCTGCGACCGTGCTGACACCACCTGGCCCCCTCACGGAAGCCTGGACGACGGTGGTCAAGAGGGGCTGCCGTCGAAAGAAGAAGACAGCGCCGCAGGCACCCAATGGAGCACCGAACCCGGCAACAAATAAGGCTGCGGGACCGCCTAGGGTCAGAACCCCACGCTCCGCGGCTGTAGTAATTACGCTGCAGCCCGGAGCCGTCGAAAGGGGCGTCTCCTACAAGGCGGTCCTGACAGAGGCGAGGGCCAAAGTCGCGTTCCCCGACCTTGGAACACCGTCCGGCTTCAAAATGAGGCCGGCGATAACGGGGGCGCGGCTGCTCGAGGTGTCGGGTGCCTCAAGCGCCGAAAAGGCGGACATTTTGGCCGCCAAGCTGCGGGAGGTCCTGAACCCGGAGGACGTCCGAGTGTCCAGGCCGATGAAGACGGCTGAGCTACGTGTCGACGGTCTGGATGACTCGACGACCCCAGCTGAGGTCGCAGCGGCCATCGCCCGTGCCGGCGGATGTCCGGCTGAAGACGTGCGGACGGGTGAGATTCGCGCCGACGCTACCGGGCTCGGCATGATTTGGGTGCGGTGCCCGGTGGCGGCGGCGAACAAGGTTGCTAACGGTGGGCGACTGTTGGTGGGGTGGGTTTCAGCAAGTGTGAAGCTGCTGCAACCCAGGGCATTGCGGTGCTATCGTTACCTGGACATTGGGCATGTCAGGGCACGATGCACCGCCGAAACAGACCGCAGCGAGCAGTGCTATCGCTGCGGTCAGCCCGGCCACAAAGCGGCCCAGTGCTCCGCGGCGCCAAACTGCAGCCTCTGTACAGCTGCAGGGAGGCCCGCTGGGCACAGAGCGGGCGGAAAGGCTTGTGGCGCACCCGCGCAGCAGCAGAAGAGGAGAAGGAGGGCCAAGGTTGCCGGGGGCTCTTTACCCCCTCGTCAGTCTGGCTGCTCTTCGGCCGACTCCCGGCCTAAGAATGGAGAGGAGGGAATGGATTGCGAATAATGGCGCTCTACCATTTCCTCCAGGGCAATATCAACCACTGTGCCAGAGCTCAGGATCTCTTGCTCCAGAGCATGGCAGAGTGGTCGATTCACGTGGCTGTGGTCGCCGAGCCGTATTTCGTCCCACCCAGGGATGGGTTTGGTGGCCATCATTGGCGGGGCTCTAGTCAGCCCGTCCCGAGGTCACGGCTGGGTGGCCGCCCTCGCGGACGGCGTTGGCATAGTTGGTGCGTATTTTTCGCCCAAC
The DNA here is from genome assembly GCA_964057195.1 of Orthosia cruda. NCBI lineage: Eukaryota > Metazoa > Arthropoda > Insecta > Lepidoptera > Noctuidae > Orthosia > Orthosia cruda. The sequence continues at coordinate 44,669,070 of OZ059831.1, read as the reverse complement.
AAGAGTCTCGCTGACTACGAGAGTTTCCTTGTCGAGTTGGGCGCCGTCGTAGGTCAACTCCACCCTCGCCCTGTGCTGTTGCTAGGGGATCTCAACGCCAAGTCTTCGGCGTGGGGATCTCCGGTAACCGATGCTAGGGGTGAGGTGCTGGAAGAGTGGGTAGTCACCACTGGCTTGGTCGTCCTAAACCGGGGCTCGGTCTACACGTGCGTGCGACAGCGGGGCGGTTCAATAGTGGACGTATCGTTTGCAAGCCCTGCTGTTGCAAGCCGTGTCCATGACTGGCGTGTCGCCGTGGAGGTGGAGACGTTATCGGATCACAGATATATCCGTTTTGACGTCTCCACCCAAACTGCAGGCGGCCGCGATTCGCCGGCCCCGCGGACGGTCGGTCCGCGCTGGGCGCGCAAGCGCATCGACAGGGAACTTCTCGAGGAGGCCACCATTGTCCAGGCCTGGATCCGGGAGTCGGCAACAACCGGACCCGTCGACGTCGAACAGGAGGCGCTGTGGTTCCGCGGGGCGATGACGCAAATCAGCGACGCGTCCATGCCCCGGGTCCACGCACAGTCAGCTAGGCGCCAGGTGTACTGGTGGTCCGCCGAGATCGCACAGTTGCGTGTCGCATGCGTAGCGGCCAGACGCCAGTACACCCGATATCGGAGGAGACGTCGTCGGGTCCCTGACGAAGAAGCCGCGCTGTATGAGGTGTACCGCGCGGCGACGAAGACTCTGCGGCTGGCCATCGGCGAGGCGAAGAAGCGAGCCAGGGAGGAGATATTGGAGACTCTAGACGGGGATCCTTGGGGGCGTCCTTATCGAGCGGTTCGAGGGAAACTTCGAGCCGCCGCGCCTCCAGTTACAGAGAGTATCCAACCCGAGCTGCTGGAGGAGGTAGTCACAGCCCTCTTCCCGGCGAGAGTGGATCATATTCCGCCGCCGATGGCTTCGCCCACGGCCGCAGAGTCTACAGAGGAGGACGCCATCAGCGTCCCAGAGGTGACACAGGCAGAGATGGAGGCGGCCGTGATGCGGCTCCGGGCCAAGAACGTGGCTCCTGGGCCCGATGGAATTCACGGCAGCGTGCTTGCCCTCGCTCTGAAGGAGCTAGAGCCCTGGCTGAGAGGACTCTTCACAGCGTGCCTTGAGCGGGGCCAGTTTCCCACTCTGTGGAAATCTGGTCGCCTGGTCCTGCGCAGGAAGGCGGGGCGCCCTGCGGACTCGCCGTCCGCGTACCGGACCATAGTGCTGCTAGACGAGGTGGGTAAGCTGTTCGAGCGGATAATCGCTGCCCGCCTCGTCAGCCACTTGTACAGAGAGGGGCCGGACCTGGACGAAAGCCAGTTCGGCTTTCGGCATGGGCGCTCCACCATCCACGCGATATCGCATGTGAGAGTCCTGGCGGAGGAAGCGGTGTCCCGGGGTGGGGTGATGTTGGCCGTGTCCTTGGACATTTCCAACGCCTTCAACACCCTGCCCTGGAGTTGTGTTCGGGAGGCACTGCGGTATCATCGAGTGCCTCCCTACCTCCGCCGCATCGTCGGGGCTTATTTGGCGGAGAGGTGTGTCACCTACGTGGGACGTGATGGCGTCGAAAACCAGCACGGCATGTCGTGCGGTGTTCCACAGGGCTCAGTCTTGGGCCCACCCCTGTGGAACATCGGTTACGACTGGGTGCTGAGGGGCGAACTCCAACCGGGCGTAGACCTGACGTGTTACGCGGATGATACGCTGGTCACCGCCCGGGGGAGTTCGTACAAGGAGGCAGCGTTGCTGGCGACGGCTGCGGTCTCACAGGTGGTGAGCCGCATACGGCGCCTTGGCCTGGAGGTGGCCCTCAACAAGTCGGAGGCCATGGTCTTTCATGGTCCCCGGAGGGCGCCACCGCCCGATGCCCACATCGTCGTCGGGGGGGCTCGAATCGCTGTCGAGTCAACCATGAAGTACCTGGGATTGGTGCTCGACAGCCGGTGGGATTTCGGCCCCCACTTCCAGCGGCTGGCGCCCAAGTTGTTGGGCGCGGCTGGGGCGCTGTCATCGCTGCTTCCCAATCTGGGGGGCCCGAGAGCTGCCTGTAGGCGGCTCTACGTGGGGATCGTGCGATCGATGGCCCTGTATGGGGCCCCGATCTGGGCGACTGACCTGACGGCCGGCAGCATCGCTGTTCTGCGAAAGCCGCAGAGAGCGATGGCCGTCAGAGTCATCAGGGGGTATCGCACGATCTCCTACGAGGCGGCTTGTGCACTGGCCGGATCCCCGCCCTGGGACCTGGAGGCGAAGGTACTCGCGTCACTGTATCGGTGGCGCGAGGAAGCGCGGGCGCGGGGCGAAGGGTGAAGGGCCGATGCAGCGACATATGGAGTTGCGTCGGTCTCAGCTCCGCGAGGTCCTGGTGGCGGAATGGCGGGACAGGCTTGCACGCCCTACCGCCGGCCTCGTCACCATCGAGGCGGTCCGGCCAGTGCTCGAGCACTGGCTCGAGAGGAGGCACGGCTCCCTGTCGTTTCGGGTGACGCAGGTGCTCTCGGGGCATGGTTGCTTCGGGAAGTACCTGTGTCGCATAAACAGGGAGCCGGACGCCCGGTGTCACCACTGCGTCGACTGCCGGGAGGACACGGCACGGCATACGCTGGCAGAATGTGCCGCTTGGGAGGAGCCGCGCCGTGCCCTCATCTCAGAAGTAGGCAGTGACCTGTCGCTGCCGGCCGTAGTCAAGTCTATGGTCGGCAGTGAAGAGTCCTGGGACGCGGTGGTATCCTTCTGCGAAACAGTGGTCTCGCAGAAGGAGGCTGCGGAGAGGGAGAGGGAGATTTCATCCGCTAACCCGATCCGCAGCAGACGCGCCGGGCGTCGGCGGAGGGCGGATAACGCCCTCTTCCGGCCCCCGTAAATGGGTCCAGGTCCGTCGCCCCCCAAACATCTGGACCCGAGGTGGTGGCGCGTAGTGTTCCACGCGCGCCCCTCTCAGACGCTGCGGGGGAGTCAAACACCTCACTCCCCCCCAACCCGAGGTCGTGCCCCGCAGAGGCGGGCTGGCACTAGCCGGGGGTTGCGGAAGTATCGTTGTTCCCGCGACCCCCGGTGTAGGTGTGAGACGGAACACCGGGGTGGTTTTTAGTCAGTACGAGTCTGACAGACCCCTCCGCTCCCCCAGGGTGGAGGACATTCAATGAGGATTTTCCACAACGGAAAAAAAAAAAAAAAGGTTTGTTCAATACTAAGATTAATAGAAGTCGGTAAAAATCTAAAAAATAGTAATTTAGATTACTATATTGTGTCCTTTAATTTGTTTTGTATTTATCGGGCGTTGAGTTATATCTTTTTTATTCGAAACAATCGCTGATATGTATTTTTATGCAAAAAAGGGGTGAAAGCTTTTAACTGCCCCTTTTTTGCATGTTGTTTCTGCGTATTGATTGTAGAAGCTGTAAGTTTTCCAAAGATTAATAAATCGTCGTTTTGCCCACGACAAATGAATAGATATAAGAAATTCTCTAGGCCCTCTAGTTTTAACAAGATTCGACAAATAGTATTTAGTTTTTCCACTAACGATTTTAAGCCTTATAAATAGTAAGAGGCTTTAACATGGGAGTTTACTGTTTTTTTTTCAATACTGTAACTTTTCAATACTGTAACTTTTCAATACATATACCCACCATACCAGAACCCACAGCCAGCATTTTTGAAATTTTAGTCTGTTTGTCTGTTTAGTTTTGCACGCATCGCGTAAAATGTACGAAACCAATTTATATATAAAAATTGTGTAATTACTTAGTTTTGTTTCATTGCAATCGGTTCACTCTAGATGAATTTAGAGTGTTCAAGAAGTAAAATATCACAACACACGCAATTCAGATATTCAGACAGTTGAACTCCATATTCTATAGATGGCGTTGTGCATTTGGCGTCATTTTCTGAATGGCGATGTCAAGATTTTCCGCGAAATGAAAAAAAAATGACACTAGAAAACAAATTGGTTTGTAGGTAGGGTAGGTATCAAGGGTACGTAGGTAGTAAGGGTAGGTACGTAGTAAGTAGTAGAGTAGGCACGTAGGTAGGTAAGTAGGGTAGGGTAGGCAGCTAACGCGAGCGAAGCCGCGGGCACAGCTATTATAGTAAATGATATCCGTGTTGTCAAGTTATAATTAGGCTATTCATTTTTATTACTTTAATCCTTTGTTAAATTTTTTTAATTGTCACGTATTGAGCAATGCACCTGCCATGTTGTCTCTTCATCACCGTTTGTTGAATGGTAGAGTATGTCTAAGGCATTAAGTCCGCTATTGTACCTTTGTGCGTGAAGTTTAATATAAAATTAGTGTACTAGATTTTGATGTTGTCATTAATTTATATTCACGTTAATGCCGTAACTCGGTCAGTATGCTAATAAGCTTTTCATGAATTATCTAAACTGAATATTCTGCTAAAGTATTCATTCGCTATTATAGTTCTAAACCGTTTATTTTACTAATAATATTAGCATCACAATAGCCTTTCCAATAATGTCATGTCATGACCAAATCCAATTTATCGATGTATCAGTCGCTATTTATATCAATGCACGCCACATTTACTTTATATCTTTTCCATAAACTATTGACAATTAACATACTTGCGACTTTATCGGTTTTAATACGGTTATAAATCTATTTATATTAGTGTACATGCGTATTGTTAAAATTGGGAATATTTTTAAAACATCAAACAACTCTTTCTTGATTTTTATTCTTTTAAACCGACTTTCCAAAAAGGAGGTGGTTCCCAATTCGGGTGTTTCAATTTTTATTTATTTTTTGTATGATCGGGTATAACTCCGTCATAGATAGGGATTTGCAAAATTCTTATTTTTTTATTTGTATACTTTTGAGGTGGTCCCATTGTCACCAAACAGAATTTGATGATAGGATACCATGGAAAACGAGGGAACTCCTCTAATATTATAGGCAGAGACCAGAGATGTGCAAAATGGTTTAAAAAAAGTATTTAAAGCAAAATGCAAATACTTTTCTGATATACTATTTCAAATGCAAAATACAAAATAGTTTTGCTTTTTGTATTTGAAATCCTCCTGCTCCTCGCGTCGTGTTCCTCATTACTGAGGGTCGTGATTTCCCTGTCTTGGAAGCAACTTTTCCATCTACGCCTGTCTTTTGCGTCGTGGAGAGCATCGTACAGTTTGGTGTTCAACGATGTGCGGAGTTGGTCTGACCATCTTATTTGACTGCGACATCTAGGATGTTTCCCTTCAATCTTGCACTGGCAAGATTGAAGGGAAACATCCATGGTTACTGAACCATCAGTTGTTCTAGGTTGTTTTCATCCTTTCTGGCGATGTGACCAAAGAACTTCAATAGCCTACGAAGGCAGATCATGGACAGTCTGATCTTGATATTTAGTTCGCGGAGGATGGAGTCGTTGGTGCGAAAGGCGGTCCAAGGGATTTTCATCATCTTTCTCCAGCACCACATCTCAAACGCATCTATGCGGTCACGGTCAGCTTTCTTTAAAGTCCACGTTTCGACCCCGTAACTGAAGATTGGGAACACTAGGGAATTGACCAATTTCACTTTCGTCTTACGTGAAATATTACGGTCTCTCCATATTTTCTGCAATTGGGACATTGCATTTTTAGCCATCCCTATACACCTCCTTATATCTTTCCTCCTTCCTCTTTTTATCCTGTATTTGAAATACTAAATGCGAAATAGGTATTTTCAAAATACTTTATTGCAATAAAAACTTTTTGTTGATTTTCTTTATATAAATCAAAATATATATCAAGTTGTTCAGAAACACTGTCACTCATCTTCCTCCTGTGTAGTCGTACAATTATACCAATATATGAAAAACGACTCTACATATTATCTTGATTTTGGTAAACCTCTTGAGTTGTGTTTTAAGTACACGTTTTTACTGTTAGATAAGTGTGTAATATTACCAGTCGGAGTATCAGTAATATCACCTCAACTTTAATGTATTGAAGAGTTTTATTTATTTATTAAAACGTCATGCAACATAAAAGTATATAGGCGGACTTAATGCCTGAGGCATTCGCTACCAGTCAACCAAGAGCGGTGAAGAGATAGCATGGCAGGTGCATAACAAATGAAATAATAATATTGTAAACGCAAAATGAGTACAAAAGTATATAGCTATAATAAACATACTTAAATATGTACTATAATAAATACTATATATAAAATAATATATATATATGTATCTATATAATATAATATATGTGTCGGGTTTAGTCAATAGAACGGACGTCAATACAAATCGCAAGCGCGCCATCTGGCGGCAAAGCAAGAACAACTACGCATTGCCGCGCTTTTTCTAACCACTTGTGTGGCGGGGACAGCAGAATATGGCAGTTGAGTACTGACAGCCTTAAAGCTAACACGTCGTAGAATCAGTGTCGATCCGTAATATTATTAAGCAAGATTGTAATTGTAAGTTGTGACGATTTGAATGAACCCAGTGTATCGAATAACTTGTGTGATTTCCTTTTTCACGACTGTACCCTCCGACCTACCCACACACGATGTCTTAACCTAAGGGAATACATCCTGACTTTCCGTTTTTTTGCATCTATCGGCCAGCCTTGATGCGACATCAGAATTGGGATTCAGTCGTGCTAATGAGATCACACGTAAAAACAATGCTAGTGAAAATAGTGGTTATATTCTTGAAAAAACATCGCGGTGTCAGTTGCGACTACCCTCGGAAACGGGAAATATAAAAAAACTAGTCCGGAACGGAGCAGTAAGGAGGCTAGCATCAACCAAGGAGCACGGGATAACGGACAGGCCAAGGGGGAGCGTGTGGACGATACACACGGATCTTTATGTCAATCTGGTGAGTCGTTTTCATTTTGTTAGGCCAAGAGTGTTCATTATTCAAAATTCTGGTTTTGTGTACGGTGTGGTGGTCTGTGGATCGTTGGGGTGGCCCGTGTCAGGTCATTATTTCATGCTAGTTTTCGATGGTCAAGTTTTGGTGTTGTTGAAGTGTTATTATTCTACTAACACTGGCAATAACCCTTGACACATGCATGACTGAACTTGTGCTTTATACAAGTTGAGCAGCTGTTCAGACGTGAAATACCGTCTCACCTTTGCAATAATCCCCAACTTCTTTGCAGAAAACTGAGCTTTCGTCTCAATGTATGGACCGAAGTTGAGGGTAGATGTCAACGTAACACCAAGAAGTTCGAGGTGGTCCGTTAACGGCACGGTTACACCACGGAAAGAAGGAGCCGGATGGAATTGGCTCTTTTTAGCGGAAAAAAGACACGCCTGGGTCTTACCAGCATTGAAACTGACCAGATTGGCATCACCCCATTCGGAGACCGCTTTCAAGGACAGGTTCAAGCGTTCAACCATGGCCTCCCGGAGAGACCGAATCTGAGGCCCAGTAGCCCGGTTGCCGGAAACGTATCTCTCAGCAACAGTGCTGTCGTCTGCGTACCCAAAGGTTCCGGGTTTTAGCAGATCATTAATGTGCAGCAAGAATAATGTTGCCGAGAGCACTGACCCCTGAGGGACTCCGGCGTTGATATCTAACTGACCGGACGAGCAGCCGTCGATAACCACTCGGATGGATCGATCCCTCAGGAAGTCCAGGCAATCCAATCACACAGACCACTAGGCAGATCGAAGGAAGGAAGCTTACCAATGAGGCTTTCGTGCCAGACCCTGTCAAAAGCCTTCGAGATGTCGAGGGAGACGGCTAGCGCTTCCCCGTGGCTCTCGATGGTCTCACTCCAGATGTGAATGGCATACGCTAGAAGATCCCCAGTGGACCGATTTCGGCGAAAGCCGTATTGGCGGTCACTGAGGATGTCGTTCGCTTCTAGGTATGCCAGGAGCTTACCGTTTGAGCATGCGTACCATACTCTTACAGAGGATGGACGTTAAAGATATGGGTCTGTAGTTGACCGGGTCAGCTCTTCTTGGGCACGGGCTGAATGTTGGCTTACTTCCAAGCCTTCGGCACTTTTTCCAGTCTCTATCGAAAGGCGATATAGGCGTGTCAAGATCAGAGACAATTCAGGTACACAGGTTATAAGGACAAGTGCTGGTATCCCGTCGGGGCCACTCGTTTTGTTCACATCAAGGCTACGCAGCACCCTACGGACGTCCTTTTGATGGATGCGAATGTCCGACATACTCGTCACACATCCATCAGGAGACGGAGGAGGCTGCGCGCCATCAGAATTCAGATGCGAAGATTCCGCAAAAAGGGAGGCAAACAAGTTTGCCTTCTCCTCAGCGGAGTAGGCCAGTGACCCGTCCGGTTTCAGCAGTGGTGGTAGTGAGGGGCGACAAAAGTTTGATTCAACCGACTTAGCCAGGGACCAAAACGCTTTGCTACCCGCTGGGTATGAAGCAAGTTTGTGCCCGATTCTGCTAATGTGGTCAAACCGTGCTCTTCGCAAAACCTTTTTGCAGGACTTGGCATCTGTGTTGAAGGCTCTCTTCTTCTGACTCACGTCATTTGTCTTGCGCGTTCGAGCGTCGACCCATGCCTGGTAGGCCTTGTGTTTAACCGCGTTGGCGTGGTTACACTCGGCTCCAAACCATGGCCGGTCGACACTAGACATTGCTACGTCTGAGAATGGAATATAGTACTCCATCCTCCGACGCAACACATCTGTCACAGCATCAGCGCACGACGATGGATCGTCCGAAGGGAATCAAGTGGACTGCCAAGGATAGCATGCGAAGAAAGATCGCATCCCATCCTAATCTGCTGACTTGTACCACCATACCCGCCGGGTGCCTCTTGGGCTGGGATCGGGCGGGGAGTAGACGGACACAGACTTCACCAGACAGTGGTCGGAACTACCCAAAGGTGAAGATATCGACACTGAGTATCGATCTGGATCTGTTGTCAGCAGACGGTCCAAGCAATTGGCTGTGTGCTAATCAAAATCTGGCACCCTCTTTGACCCCTGGACCAGCTGAATGAGATTTAGCGCTAGCGCAAGCTTGCGCGTCTCTCGTCCAGCATGATCAGTGCACTGGTATGGGAAGAGCCACTCCTGGTGGTGGGCATTAAAGTCCCCCAGTAGCACTAGTTGGGCGGAAGGGTACCGCTGCTGTGCCGTATCAGCCGCCTCACTGAGGTATTCTGTGAGCCTGGTTGTCTCCTGATCTCCGCTGTGCGAGCGGTAGACACAGGCATAGATAATCTTAACCAGACCTGTGTCCACCAGAGCCCACAACACTGAGAACCTGGAGTCTTCAAGGTTACGGAGACGCCGATAGCAAGTGTCGTCTCGGGCATGCATGCATAAACCCGCGCGTGGTTTGAAATTATGCTCCAGGGTAAACCCTGGGTAGGATAAGTACGACACGTCTGAGAGACTTCCTATCTGCGTCTCCGTAAGGAAAAACAGTGCTGGCTTTTCAGTCTCCAGGTGATGGTGGACTGAGGTGAGATTGGAGTGCAGACTCCTAATATTAGTGAAGTGCACTTTGTGGCGGAAGGGGTGCAGCCGCTGTTTAACTCCAGTTTTCTTTTTACTTCTTGCCATTTTTGTAGAGGAGAAGGAAGTGAGATGAGGTTCCACGCTACTAACCTACAGACACGCACTGAAAGGACGCCATCATTGGGGCACTAGTCCGGAGACTGCGGGGACGCCTGAGCCCCCCCGGAGATGTCCATCGGGCCCTCCCATCTGGTCGCCAACCAGCACGATGGTGCATTCCGGGATTTTTCGACAGTTGGCGGGGCAGCGTTTCGTGTGTGGCTGGCACACTACTTGGGCCCCCAACTATCTGCGGTCAGCCAACGGCGCACCGTGCCTCGGATCCCGCTATCCTCCGCGACTAGTCTCCCGATACGCCTAAAACAGCGCGAGTCAACTGTCTCGACCCAACTCCTCTAGTGGCTTCACCGAGCATCGTACCGGAACACGGCTAAGCCGCTTGGCGGTACGTCTTTGCCCGGTGGGTGGTCACAACCCTTCGGCCGAAGCCTACCACCAGTTAGTGTCACCTGATTAGCACCACCCGGGGACCACGTGTAGGGTAACAACAATACGGGTAACTCTCCTAAGGACGCGGGTGACTCAGCCCCCAAAAAAAATATTCTACTATTACACCCGACGTTTCGGCCGTGTTGCAACGACCGTAGCCCCGGACAGACTGATATCTCGGTTTACTCTCCTTTGAGGCAGAAATTTCTTCCTCTACCCGCACGTTTCTACACACTACACTGACCGTGTCATTATTCTGTAAGTTCGCCGACTGCACAAAACGAGGAAATGTTTTTTGAATCACTGGTTTCCACGCCGCGCATAATTTGTAACTGTCATCCCGATAAAAGTTTGGTGTTTTTTATTTCAATCGTTTCACAATCAATTCTCAATTACGAAACCCGAAAGTTTTAAAGTTAATATTATTGTAAGTTAGAACGATATCGTGCCAGTGACGTACCTACCTTACACTTCAGTCTGGAAAATATGATAATTTCAAATGAAATATTTTGATTAGTTTTGTAGTGTGATAGTTTTATGTAGTGAGAGTTAACTAAGAGAAGAAGCATAGTATTCTTCATTTGTGGTCGGATGGCCAAACTATCTGTAGTGTATGTAGGTATCAGTAGATCGCGCTACAAGCCGATAACAGTATTGTAGCGTTGCCTCGTGCGCATATGTCGCTCGGTTATAAATACCGGTCCGAGTGGTGGGGCGATCAGTAGTTATCGGACTGTCGACCTGTGCGGTAGTGCGTTGGCGAGTAAACTATTAATATTGATAAATGTGCATATTTTACATTGGCGACGAGGAGAAAACCGTGAAATGAAATAAAGTTGATTTTCTTATAAAACAAAAACCTATCTAAAAGGAACATGAAAACATTGTTATGAAATAAAAAAAACAATGTGATGACGGTAACAGTTTAAATCAGTGGCGTTAGTTTTCGAAATGCATCAAATGTAAACGATTAGTAGTGCACTTGCTGAGTAGTGCTGTGGAATTCAACCTCGTAAAACCCGACTTCGATGCGCGAACGGTGGCACACTTCACCGTCGGCGTCGTATTGTTTTGGTCCCACCAAAACTGAATGCAGTAGAAGTGAGCCCTTCAGCTTCGCGTCTACATGGCTGGAATAATGTGCGATGTTATGCCAATCTGGTGAGTCGTTTTCATTTTGCTATGGCTCAGGACAAGTGTTTACTATTCAAACTTCCGGTTTTGTATACAGTATGGGCCATGTCATGTCATAATCCATGTTGGCTTAATCACTGGTCAAGTTTTAGTGTTGTTGAAGAATCACTGGTGGCCATTAGCTAGCCTGGCTGATTATTTTTGTTAGAGCGATATAATAACAATGCCGTATTTCATTCCAGAAAAAATGATAGTTCCAAATGAAATTATTAGTTTTGAGTTAATTTTGTTTGACAATTGAATTGGTAGTGGTTATACCTAGCACTAAGACTAGCAAATTGAAACATACCTAGTACAAAGCCAGTACGTAATAAATTTCTTATTGACGGTAATAGTTTCAACATTTTGTTCAGTATGGATGAGATATCCCTTGCGAAGGACTGCACAACTGTCATTTTAAATGTCAGAGCGAGTTAGTATGTAGCTGCTTTAACCAATACTGGCCATTGGTCAAATTCATGTATTCAGAACAGACTACTTATGTCGCGGGACGATCTACAACGATCTTGATCGATCGGTTTTCACCTTCAGATCTTAATTCACTTGTTTACTTTATAGTAGTAGATCTTTTGAAATCTTTGAATAGTAATAGAACGAATAAGTACGCTCGCGATCGCTTACAAAGGATGCCTCTAAGTAGTGCTCCTAACGAGTTAAACGTAGAAAACAGTGAGGAGAGTTCCTCCACCGAGCAGGAGAGCACATACCGTGGCTATTAGGGCGCACTGTATGCACTTGTCTGTAGTCGTACCTGCAATTCACTTGTGAGTTGTTCAGAGGGCGATGGACAGCTGGTGGTATAGTGGGGACACGGGTCTCAAAGGAGACTACCAGTATCGTTGTATTGGTTTTGTAATAACCTAGAAGTCGTAAACTCTATGTGATGTGTGTTGGTCGTATCACTTGAGGTAATAACGATACGGGCGGCATGAGTGTCACTAGTTGCTGCAGCAGTCGTGCCATGAGCGTTGTATATGATCTAAGCTGATACGGTTTCTAATCAATTACTACTAAGGCTTAGAGGAACCTTTCGCTATCGGTGATCGTTATACACTGAAAACTTTAAATAGGTACGCTTAGAACTTAGAAGTATACATACGATAGGTTTAGGAAGATCATGGTGGGTCACGTAATCACGTTCCAGTCAATGTTGATTTTGATAAAGATGATTGTTGAGCAAGCTGTGGAAGGTCGAGTAATGCAGTCTATCGGCCGTGGTGTGTGTTCGACCGTACCAGTGGTTAAGCGTAGTCGTAGCCGTTAATCGGTATATCTTGAGGCAACACAAGTAGTCCGTAGTTGCGCGATAATGCGTTTAGTCCTGTCGGAGGTCTAGATAGACCGTTGTGTGAGGGCAAAGCGATTGCTGGTCGGATAAAGAGCGCCGTGACTTTAGAGGCTTTGCTCGATGGTTTCTGTTAGCTTGGCAGTTTTGCTGCCGTAGAGTTTTAAAGTTTCTTTGGAACGACTGTGGTTGAAGTTAGTTAAAAGTAAGATTTGGTTAAAATAAAACTAGAATTATAAAAAATCCCTATTTTCACGAACCCAATAATGTAGTTTGGTTAGAAGTAGCCTAGGTGGCAACCGCTGGCATAACATAACATCACGCATATGTTGTATTATTAGGAGGTTTCTGATGGAAAAACCAAGTGACACTGCCCGACCTGGGAGTCGAACCCGTGACCTCATGATTAATTATTTGATTTGTGCTACATGATTATGTTCTAACAGATTAAATCAAAGAGCACACAAATAGAGTAGAATATACATACTGGTCATTAAATTGACAAGCAGTAGAATATATCTACTGGTCATTAAATTGACAAGCAGTAGAATATACCTACTGGTCATTAAATTGACAAGCAGTAGAATATATCTACTGGTCATTAAATTGACAAGCAGTAGAATATACCTACTGGTCATTTAATTGACAAGCAGTAGAATATACCTACTGGTCATTAAATTGACAAGCAGTAGAATATACCTACTGGTCATTAAGTTGACAAGCAGTAGAATATACCTACTGATCATTAAATTGACAAGCTTTAGAACATACCTACTGGTCATTAAATTGAGAAGCAGTAGATTATACCTACTGGTCATTAAATCGACAAGCTTTAGAATATATTATTTATTTATTTATTATTTATTTAATACTTCATGCACACAAATGTACAGAGGCGGACTTAATGCCTTAGGCATTTTCTACCAGTCGACCTTTGGGTGATGCAGAGACAATTAGTGGTAGGTGCAATATTTAAAGTAAATCACGATCCCTAATATTCAAATACAAAGCTATACATACATACTATAAATACATACAAAAGTTACTCAAACATATAAACTAAATACACTAATACTTAAACAGTTAATGGTAGCAGTTATCTGAAATACATTATCGCTGTGACGATACTACTGCCATCTTCATACGAACATGCTCGCGAGCTTTTACTTTAAATGCCAATTGGTTGGCTGCCATCCTGATATCTTGAGGGAGCGCATTCCACAGAGAAATAGACTGAACGAAGAAAGAACAGTGAAAGAAGTCAGTGCGGTGAGTGGAACATTGAAGAAGACGGTTATGTGAAGAGCGAAGATTTTTGTTGTGGTTGGCGCAAATGTATTGAAAGTGAGGGGCCAGATAACTAGGGGAGTTGGAAGAGTCAAGGAATGAAAATAAGGTAGTCAGTGCCCTTAGCTCTCTGCGTTGGCGTATGGGCAACCACTTTAGAAGTGACCGATGAGCAGAGACATGATCATATTTACGCAAATTGAAAACAAATCGAATGCAGTAATTTAGAAGACGGTCAAGTTTGTTGAGGAGATCTGCATTCAGGTCATAATAGCACACGTCGCCATAATCGATGATAGGAAAAATTAGGGCCTGCACAAGCATTGTCTTCGTGTTCGTAGGTAATACATTTTTTAAACGATACAGAGCCCGCAACGTTCCAGTGACCCTCTGACTGACACTTGCAACTTGAGTACGCCAGTTAAGAGTACTGTCGATGCGCAAGCCGAGGTCCTTTACGTCAGTACTAAACGGAACAATCGTACCGTTGAACAGAACAGGTGGCAAAGTTGCATAATCCACCTTAGCGATGCTGCGAGGACTCCCAATGATGATCGCTTGGCACTTGTTGGGATTTACAGCAACGCCAAACCTATCCGACCAGGCTTTTATCGCTATTAAGTCGTCATTTAACTTCCCGATAACATCAGGAACTTCGTCGACACTCCCTTGACAGTACAATTGAAGATCATCAGCATACAGATGATACGCACACTGAAGTTCGGAAGTAATAAGATTAATAAAAATAGAAAACAGAAGAGGAGAAAGAATGCCGCCTTGTGGAACGCCAGCTATCAAATCACACCAACGAGATGAAAAATCTCCAACGTGAACCGACTGCTGACGCTCCTGAAGGTAAGAGGTGAACCATTCCAGTGCTTTAGGGGAGACCATCAAATAGGAAAGAATGGCTAATAGGATTTCGTGACTGACGGTATTGAAGGCGTTCGAGAAATCAACCAACACTAGTACTGTGACTTTTGTATCTTCCAGTCCCGCCCTTATATCGCCAGTCACTTTAAGGAGGGCGGACACAGTGCTGTGCCCGGGCCTGAACCCAGATTGTAGAGGACTAATGAGTGAATTACTCTGCACAAAGTTCGAAAATTGTTTGTGAACACAGGCTTCGAGCACTTTGGATAGGAAGGGAAGGATAGAAATGGGGCGGAAGTGGGTTGGAAGAGTGGGATTGGAAACTTTAGGAAGTGGACGAACATAGGCTTTACGCCACAAGGAAGGAAATACTCCGGTAAACAAGGAAAAATTAACGATATGGGTGATGGGAGATAGGATATGATCCAAAACAGCGATAACCATACCACGGGTGATATTATCACATCCCACTGCTTTGGATTTGATGGCGAGAATGATCTTTTTGATCTCTCCCGGTTCAACTGGAATGAAACGAAAAGGTTTAATGTGAGGACGCGTCAGACCAGAAAGAAGAGACAGAGTTTGTTGCTTAGTTAGATGATCCATTGTAGGCACAGTGGAGAAATGATGGTTGAGATCATCTAAGTCGATAGAATTAGGAAGGTCTAAATGTCGCGGTTTGCCGATACCAAGTGTTCCTAGGAACTTCCAAATATCGGCAGAAGAAGATGAAGAAATATTTTCCAGAATGTGGCGGCGTTTAGCATTGCGTAATCATCTGGTTACATCTGTTTCTTGCAGCCTTGAATAGCGCCCAGTTCTCGTCAGTACGAACCCTTTTAAATTTACGGAACGCACGGTCCCTGCGTCGCATGGCCACCTGTATGCCATTGGTCATCCAAGGTGCAGGAGGACGTTTGAGTTTCACTTTTCTGACGGGAGCGTGTCGGTTATAAAGGTTGACCACAACATCGTTAAATATTGCCACCTTATCGTCAACCGAAGTGGCCTCCGTCATAACCTCCCAGTCGATCGCAGAAGCATCCTTCTTGAGTTTCTCAACGTCCATCCTGGCAAAACAACGCCTGTACAGAACCCTGGGCTTAGGTTTAGGAGGTTTGAGGATATAGGAAAGATAAATCATGTCGTGATGAGAGAAGCCAGGAGCGTCATGTTGACCATGGGATGAGACAAGGGAAGGATTCGAGGTGAGGATAAGATCGAGCCAGGTGTCATCGCCAGATTTGTTACAATGCGTCGCTTGGAGTGGTAATACATGCAGACTAGCTGACTCGATGAGATGGAGAAGCTTACGGGATCGAGGGGAGTTTTGGGAAAGGAGGTTTGTGTTGAAATCACCCATGATGATGTGGTGTGCATACTCTGAACCCAAGGATTCAAGAACTGATTCGAATTCAGTGAAGTAATCGACAGTGGGGGGACAATAGACAACACCGATAATGGTTTTGGCTCCTTTGACGCAAACTTCAAGAAAGATAAACTCAGCAAAGGCAGAATAGTTTGAGGTGGAAGTTGCAAGTATTTTGTAAGGCAAATCACTGCGAAGGTATATTGCCACACCACCCCCTCCCTTACCAATACGATCGTTCCGTATGAGAACGAAACCAGTAAGAGGATAAGTGGTGGACAGGAGATGCGGTTTGAGCCATGTTTCGGATACCAGGATAGCGTGAAAGTTGCTGTTATTGAAGACATCATACAGCTCGCTGTAGTGACTGGCAATACTTTGAGCGTTAATGTGGCACACATTCACCAACCGATTAGACTCACAATTGAAATTGTGCTGAATAAAATCACCAAGGGTGTCACCAAGAGAACAAAAGCTTGGTTCATTTGAAGAGGCAGCAGATTCGTTAGCAGAAAAATATGACTCATTGTCGGACATAAATAGATGAAGTTAATAATGTTTTAATTATATTATATAAATAATAAACTGGAAATGTACTATTGCTACAAAACAGAACAGGTGCAAATAATGCTACTCTGCACCACCCGCCAGCTAACACCAACACAAAAACAATAACTTTTTAACCAACACGAAAATTCAGTTAAAAACATAAAAAGCAAAGGATAGTGTAGTTCTAAAACACAGAAGGAGAAAGAAAAAAAAAACTACATTAAATCACAAATCAGTGGCACACCCAACTTTAGAATAGCACATAGTGAAACAAAGCATTACACCTTAGTGTTTGTTATCTAAGTATACGACTTTTGCTAATTCCATGCAATTGACAGAAGGGTTTCTGAACGCAAATTTTAATGTCCATACTATCTTTGACACTATTTCGTACGTCAATTTGACAAAAGTTAAACTTTATTTGTTTACAAGACAGTGGCGAAGGTATCGTGGTAAACTAATAATAAAAAAACAAACAGTTATATAACAAGCCGAAACAAGTAAAGAAACAGTTGGGGCACAAGACAGAATAGGAATTATTATAAAACGGGAAAACAACACAATGGTTCGTAATGATTTAAAATAAATGAAATAATGATCACAACATTATGTCAATAAATAATCGTTCATCTATTTACGTGCGATTTTCAGGTTCCCGGCAGCGTCCGCACTTCTTCCGCCCATAGTTGAAATCACAGCCGGCGCCTTGGAGTACTTGGCTAACAAGGGCTTCAGCTCATCAGTGGATGTTACTTTGTACCGTATTCCATCAGATGCCTTGATGTGTATGACGCCATCCTGAGTCCAACAAGACCGCATACCGAAGTGCTCGCGCGCCTTTCCGAAGACGGTTTGCCGGGCCTTTGTCAAGAACTCTTTGACAGATATCCTGGTGCCTTTAAGTAAGGTTTTGGCCTTCCAAACTGATGCCTTGATGTCAACAGTGGCGAACCTGACTAAAATAGGCCGGGCATGCTCTTTGCTGGGGGCTCCAAGTCTGTGGCAGGCTATAATTTGTGTTGAGAGGCTGTTGAGGGCAAGCTTAGTACTTAGCACATCCTTGATCACAGCCGTGCAGTCTTCACTCTCCACTTCAGCGAGCCCTTGGAACACCAACGCTTTCCGCCTGTGCCGGGTCTCCAAACCATCAATCTGTTTGGCACACTCGTTGATCTGGCTTCGGAGCAAACCAAACATGGAAAATATGAGCTCCCGGAACGTCCTAAACTCATCTGTGACTTTTGCTACAGTGCTAACTTTAGCCGGACCAGCACCCTGGATCTGTGCTTCCAGTTCGGCCATCTTCTTGATAAAGTTTTCCTCTAGTGTTTTTTGAGCAGCAAGGACTTCAGCGTATTGAGACATGGTTCGTTTAGTAAAGTGCTGAGTAATAATATGGTGACAGTTTGGTGATCAGCTGGCAGGCGGTGTTTAAGATGTGATTATGTCACATTAATGTGCCACAAACGTGAGTCCTTATGATTTAGCACTTCTAGACTAATAACTGAAGTAAATTACTTAATATTTTCACTAGTTACTAATAATTATAATTAAAATAAAATTCTCAAAAAAAAAGCGAATGTCTTTCTTTTTAACACCTACCCGCAAAAAACAATATACGCGAATATACCTACTGGTCATTAAATTGAGAAGCAGTAGATTATACCTACTGGTCATTAAATTGTCAGTCATCAGAGAATGACAGTAATAGCAGTAGATTATATCTACTAGTCATTAAATTGACAGTTATCAGAGAATGACAGTAATAGCAGTAGTTTATACCTACTGGCTTCAGAAAAGGAGCCAGCTGATCTGTTTCGCAGAGTAGACTATGAGAGTGGGCTGGTTGGACTCACCATTAATAAGTTGAAGACAAGTCATACTCATCGACAGAACCGTTCAACTCTCCAGAACGATAGACCTCGGATTGCTACTTACTGACCAGGGAGGAACCGAAAGAGAGATCAGGAGAAGGACTCAAATGGCCAATGCTGCGATGAGTAAACCGACACTTATTTGGAAGGACAGAAAGGTGTCTAATGTCACCACGATGAGACTGGTCCGGACACCGGTTTTCTCAATATTCCTTTACGGATCAGAGTTGTGGACGATTCGGGCAATAGAACGAAAAAGATAGAAGCTTTTGAGATGTGGTGTTGGCGAAGAACGCACCGCATACCATGGACCGCCAAGAGAACGAACAAATCTATCCTTGATCAACTAGGCATAAAAGAAAACAGACTAACCACGCTCTGCTAGCAAAGGATTCTCAGCTACTTTGGTCACATTGCCCGTCTGGAACCAGACTATCTAGAGAGGTTGGTGGTAATGGGCAAGCTGGATGGAAAAAGACCTCGCGGTCGGTCTCCTAACCGCTGGTCAGAGCAGGTAACCGCCCTCACTGGACTCTCTGTTACAACCGCCCTGAGAGAAGCTGAGAACTGAATGAAGTGGCAGAACATCGTGCATAAAGCCATGAGGGCCTTTCAGGGACACAACTTTGCTGAAGAACGCGACCAAGCTTTAAATAGGTACGCTTAGAACCTACAAGTATGCACGCGGTAGGTTAAGGAAGATGCCAGCGGGTTATTTACCAGTCGAGTTGATTTCAAAAGGATTTTGATGATAATGAGGAAGCTTAAGGTGTCTAGTAATTCAGTCTATAAGCTATGCAGTTTTTGCTGCAGCAGAAGTTTTAAAGTTTGTTTGGAATCACTGTAGTACATGGCCCCGGGTAATGCATTATTTAAAGCGTAGAGCTCTAAAATTTCCCTATTTCCACGAATCCAATGAACTACTTTGGTCAGGAGTAGCCGAGCGTTGTGTGGAAACTGTGAGCCTGTGTGTCAACTGAACGCCTGTATGGCACCCGTAAGTCTATGTGACACTGTATGGTTTGAAAATTCATGTTTGTGTTAGGAACCTTCCAGAAAGTTCCTATTGAGTTATGAGATTAAAAGAAAGTCAACTCACATAGTCACGCGAGAGGTGAGGTCACCATGTTATCGTTGATGACGTTTGAATCGTCAAATCCTCATTAAGAAAACTGAAATAATTTTGGCTTTTCTAATTTTGATAACTATGCTTAGATCGTGTTAGGAAGATACACAATGGTCAAGTACCAATTGAGATTGTAGATAATGAATTGACGTAACTTACGACAGTCTAAATCTCTATGTGAACAGGTTCTGAGTTCAGAGAGTTGACTCGACATCGTGTGGATGTGCGAGTAGAGCAATTGTGATTGCTAAGAGAGCTATGAGATAGCTAGGCTAGCTATATGATGGTTAAAGATCGTGAATAATTTTGTTTCATTTAATGTGACATTAATGACTATCCTTGCTATAGTGAACAGGGAGATTTAAATGATCATGTTTGATTGTTTCAAAATTTTACCTCACTCACCTAGAGTATGAGTCAGGATTGGACGAGCGAATACTGTTTGGAAATTTTGTGTTTCAGAAAATATGCCTTGTATGATGGGATACAGGTGGGTTGGAGTAGACTAAAAGGACGTGTGGTGCAACACGGCATGAAATGGCATGGAGCAAGGACAAGATGATGCCTGCGGGTGATAGATTTGGGGAGTCTGTCACCTGAGAGAGGCCCGAGAAGACGACGTGCTATGTTCCACGCTTGCCTCTCAAGAGAAACTACGGCCTACAGAACACCATGTGGTTTTAGTCAGTAGGAGTCTGACAGACCCATCAGCTTTCCCCAAGGGCTGAGGACATCCATGAGGATTTCCACATGATTCGATACACTGTTAAAACCTGAAAATGAGGAACATACGAGGACGCCTGTCTCGCAGGATGGCCGTGTGTGGTTTAGTCAATAGTACGGACGGCAAAACAAATAGCAAGCACGACATCTGGCGGCAAAGCACGAACAACTACGCATTGGCGCGCTTTTTGTAACCGTTTGCGTGGCGTGTTAGCTCTAAGGCTGTCAGTACTCAAATGCCATATTCTAATGTTTCCACCACGCAAGTGTTTAGAAAAAAGCGCGCCAATGTGTAGTAGTTCTTGCATTGCCACCAGATGGCGTCCTTGCGATTTGTTTTGACGTCCGTACTATTGACTAAACACGACATATATAAATTAATAGAAAGGCGCATATTGAGACGATTCTGCTATTCGTTTAGAAAATAATGCTGCAACTGCCGCTTAAATGCATACTGACAGGTGGCCGTCCTGATATCGAGAGGGAGTGCATTCCAGAGAAGAATGGATTGAATATGAAAGGAATAATTAACAAAATCAGAAGTATGAGAAGGACAGAGCATGAAAAGATTGTTAGATGAATGCAGATTCCTAGCGTGTGAAGTATGTAGGTTTTAAAAGTGAGGTATGAGATAAGAAGGAGGTTTAGGAGAGTTAAGTAGTGAGAAAAGCGGATTCTAGGCCCGCAAATAATTCTCATCCGGCTTCCTGTTAGTTTGGGTATAAATGCTTATTATGTTCAACATCTAAGTAAAAAAGCGTAACGGGAAGTTATATTTTTATTATGTTATTAAACTCTCTACCGATTTTAATCGAATTTTTAATTTTGACTACCTAAATAAAATAAACGTCCCAACACTAGTACCTACTGAACTAGGTGCCAAATGTGAAACAAAATTTTCAATAATACATTATTCCATATTTGGCACCTGCGAAAAATATCGATGGGTGCCGTATGTGGAATACCTCAGGTGCCGTTAAAACGTATGCTCAATGTGGCATACGTCTATTTTTTGGCTCTAGGGTCTTCTAATTTATATTTTTCCAAACCTTTTCTGAATAGGTACTTTGTTTTATTATATCAATTAACATGCCACAATGTGGGTGAGTACGGCTTTAAAGGCTTGTCCAGTTCCATTAAGTCCATTTTTCATTTCAGAAGTATTATTTGGTGAAGTGGAACTGATGATGAAGACCACAGATGGCCACTAGAACTCCTTAATAAGTATGTCATGGGTTTAAGATATCTCGAATACTAGTAGGTAAGCGACTATGATGAACCAAATACATATAAATAAATAGTACTGATTAAAATGGTACCATCGAACTGATCTAATGATGAAAGCCTGATGATCTAAAGTTGGTTCCAAATACTAATAAGAAACATGTGAAGCAGTTATTTATTGCAGAAGATTGGATAATAAAACATGAAGACTTGAAGTGGACCCCAGTCATCAGAAAGAAAAATAGTTTCTTGACAGTTTTACTACATGTTTCAGAATTCTGACTTCTAAATAACTAGTAGGTAGCGCTAATAGTACAAATACTACCACATGCAAAGAATGAAACTCTTCAATACTTAAAAGTTGAGGTGATATCACTGATACTCTGACACTCTGACTGTCGATATTACACACTTATCTAACGGTATAAACGTGTACTTAAAACACAACACAATATGTTTACCAAAATCAAGACAAGTACAGACGTATTTCATATAGTGGTATAATTATACGACTACACAGGAGGAAGGTGAGTGACAATGTTTCTGAACAACTTAATTTATATTTATTTGTATAAAAAAAATCATAAAAAGTATTGATTAAAAATGGTACCATCGAACTCTAATGATGAAGCCAGAAAATAGGCACTGGAACTTCGTAATAAACAATGTATCCTAGTCGTGTTTGGGCTTATTGGAATTGAGATGAGATGTATTCTGGCTATAAATGATATTCATGGTAATATGAGGTACCAACACTAAAAAGAGTAAATTAAAAAAAACTAACAAAAACATTAAATCGATTTATATTTCTTTCCTTTTCATGTCATTAAACGAATATACATTTTCAATTTCTTTAAAATATAAATAGCAACAAAGCCCTTGCTCTGACTATCTTGCAAGCTTAACGCGCAGTATAAAGTAGCTCATTACCGTCCATGAAATTTGTATTCCGCGCTCGTCTCCCGCCAGTTCCCGTTAATAACAAGAGTTTTAATTACATCAAACATCCACCAAATATCAGCCATTTGCAACATCATAAATCCAAAGATAAGCAGTTTGTAAAACCAAAGATATCAACCCTCGCATAAATCAAAGAAAATGACACATTTTACAACCGAACAAGTCATATTTCAGATTAAAATTACGAAAGCACTTGAAGGACAAGTAGTAATATTTTAGAGCTATTTTAAAAGTTTCATAGTTACGACTTACTAAGACGAGCTATGAATATCTACTAACCTTCAGTCTTACGACCTTTTGTGAAGTAACTTGGATAAAATAATGAAGCGGCATTTGTGACGAGTAGAATGTAAAAGAGCTTAGATTGATATTTTTAATCAACCTCAAAGTTAGGAAGGCGGGAGTTGTCGACTCGTTATGACAAGCAAAATATTGTTTATTACGGAAGTTTGGCAAATTCCCCCAGTTCAGATCGAGGCGGTGATAACGATGAGCTTGTAAAGGGTACGCGGAACTTGCGATGAGAAGCGGCGACGGCGGCGGCCACATCAACGAGGTCAAATTAACGGAGACGATTTTAAAGGCCTTTTCATTATCGTCATTTAAAATAATTCCATGCTGGTCTAAAGTTTCAGGGGAGTATTGAAAGTGTTGTATCTTCACAAATATTTTAAACAGGCGGTTATCTTCTGTCTTATGACAAGTCAAAGATATTTGAAACATTAGTGGTCGTTTTTTGTTTTACTGTTCAGTTGATCAAACTGAAAAGCTTCAAAAGATATTTAAAAATATGCGTACGTACCTGAAAACACTTAGGCACTAAAGCACCTAAATTATGTAAACAAACACAGTTTGATACCAGAGTTTCAGGAAAATGCTAATGAAGGTAAATGTACAATAAATATTTACGAAACAGCGGATTGTTATCTATCGCCGATTGAAACATTACCCACGCATGGCAGGCCTAAATCTCGTCTAACGTTTATAACCGGATAATAAGGGATAACTGCCTGTTCGATAAGGATTAACGCTAACTTTATTACATCGCTGAATACCTGAACGACCCCTTTAAACCTCGTTCCAATATTTACTTTAATACAGGTTATATTTACTTCCATCTTATAAAGCAGACAAAATACAGTAACGAGAAATTACTACACATCTTAGAAGAGCAAAACTTGTTGGCATTTGTTCAGGATTCATAACTGAAATCAAGACGACACGAAGCTATGAATACACAGCCTAATGACTCATACTTCGCCGAGTATGGTAATTAAAAGTACGTTATACAAACTCAGATGTACACCATTCCAAAGCAAAAAAGCGCCTCTAGCGACAGCCTTAATAAATGAAGCTTCCTTTTAGCGACGATAATTTTTTATCAATAGATTTTTTTTTGTATATCAGTTGTTCGATATTATTTTGCTTTCGTCGCAATGATTACTTTCTTAGAATTCTTATTCTTATTTGCGTATTAATATCGGAAACATTTTTCGATGAAAATGATTTCGTTGTCAGTGATTAGATATCTTACATTTGAACAGATTTTTTTAATTTTTCGTCTATTTTTGGACATAACCCGATCAAACTAATGAGATTTTCTATAGATTATATTAGATTATATTCTATTTTTTTATAGTTTTTTTTTTTGTATTTTTGGACACGTACCCCTATTTGTCTACTGAGTTTTCCTATAGTGGCCTCCTTCACCAACCTTACGTTATGGAAAGCGGCACACTATACCAGGCAACCCCTTACGAGGTGTCTGGGACCATCTTCGGTAGGTCACGCCTCCGAGAGCACTCGCCCCTGGTACTCAAGAGAAAATGTGAGTTGCACCGTGATTACTCACTACCATTTGTCCAGAATGGTACCGGAGCAATAAAGCCGCTCACCACACGCACCCCAGCACGCCAGCACTAGTGCAAGCACCAGCACCAGCGCAGTTGGTGCTAGCGGATTCAATCCCCGTTAAGGACGCCAGAGAAGCTGGCTCCCATTTCTCCAGAATGGTCCCGGAGCTGTAAGCACGCTCACCTCTCGAATACAAATCATCGCATCTACCTAATGCCTACAGCTGGGTTGCCGGAAAACTAATCCAACGGGTAGTCCTCTTCTTTCTATCCAGGAAAGTGCCGGAGATGCAGCTCGCTCACAGGAGCTCACTTGCTTGAGGGTTACTCACGAACCCCGCGTCTGACCACCAGTATTTTTGGACAGTTTGATGGCATAATTATTTTACAATTTTTTGAGGTTGAGAATATTAATTTGTAATTACAAAAATACTACTCGTTTTTAACCCCCGCCGGAAAAGAGGGGTGTTATAAGTTTGACGTGTGTTGCTGTGTATCTGTGTGTCTGTCTGTGGCATCATAGCGCCTAAACGGATGAACCGATTTTGATTTAGTTTTTTTAGTTTGAAAGGTGATTTTGTCGAGAGTGTTCTTAGCTATATTTAAATAAAATCGGTTCAGCCGTTCAAAAGTTATGGACGTTATACTGTTTGAGTCGGGGTGTTTTCGCAAGGTATAATTACGTTTTCAATAGATTGCCGATCAAAGCTTGTCTATTATGTATGTACTAGATAAATTATGTAGCACTAGCTGTTACCCACAGCTTCGCCCAGGTTAATATAGATTTTGTCAATCAATTGTGGTTGTCGACAAACAGGGTAAGAAATATCCAATGTTGCAGTTTTAGTTTTAATCGAAATCGGCCCGTGACTCCTTTGATTGTTTTGTGCTATTCTTCATAGTGATGATTTAGCCATCCACGCACACTTGGAAAACTCAGCCTGTATACAGGAAGCTATAAAGTAAAACCGATTGACTTATTTCATTGAAAACGTTGGTCAATACAGGTAAAGCATACAAAGGAAACAAAAAAACTACAGAGTCACAGGTTCTGCTATGCTGCGAATCGAAGATACCACTCTATCATAATTTTTATCTTCACTTAATTGACATTCCTTAATTACGCCATTAATCATGTGTACAACATTTTAGGACGCTGCTATATACTATGTTGTATGTCCGTTCACTTGGTGCTAATACATACACATTCTGACTCTTGAACATACGCGAACATCAGCAGCTACATGTAGCTGGCCGTAGGTAAAGCATGGCTTTTCCAAATACGCCCCTGCTACCCTAGAGCTTTGTTAATAGAAATAGAAAAACTAAGTTTGATTGGAAACTGGAGTCTTTTGAATCAAACTGATAGTTCAGTGGGGATTATTGGGATTCGACGTATAAACACGGTTTCCCCTTTTCTCATACCTGTTAATATATTGAAACCTATTACATTTTGCCCTTATTGTGTAATACGAAGCCTCATCTTATTACATAATCTAAATAAATATGCAGATCTCAATCATTTGTTATCAAAAACATGCCTGCAAAGTTTCAACCAAATCGGAAGCCGCAATTAAAAGTTTAATACAAAGAGCAGCTTTTCCATTTCATCATCATCATTTATTTATTTATTATATACTTTATTGTACACCACTGAAATAATTACAGGACAAAACATTTATAAAGATAAGTGTACAATGGGCGGTCTTATCGCACAGGGCAATCTCTTACAGGCAACCTTTGGATGGACTAAACGAGAGAAGATAGACATAGGGCTGTCAGTATACAAAAACTATACTAAATAATATTACTTAGATATAACATAAAATACATACATACAGATAAAATAATATACTAATAAATATTAAATATAGAACAGAGAAAGGAGAAGAATAGTTACAGAAAAAGGAAATGCTCCTTCACCATTTTTTTAAATGAAGGTAATGTTTGCGCACGCCTTACCTCAATAGGTAATGCATTCCACAAACGAGCTGCTTGAACCGTAAAAGATTTATCGAAGAAGGATGTGGAATGCATACGAATGCTTAATTTTAGGTTATCCGATGATCTCAAGGACCGAGAATGTGTGTCACAGAGGAACTGAAAGCGTTCTTTAAGATATAAAGGACTAGAAGAATTAAAGAGCACATTATATAGTAATGAAAGGATGCGGGCATTCCGGCGAAGGCGAATAGGAAGCCATTTGAGCTTGGTTCGAAATTCAGAAACATGGTCATACTTGCGCAAGCCAAATATGAACCTGATACAGAGATTTTGAAGTCGCTCAAGCTTGTCCAATTGGTCTTGGGTGAGATCGAGATAGCTGGCATCAGCATAGTCCAGGATAGGGAGAAGAAGAGATTGTGCTAACGCAATTTTAGTGGTGATGGGAAGTTACGAAGGCGTCTCAGGAAACCCGTAGAAGCAAACAGTTTACGACTGACCTCTTGCAGTTGTTTAGTCCAGGAAAGGGTGCTGTCGATGTAAATCCCCAGGTTATTCACAGTTTCAGCTATAGGAACAATGGTGTTGTTGAAAGAAACCTGGGGAAGTGTCGCCCAATCAATCCTAGAGACCGTTCGGGAACTTCCCACAACAGCCACTTGAGTTTTCGTCGGATTGATCTTCAGCCCAAACTCAGTGCTCCAGTCACCAATTCGAGCCAGGTCCGTATTAATAGTCTCAATAGCGTCTGATAACTCGCCGAGAGGGGCTTGAGTATAAATTTGGAGATCATCAGCATAAAGGTGGTAGAAAGATGATAGCCGTTGAGTGATAGCATTAATAAAGATTGCGAAAAGTAGAGGAGATGCCACCCTGCGGCACACCGGCAGAGGTGTGATACCAAGAAGAGAAAGATTCCTCAATGCAAATACGCTGCCGGCGGCCAAACAGGTAACTATGAAACCAGTCGATTACTGAAGGAGATATGCCAAAAGAGCATAGGACGCCCAGCAAAATGTCGAAGTCAACCGTATTGAAGGCATTGCTGAAGTCAAGTAGAGCAAGTACAGTTAACTTTCCTATTTCCATGCCTGACCTTATGTCGTCCGTAATATGCACAAGTGCTGAGGTAGTGCTGTGTCCCGGACGAAAACCAGATTGGAAAGAATTTAGCAGCTTGTGTTTGGAAAGGAACGAGCTGAGTTGATGGTGGACAAGTTTTTCAAGGACTTTGGATAGGAAAGGAAGAATAGAAATGGGACGATAGTCAGAGAAAGATGCAGGATGAGATTTTATGGGTAGAGGAATAACATGGGCATCTTTCCAGGCTTGAGGGAAGACACCACTGGAAACAGAGAAGTTGAGGATGTGAAGGATAACAGGAAGAATGTCATCAAGTATGGGGATGATAATTTTACGGCTAACACAGTCACTACCAACAGCGTTGGACAAAATCGATACAATACTCTTTTTAACATCACAAGCGGTGAATTGACTTATGAAAAAAGGAGAAAAATCAGGTACCGGAATGTTTGAAAGATTACTTAGCGTACTAGCTTTAGTGGCCCTATCCAATACAGGCGAAGTAGAAAAATGACTATTAAGTAAATTGATATCCAAGTCCTTAGGAATCGTATTGTCAGACTTTTTTCCGATACCTAATGATTTGAGAAACTTCCAGACCTTGGCTGGATCACCGTTCTGAACTGAACTATGGATATATTGGCGGTTTGCGATTCTACACACCTTACTGCAGTGATTTCTAATTGAGACGTATTTTTCTCTGTTGACGTCATTAGGCCGAATTTTAAACTTAAACTTCGCAGCTGCCTTTTTAGTAAGTAAAAGTTTAATTTCGTCGGTCAGCCAGGGCGCTGGAAGATGCCTAACTCTCACGGCTCGAATAGGTGCATGTGTGTCGTATAGATGAACTAAGGTAGAAGTCAAGACTTCAACTTGTTCGTCGACGGATGAGGAAATCACTAGTGCCGTCCAGTCAATATTACTGGCATCCTCTCGAAGTCGATCAATGTCCATACCATCAAAATTGCGAAGCAGAAGAGTTTTGAACTTATGCTTAGGTGGTCGAATTTTGTATGATGTGTAAATTAAGTCATGGTAGGAAAAGACGTCAGCAGAACATTGACCATGTTTAGCGACGTGATCAAAAGACGAGACAATAATAAGATCGAGAAGTGAGGGAACAGAGTTAGGAAAATGGTGAGTGGCACCAAGGTCGAGAAAAGAGAGATTGACAGATTCAATAATATGACGAAAAGAAGAAGAGCGGGAGTCTTGTTTAAGAAGACACGTATTAAAGTCGCCCATTATGATACTATGACTGTAAGAGGGGACTAAATCTTCCAAAATACGTTCGAAAGAAGAGAAGAAATTAATCCGAAGAGAAGGGCAGTAGTAAACACCAAGGAGAATCTTAGAATGATGCAATTCAACTTCCAGGAAAAGATGTTCACCAGCATTCGGCGGAGGCGGCTGCGTGGACATGTTAACTATAGAAAAAGGAATATAATTACGAAGATAAATGGCCACGCCGCCACCACCACCGACCACGCGATCATTCCTGATAAGTTAAAAGCCGGGAAGAGAGTAAGAGGTAGAGGGAAGACAAGGTTTTAACCATGATTCTGAAACAAGAATTGCATGGATATTCTTACAGTCAAAGCTTGCCAGCATATCGGGGAAGTGGGCTGGAATACTCTGGGCATTTATGTGGACTACATTAAAGTTCCTGGAGACATCGGCAAACAGTGAACCAAGGGTATCGGCTAAAGAAGGAACACTATCCAATGAATTAGAAGAATCAGCATCACTGCTACATTCAGGGCTGAGCATAAATATAAAAAATAAATACTTATTAAAATATACCTATAAACACTTATAAAACAGCAAAGTCTACGCGGTTCAAAATGTCCCGTCCACCCGCCAGTGTTACTTAACAGAGTTAAAATAATTAAGTAAAAACAAAACACAAAAATCCAATCCGATTTTGCAGTCCAGGCATAAAAACAATTTAAAAAATATATAACATAGGTAAAAAATAAATAAAAATAGGACCGTATAACAGAACGAAATTATGCGTCTAAGGTTGCCTTTTGTCAACGCAACATAAAGTGTCAAAGTCAGAAAATGACAGTGACAGATAACAAGAAAGATAAACAAAAATAACAAACCTATACCTCCATAAGAAATTAATTAAGAATAGCTGCGATATTATTGAAAAACATAGTTAATTATAGAAATAACTACTGAACACAATACACTATAAATACCTGGACTACTAAAAAAGGATTAAACAACGAAGAACTTCATCTTCTGGCTACAGTGCGCTTGGTTTTTGTTGCGGCTATCCTTCCCGCTGCGACCGGTTGAATAACGCCCGGCTCCGGCTGTCCAGAGACCTGTTCCGGCTGGGCGGCCATCAGCTCCGACTGCTGCGCGATCTTATTGAGATCGGCAGCGGAAGTGATTCGATGCCGAGATCCCTTCGAATCGAGGAAGAACACAGTTCCTGCCGAGGTCCAGCATTGGGTCACACCAAATTTATCCCGTGCCGCCATGAAGACATTGTGCCTGGCTTTAGTGAGAAACTCCGATATAGTGATGCCGGACCCCTTCAGCTTGGTCTTTCCGAACCAGATCTTATCACGGAGATCCACATCATGCAGCTTAATGAGGATAGGCCGGGGTTTGTGGGTTGTGCTGCGCCCCATCCTGTGACACCTCTTTATGCCAGTTGTGGCCAAGTCAATGTGTAGACGCTGCTTCAAAACTTGAGCCACCATCTGTGCAGTCTCTTCGTCAGGCTCCTCGGACACTCCGTGCAACAGCAGGATTTTACGCCGCCCACGCATCTCCATATTATCCTGGCTCTGCGCCAACATAGCAACCTGCAACTGTAGTGTATTGAGTGCCTGAAGAATAAAAGCCCGGAAAGTTGCAAAATCCGCTGCCAATCCTGAGGTGGTGATTGTTGTAGTGCATGGGGTCTTCAACTCCTTTTCAAATGCCGACATTCTCTGGCTGAACATTTGGGTCAAATCAGTGATGGTGCGGTTGATAGCTTCCATGTTGATGTTAGAAAAATTTAATTTTGTGTCTTAGTGGTAGATAACACTTCACTGGCAGGTAGAGATAATTAACTACCAATATGTGTCATTAATTATTATAATTGATAACTTTTACTATTTTAGTTATAATTTTTTTCATCATCATATCAGCCGAAAGACGTCCACTGCTGACATAGGCCTTCCCCAAGCGTCGCCACATTAACCCATTTCCCATTTAACCCCTCAAAATTCGAATTCTCAATCAGAACAAAAATCCTTTCTTAACTAAAGTTAACCTTCCACCCAGGTCTCTTTAATAGACCAAGGAGTGCCTCTACTGGAAGTGTTCAGCTCTCAACCAACAAGGCGAAAGATCCCCAAGACCCTCAACCAGAAAATAACATAAGATCTGTTGAATTACCCGATTGGCAAAGAGTGCCAGTCAGTAGAAACCCTAATAAAAAAAGAAAGTTCTCAAACCCACAGTCTCCCGAAAATATTCATGTGTCAAATAGGTTTGATGGACTACCTGTTAATGCTGATACACAAGAAGCAGACAAGCCTAAGGAAAAAAAACCTAACAAACCTCCTCCGATCATCTTATATGGCATTGAGGATGTAAAGAAACTTACTGAATTCTTAGTGACTAGGGAAACATTTAAATATAAGATTGTAAACAAAAACCAAATGAGAATCTTAAGTGAAGATACAGATGTCTACAAAAAGCTTATATCAGCTATTAGAGAGAAAGGACTTATTGGCCACACTTTTAATAGAAAGGAAGAAAGAAACTACAGGCTGGTTGTTAAGAATTTACACCATACAACTCCTCATCAAGATATAAAAGATGCCTTTGAAGAAACTGGAAATGTTGTACTTGGGGAAATTATCAATGCCAGATTTGGGCAGGATAAAAAGCCTACTTCAACTTTCTTTGTAAATCTCCAATCAGGACCTAATAACAAATCTGCCAAGCAAATTAGATATATTTATCACCAAGCTGTTATCGTGCAAGATCCTAAAAAAAAGAACACCATTGTCCAATGTCAAAGGTGTCAACAGTATGGTCACACCAAAAATTACTGTATGAGGCCGGCCCGTTGTCTTAAATGTGCAGAATCACATCTGACCAAAAACTGCCCCAAGGTTGATCGCTCTACACCAGCTACATGTGCTCTTTGCCACGGTCCTCATCCTTCAAATTATAAAGGCTGTGAGGTCTTTAAAGAGATACTGGCCAGAAAAACACAGAAGCGTACATACTCAAGAAGGGAAAGAAATCTATCTGAATTGCCCACCATTGTACACAACAAAGGAACAGAAGTGAACACAACCCATAGCCCGAACAATACCCAAACATCAAAAAGTATAGCGAAGTCCTCAAAAACAAAGAACCAGATCAATCTTCCAACCCTCAAAACGAGCAAGAAACTTATCAACAATTATCATATACAAGAATAGAGGAAATATTTATCAAACAATCTCAAAAAATAGATATTATCTTACAACAAATGAGCACCATGTTAGGGCTCTTGACAACACTGGTCAATAATCTGTCCTCGAGCTAAACAAATTAAAGATAGCCACTTGGAACGCAAATGCTCTAACTCCTAACAAAATTGAGGTTGAAATGTTGTTAAAAATGCATGACCTAGATATATTACTTATATCTGAGACCCATTTCACTAACAATAGTCAAATAAATATAAAAAATTACAACATTTACACAACAAACCATCCTGATGGAACTGCTCACAGAGGAGCAGGTATCATAATTCGATCTTCAATAGAACACCATGAGCTTGCTCAGTTCCAAACAGACCATATCCAAGCTGCCACGGTAAATATCCGAGATAGAAACGGACACTTTAATATCTCATCAGCATATTGCCCCCCAAAGCACAGAATAACAGAGGAACATTTCACTGCATACATCAAAAGCCTAGGACCCCGCTTCGTGGCGGGAGGAGACTGGAACTCTAAGCATCTGCACTGGGGCTCGAGACTTATTACCACGCGAGGCAGGGAACTTAAAAAATGTGTTGATAAAAATCACCTTACAACAATTGCTACACCTGAGCCTACCCACTGGCCGACTGACCCAAATAAATTGCCTGATGTCTTGGACTTTTTCTTAATGAAGGGACTATCTAGACTCTTTTACCAAATTGACTCTTGCCTGGATGGAACCTCAAACCACATCCCTGTTATACTAACAATCAGTGCCAATGCCTTGAAGAACCAGAGAAAACCTAGACTGTATAATAATCAGACCAACTGGAAACTCTTTCGTTGTCTTGTTGAGGATTCCTTACAGTTACGAATATCCTTAAAAAATGAGGACGAAATTGATGATGCAGTCTTAGCGTTAACAGTGGCAATCCAAAAAGCTTGCTGGAATAGCACGGAAGAGGTAAATCATAAGAATGTAAGGCAGGCTTATGTACCACAAGAAATCAAAGAAATGATTCTGGAGAAAAGGAGACTACGCAGAGTCTGGCACTCAAGCCGGCATCCCCATGATAAAAGGGTGTTAAACAATTATAGTAAAGTTCTAAAACAAACTATAAAAGAAGCAGAAAATGCCACAGTTGAGGCAAAACTATTATCGCTTACTGCTACTGCAAACTCTTTTATCACTCCACTCCAATTAAATTGACTTTTGCTTCTCAATATGTATTTTAATGTTAATTTTATCCATTATTTTCCATTTAATTTAATCTATTTTTTAATTTAATTTGACATTGTATATTTTAATTTGATTGATTTATTTTAATTTTATTTGACATTATTTATATTTGATTTGATTTGATTTAATTTAAATTTTATTTAAATTTGACATAATCTGTATTTATTTTATTTTATTTGACTCCTGTATTTTTATTGTTATGTAGTCGTCTATATTCAGTGATAATTTGATGTAACCTTAACCTAAACATTAATTGAATCTAGTTGTAATTCAGTGTTATTTTGTTTTAATTTAATTAGTTAATGTATTATTTTTATGTAGAGCATGTATACTCAATAATGTGTAAGCTGTGGTTACCTATAATTGAGTGTGTATAAAATGATAATGTTTTTCAATTTATGTATATTTTTGTAAGTTTTTGTTATGTATACTCGTTGGTGATCCTAAATAAATAAATAAATAAACTCTGACTACTCCCTCTGGAAGGCATGTAAAAGTATGAACCAGCCAATAAACCCAAAGCCACCTCTACGACTAGAAAGAAACAAGTGGGCCAGAACGAAACAGGAAAAGTTGAATGCTTTCGCTGATCACCTTGCCAACGTATTTGTTCCTAACGAAGCCAGTCCCGGCTCTAATGAAGCTGACATAGATGACGTTCTCCAACAGGACCTCCAACTTGATTTGCCTTTAAAAGTAGTGACACCAGGCGAAGTGACAAGAACCATCCGTCAACTAGACAATAAAAAAGCCCCAGGATATGACCTCATAGACAAAAAGATCCTGTCAGAATTGCCACGAAAAGCAATAGTATATCTGACTTCGCTATTCAATTGTATCTTTAGAACATCTTATTTTCCTGCACTATGGAAGGTCTCACAAGTGATCATGGTCTATAAACCTGGAAAGCCAACACATGAATTATCTTCTTACAGGCCAATTAGTTTATTGCCTATAATATCTAAGGTTCTAGAGAAGATACTACTCCAACGACTCTCATGTGCCATGTACGAAAACTCCGTTACTCCAGACCACCAATTCGGGTTCAGGCCAGAGCATAGCACAATTGAACAAATACACAGAGTGTGCAGACATATCAGTGACAGTCTTGAGAAGAAGGAATATTGCTCTTCGGCCTTCCTTGACGTTCAGCAGGCTTTTGACCGGGTATGGCATAAGGGATTGCTCTATAAAATTAAGTTAATGCTGCCTCACAGTTTCTATCATATACTAGAATCATATCTCAGCAATAGAATATTCCAAGTGAAAGAAGATGACTGCTCGTCGGGTTTTCACGAGATACTTGCTGGCGTGCCACAGGGTTCCGTTCTCGGTCCGGTTTTGTACACCATATACACATCAGATCTTCCACTAACACCTGGAGTTACTATTGCTACTTATGCAGATGATACAGCAATATTAGCTTCTAGTAAAGACCCTGCAGAAGCCACTGCGAAACTTCAACAAAGCCTTGATGAAATAAGCAACTGGTTTGACAGATGGCGTATAAAAGTGAGTGCTACTAAGTCAATGCAGGTCACCTTCACACTGCGAAAAGAAACTTGTCCCCCTGTTAACCTTGGTAGGAGGGAGTTGACTCAGAATGACACAGCTAAGTACCTCGGACTACACTTGGACCGCAGGTTGACATGGCGGAAACACATTGAAACAAAACGTAATCAAGTCAACCTCAAATACAAAGGCCTCTACTGGCTCCTGGGTAGAAACTCAAAACTGTCACTGGACAACAAGCTCCTAATTTACAAGGCTGTCATAAAACCAGTCTGGACCTACGGGATTCAGCTATGGGGAGCCTGCTGTGATTCCAACATAAATATCATTCAAAGAGCTCAGAACTACATTCTTAAACAAATTAGCAATGCACCCTGGTTCATTAGAAACAGTGAAGTACACAGATACCTGAGTATGCCAACAGTGAAGGATGAGATAAAGACATTCGCAGGCAAATACAAAACAAGACTTGACAACCATCCTAACCAGCTCGCTGTCCAGCTTACATTACCTGACTGTCTAAATCGCCTGAAACGGCGCAGAACCTTGGATCTCGGCGGCGTCGACTAAGCCAATATCCCTATATGGAGGATGTTCCCAGTGGGGTACATCTCCTCATGAATAATAGCCGCTCAACACATCTGCTCATAGTCAGAAGGACTGATTGCAAGGTTTAAGAAAGAAAAGAAAAAAAAAAAAAAAAACTAAAGTTAACTATCTTAATACGATTTGCATACGAGTTGCATGATAAGAAGTTACATACAAAATTAGTCCCCCCTCCCCTTTTCTCTCCCTTCGAGTTTTATGAAAAAAAAGTAGCCTATGTCCTTACCCGGGTTTCAAACTATCTCCTTATCAAATTTCATCTAAATCGGTTTATAATAAGGAAAAGTTGCAAGATAAGAAGTTACATACAAAATTAAACTTCTCCCCATTTCTCCCCCTTCGTGTTTTATGCAAAAAGAAGTAGCTTATGTCCTACTCTTTTTTCAAACTATCTCCATACCAAATTTCATCCAAATCAGTTCATAATAAGAAGGAGTTACATGATAAGAAGTTACATACAAAATGAATCCTCCCCCCTTTTCTCTCCCTTCGTGTTTTATTTATTTATTATTTATTTATGAAAAAAAAGTAGCCTATGTCCTTTCCCGGGTCTCAAACTATCTCCATACTAAATTTCATCTAAATCGGTTGCGTGGTTTAAGCGTGAAAAGGTAACAGATAAACATATAGACAGAGTTACTTTCGCATTTATAATAGTAGTATTAGTATGGATGAAATAAAAATGTGCCGGGGGTTTTTTAAATTTTGAAATTTTAGTTGTTTAATTTTATTATGGAAAATGTTTTAGTTTTAAATAAATCTACAATGTTTTATTAACTTAATTTTTTTAAACTTCGGCAGCTCTAGCACATTTTAACTATAATTATATTATGCAACAAAAGTGGCAAAGGTTCCTATGACTTAGTGGGTATGAAACACCATTACTGTAACATGTAGGATCGTCACAAAGGATATTAAACACAGTTTTGCTTTCTCCCACTCGTAATCCGTTAATTAAATTATTTGTTTATGACGCAGGCATTCTTTAACGTACCTTTTGTAATAATGGAATGTCACTTCTCATTTATAATCTGGGTATTCAACATTTAAATATTTAAAAATAAACGAAAGTTTTCTGTTTGTAGAAGTGACGTAATCATTTATTTTGTTCTTTATTCTGAAATATAAGACATAAATAATTCTGTAAAAAGTAATTATAATTTCAAAAAAGAACTGCACAATTATTTGATTCTGCCTAGCCTTCTCCATCATCCCACCCATACACACAAAGTAATTTTCAATTACTTTCATTGTGCGTACAGCTAAGGAGTGGAATTTCCTGCCGGAGTCTTTATTTCCTGATAGCTACAACCTAGGGGTCTTAAGCGCAGGCCACATAGAAATGGCTTCGGGCACGGACATGGCACGGGCGGCTTCCTATTCCATTCATATTTTATACAAAATGCATGGAAATAAAGTGCGATTGCAATAAAAACTTTCAAACCCTGGGCTGCTACTGTAAAATTCCTATTGAAAAACCCAATATCACTTTAACCGACCTGGGAATCGAAACACTTGTACCTACACACACACAATGTTATTAACACCTACATTTCCCATCCAGATCACTCAAAACTTCTCTATCATGCATTTAATGCTAAATTAACTTGCCGCAATAATACCGAGTATATCATTTCCCCAAATTCACCGCGGCCCGTGTCCCTGATAGCTCTCACTTTGAATAATTTGCAAGTCGAAATGGCAATAAATTTTATATTTTAGTCGGAGTTCGTTTCAAAGAAAAAGTAATATTGTTTCTTGACTGTGACATTTTTCAAGTTGTTTACCTACTGAGAAAAACATCTGCGTGTCTCGACATTTATAAAACACTGCTAAATTGAGTATACGCTTGTCGCCTCGGATAAAGTTATTTCGTGGAAGCCTTAAGAATTTGGTGTGTTATATCTTCAGCGAATTAGGTAGTTTACTCACTAAAGTGTATCAGAGTTTGGTTTTTATGTGATCGGTCATGTTTGCTGTTTCGAGACACTGGTTTTTCGGTTTTTTGTGTTACGATACTTTTGATTTTAGGTTCACTTCTTTTCATGACGACCTAAAGTATGATAAATCCAGTGTTTATATAAAAATCTATAACATTAATGCCTGAAAACAATCTAACTCTTTGGTTTCCTTGTTTATTTAAACATAAGTTTCACACCTATCACATCCTTTCAAATTACCGTCTATCACCGAACCCAAAACTACAATTACGCCATGGAAACACACAAATTGATCGACACCACGACTAATTTAATAACCAATTAGGTACTCTGTCTATACCCCCGTTACTACTGTTGGAGATATGAGCCGCGAGATTTAATTACTCGAGTTGAGAGCCCCTCAAAATATTGTCTTCATTAAGGGCCCGCTCCCTTTGTGTCGCGTTTTATTCGAAAAGTTCGCGTGTAATTTCGGAAAACTTAGTTAGGTGGCCTGTTAACGTTCGCGTTCCTGATTCTCATCACATTTAAATGTGTTTATGTTTTTGTGTAGAATTTGCTTGTCATTATTATTTCACTGGAATCTATGGTGTATTTTCTTTTTGATTGCGGATTAGTTGACTTACGGAGCATTGATCAAAACTAAAATTTTAGTAAACATGAATTTTGTAAAATTATGACGTCACGCGTCAATTCAAGATTCGCAAAAGATTTGAACTCTGGGCTCTAAAATTACACAAAAAAATGAGTCGACGCAGACTCAGACTAATCTTTTCTGTTAAAACAAATACTTACATTTTTATTTGATACCATTATTTTACGATTTTACCTGAACTCAGTGAACAAATTTTCAAAGAATCGAAATAGAATTCACATTTGTTAACTGAAAGGGAAAAAAACACGCTTAAATGAGATCTTCTCGATGAATTTCAGAGAAAGGGAAGTACTTTTCATAAATTTGTAAATAATACTGAAAAAAATAATGTCGCTTGGTTCATTATTAAGTCGAACGTTATCAATTTTGTAGTTTCAGAAAAAAAAAAACCGGCCAAGTGCGAGTCAATCTCGTGCGCCGAGGTTTCCGTACCTACCCATCATGCAGACAAAGATAAAGATGGACATAATTGCCTCTAAGCATCAAAACGTGATTTTCGCGGTTTCTGGAAGAGCGCTAATAAATTGAGCATTCGGCCTGGCGTGCCTGTTAGTATGAACGGTAGATGATGATGTGAAGGATATTGCAAACCTTTTTAGAAATCGGTTTGTTTTAAAGTCATCGCTAGGGAGCTCTTGTGAGATGCTGGATGCTGAGCCCTGTTGTGGCAAGGTGATTACACGTTTCAGTGCCAAATATTTGGCCAGGGTCATCAAATATACTTCTAGAGGTAAGTCCCCTGGAAATGATGGGCTCAGTAGTTCGAGCGTTTGCAATACGCCGGTCCTCACTTACCGAGGGTTTTGGCACTGCTGTACAATTGATGTATTGGTCATTCATACTTGCCTAATGAGGACGATCCTGGTTCCCATTGTTAAAAGTAAAACAGGTTATCTTTCGGATAGGGGAAACTTTAGACCTATCTCTAGCAACCATAGTCGCTAAGGTGCATGATGGTCTGCTTGATACACAGCTAACCGAACAACTTGTACTGCACGACAATCAGTTTGGGTTTCGGCCAGGACTTTCTACAGAGAGTGCAGTTCTGTGTCTCAAGCAGGCTGTCAGGTACTAAACAAAAAGAGGAACACCTGTTTTCGCTTGCTTCCTCGATCGGTTTAGATCTTTTGATCTGGTTTCCTAAGATATATTATGGAGGAAACTTGAACCTATAAGTTTGCCTATCGAGCTTATAAGTATATTCAGGCATTGGTATGGAATCCAGATCAACAGAGTTTGGTGGGCGGGTGTGCTGCTGTCGGAGACTTATCAATGGAGTGTGAAGTGAGACAGGGGGATTAACCTCCCCTGCCCTCTTCAATTTGTATATGAATGCCTTGATTGAGGCGCTTAGCATTCAACATTTCGGTTGACATATTGACGGTGTGTGTGTCAATAATAAGCTTTAAAGGACAATGATGACATTGAAAGGGAACGGAGGGTTCTTTCCGAGCGTGCCAATATGATAGCTCGCGGGTTTGCACATTGTACTGCAGAAATAAAGGTGACGCTCTTTAGATCATTCTGTACCACTTTCTACACTTGCAGCCTGTGGGATAAGTATTCACGGGCGTCGTATGGAGCCCTTCGTGTAATAACGCGTTCAGTAAACTGATGGAGTTGCCTTGGGGTTGTAGTGCGTCAGGCATGTTTGCGGCGGCGCGTTTGTTTTTACGCGATAATGCGCAAGCGCGCAACATCAATGGTGGCCCGAGTTATGGACAGCCCTAACAGGGTTCTGAAAATGATTGTTGGCAGAGTGGACTGTTCGTATATATACGTAGTTCACTGCTTTCAGTTACATTTTATTTTCATTTTTTTTTTAATTGTACCCATTTTTGATGAATAAATTTTATTATTATTTATTATTTGTCACCGTATCGTGTTGTTTACTAATACTTAGTTTTAATGCACATTGTTACTAACCTTTTAAGAGTCTTCGCTCCAAATAAAGTTTTAGAATTTGATTTTTACCGCCATAATAAAATTGGTTATTGGTAGCTAAGTTTTAAATATATAGGCAAATCTAGATTTTCGCGAAAACTTGAAAGTACCATAATTTACCTTAATGTTCAACTTTTTTTTTTTTGTATTTTATCTTTTATTTGTGCTGTAAGACCTTACTTTTTGCCAAATTTCGTGATTCTAGGTCAATGGGAACTACCATATAGGTTTTCGACCCAAAACCGTTATACATTAACCGTTATATAGGTTACTTCCGGTTGACCTAGAATTGTCAATTTTGGTTAAAAGCAAGGTCTTACAGCACAAATAAAGGAAAAATTCCGAAAAATAAAAAGTTGAAAATTAAGGTAAATTTTGGTACTTACAAGTTTTCGCGAAAAACTAAAGGACATGGCTAAATAAAGTATGGACGACGATATAAAAAGTTACGGGAACTTTTTATATCGTCACAATCCTGAAAATAAAATCCTAGAAACGTCTACATTTATAGGTATACAAACTTGTAAAAGAATAAAGTTTTGCTATGATATTTTAGTAAGGCGTTTAAAGGAGCTCGTGCCTAACTAATAACAGCCGCACAGGTCTGTCTTCAAGGTTAAGCAACGCTTGCCGAGGCCATTCCGTAGATCCATCGTGTACCATCTTTACATAGCGAGTTTCCTTCTTGCCTTGGAAAGCTAGATAAGCCGTTGGTCCTGGCTGACATTTGAAGATCTGTCATTTGTGGCTACACCACAGTAAGCATCTCATGATTAATCAATACGTAATTGAAACTTAAGACTAAGTAGTCTTCTTAAAAACAAAGAAGATTTATTGCGATTGGTACACAAATAAATAATAAGGAATACTGTTCGTTTCGGCTTACGAAAATGTCTTTAAAAGTAGGTTTATTGACCACAATTTTTAGAAGAACAGAATATTATATTCTTTTTGTCAAACAAAAAATTATCAATAATTTCTAGAAATCAGATAATGCATTTATCTGATTTCTAGAAATTATTGATGATTTTTTGTGATTAAAGAAATCAACGTTTTGAGATTTATTCCGATACGTACAAAAATAAATAATAATGAATACTGTTCGTTTTGGCTTACGCAAAAGTCTTTAAAAGTAGGTTTATTGAATACAATTTTTCGTAGAACGGAATTATGTTAGTTTTGTCAAACAAAACCAGAAAAAAACTTTTAATTATTTTATTAATTCACGAAGTTTCTAGAAGAATAATAAAACTGTAATAATTCATCAATGAATATTTGAATGTTACGAGCTAGTGAGAAATTTGTATACATGCTAAGGGCAGTTGTTTAGCCATGTCCTTTGCTTATTTCTTTTTATTGTGGTGACTCAGGACCTTCGTTTTTATACACCTAATCTTATAATATATATAAATCTCGTGTCACAATGTTTGTCCTCAATGGACTCCTAAACCACTTAACCGATTATAATAAAATTCGCACACCATGTGCAGTTCGATCCAACTTGAGAGATAGAATAGTTTAAATCTCAAATTATAGTCGCAATTTTAATTTATTGCTAATTATTTGTCTGTTATTATTTGACAGTCACAATAACCTGACGCTATAACTCCAGAACGCACGAACCGATTTCCACGGTTTTGCATTCGTTGGAAAGGTCTCGGGCTCCGTGAGTTTTATAGGGTAAGTAGGGTAGGGTAGGTAGGGTAGGGTAGGTAGGGTAGGGTAGGTAGGGTAGGGTAGGTAGGGTAGGGTAGGTAGGGTAGGGTAGGTAGGGTAGGGTAGGTAGGGTAGGGTAGGTAGGGTAGGGTAGGTAGGGTAGGGTAGGTAGGGTAGGGTAGGTAGGGTAGGGTAGGTAGGGTAGGGTAGGTAGGGTAGGTAGGGTAGGGTAGGTAGGGTAGGGTAGGTAGGGTAGGGTAGGTAGGGTAGGTAGGGTAGGTAGGGTAGGGTAGGTAGGGTAGGGTAGGTAGGGTAGGGTAGGTAGGGTAGGGTAGGTAGGGTAGGGTAGGTAGGGTAGGGTAGGTAGGGTAGGGTAGGTAGGGTAGGGTAGGTAGGGTAGGGTAGGTAGGGTAGGGTAGGTAGGGTAG
This sequence comes from Orthosia cruda, assembly GCA_964057195.1. Taxonomy (NCBI): domain Eukaryota; kingdom Metazoa; phylum Arthropoda; class Insecta; order Lepidoptera; family Noctuidae; genus Orthosia; species Orthosia cruda. Next base: position 44,627,330 of record OZ059831.1, on the reverse strand, counting down.
GGTAGGTAGGGTAGGGTAGGTAGGGTAGGGTAGGTAGGGTAGGGTAGGTAGGGTAGGGTAGGTAGGGTAGGGAAGGTAGGGTAGGGTAGGTAGGGTAGGGTAGGTAGGGTAGGTAGGGTAGGGTAGGTAGGGTAGGGTAGGTAGGGTAGGGTAGGTAGGGTAGGGTAGGTAGGGTAGGGTAGGTAGGGTAGGGTAGGTAGGGTAGGGTAGGTAGGGTAGGGTAGGTAGGGTAGGTAGGGTAGGTAGGGTAGGGTAGGTAGGGTAGGGTAGGTAGGGTAGGGTAGGTAGGGTAGGGTAGGTAGGGTAGGAGGTAGGGTAGGGTAGGTAGGGTAGGGTAGGTAGGGTAGGGTAGGTAGGGTAGGGTAGGTAGGGTAGGGTAGGGTAGGTAGGGTAGGGTAGGTAGGGTAGGTAGGGTAGGTAGGGTAGGTAGGGTAGGTAGGGTAGGTAGGGTAGGTAGGGTAGGTAGGGTAGGTAGGGTAGGTAGGGTAGGTAGGGTAGGTAGGGTAGGTAGGGTAGGTAGGGTAGGTAGGGTAGGTAGGGTAGGTAGGGTAGGTAGGGTAGGGTAGGGTAGGTAGGGTAGGGTAGGTAGGGTAGGGTAGGGTAGGTAGGGTAGGGTAGGTAGGGTTTTTTTTTTTTTTTTTTTTTTTTTTAACACTAATCCCCGCTACAGAGTTTGGCGCCTATTCTGTGCTCAACCTCTATCTTTCCGTTCAATCTTTTATGCCTCTCGTACTTTCATTCCTCATCCTATATCTTTCTTGCATTCTTCATCTTTCATACTGTGGGTGGGAATCCCACTTTATTTAGTCTTGTCTACGGGCATTATTTATTTATTTATCACAGGTTTACGAAATAAATATGGTAAAAAGCTGATTATCTTACAATATACAGGTGCTATTTATCACAGAGTTTATACAGTCGGTGTTAATTATCACAGATTTTTATTACATTACGGTAAAAACATAGAAACATAAAATAGGTGCAGTGAAATATAAACATTAGGGACAATAAAAACATAAAAAGGTGCAGTTATCACAATAAAATAATTTATCACAGATTTTCTTACACAACTAACTAGGTACTAACTTAACATACTACTGGCTATACATTTCTGAGCTGCATTCTGCGCTTGCGTTTAAATATAGTGACATATTTACGAAGCGCAGTGCGCATCAGTTTTATTTCTGTGTATAACCACAGTGGCTACTTTATGGCAGTATGCTAGGAACTTTCCCTTTTTTGGTTTGTCATGAACCCATAGATACTCTCGTTCGTCAGTTTCATGTCCAGCTCACATTCAAGTTGGTAGCGATCCCTGGTAAATAACGGGCATTCTACGATTATGTGCTGGACACTTTCTGCCACGCCTGGATCGCAGACGCACGATGGGCTCTCCTTACACTTGAAGCGATTCAAGTATTCAGAGAACCCACCGTGCCCCGTCAAAACCTGCGTGAGAACACCTGAGGGCCGTACCTGTTTCACAATGCGGAAAGCCACTATTGCGTCCGGAAGAAACATTTTCGTCACGGAAGCAGTCTCGCCCGTCACGTATCTCCGATTCCATTCAGCAAGCGATTCCAAACGGATCTGTCGCTTGATAAATGAAATCGGACATTGGTCGTAGTCCGGCTTCCTCCGTAACGACAATGCTGCTTCCTTTGCTAACTCGTCCGCTCGCTCATTCCCCGGCAGGCCCGCGTGGGCCTTGATCCAGAACAAAGACACAGCTTTGCTCTGGCCCAGGGCTTTAGCCAAATTGGCGCGCGCGTGAACCGCCAGGGGATGGAGAGAGCCATGGTTTGCAAGCGTCTCCAATGCTGACATTGAGTCGCTATACAAACCATAGCTCGCCTCTTGCCGCGCGAGGATCACTTCGGTCGCTTTGAAAATGGCCAGGAGTTCCGCCTGGTAGACTGTGCAGTACGCGGCAAGGCAGAGCTTTAGGCTCCGGACTTCGCCATCATTATCCCAAATAGATAATGCGGCTCCGACCTTCCCCTCAATCTTGCTGCCGTCGGTGAAGATTCGCACCGTCTGCACATTGTTACTATCTAGTAACGTTTGATCTGCCAGGCACATGAACTCCAGGGGCATTTGTGTAGCTGGATGAGGAGCTTCTGCAAACCTCACCGCACTCTCGATCTCCCTATCTCCTGGCACAAACCGGGATGACCCTCTCCTCGCTTCATACAGGGCGGCTGCCTCTTGTATGCGCAGGTCTAGAGGTAGAATCCCGGACAGTGCCAGTGCCGAGTTCAGAGAGACTGTGCGGTACGATTTGCAGAGCTTCTGAGCGAATCCTCGTTGGACAGAGCCTAGCTTCTTCCGTATCCCAACCTTTTTCGTGGCGGGAGCCCAGGCAGCGGCCGCGTACGTAACTATGGGTTCAATTGTGGCTGTGTAGATGATGTTTATGATTTCTGCACTCAATCCCCAACTAACTTTAGCAACGCGGGATAGCTGTTTGTAAATATTAGCTGCCTTCTTGCAGACGTTCGCGGTATGCTCACTGAAAGTGAGCTTATCGTCTATGGTTAGACCAAGCAACTTCATTTTTCTGACCATACCGATGTCGACCCCGGCCATGCTCAGTATTGGAGTGTCGTACTTAAGCTTATTGGTTATGGTCATCGCACAGGTTTTGTGCGGTGCAAACCTCAGCTTATTTCGGACACCCCAATCCTGAACATGGGCGAGGGCTGCATTGGCGGTTCTAGAGACTTCAGTCGCCGTGTCCCCATCCACGACCAAGACGATGTCATCCGCGAACGCCTGCACGAAGATCCCGCGCCGCTCCAACTCCTGCAGTAGTGGGTCTAGGAGGAGATTCCACAGGATTGGACCGCCGATTGACCCCTGAACGCAGCCCTTGCCAGTCTCTCTCGTGCATTCCTCCCCGGCATAACGAACCCTAACCTTCCTACTGTCAAGATAGCTGTCTATCAGCCGCCTGATGTTGACCGGGCACTTTTCCTCAGCCAGCCTGACTTTTATAGCTGGCCACCAAGCGCTGTCGAAGGCCCCCTCTATATCCAATGATACCAGGACAATTAGCTTCTTCAGCCTCAACTTGTCCTGTACGTGCTGCACTAGCGTATAGAGGGCGTCCTCGGTGCTCCTTTGGGGCATAAAGCCAAACTGGCGGGTACTAAACCGCGGTACAAGCTGCCACTTTAGACGTGCTACGACCATCCTCTCCAGGACCTTCCCCAGAACAGGCAGTAGACCGATTGGTCGGTATGCCTTGGGAGTCAGATAGTTGTCCTTTCCCGGCTTCCTAAGAACCACGACCGTAGCCTCTTTCCAGATCTCTGGAAAGTGTGCCAGTCCGAGGCACTTGTTGTAAAGGGCAAGGAACAATTCCGGATCCTGGTGGATCGCTTGACTGCAGATGTCAGACGTCAGTCCGTCCCCTCCTGGTGCCTTTTTGGGATTGAAACCTGCCACGGCGGTCTTCAGCTCCAGCGTCGTAAATGGTGGGTCATGATATTCATCATAGACCCATTCATTTACTTGGCTGGCCGCTTCTCTAATTCGCCTGTGGTCAGCGTTATCCTGGTCTACTCTGTCTTTGGGGTAGAACGTATCTGCAAGTAGGGCGGCTGATTCACTCGGATTAAGGAATGCACCATCGCAGCATAGGGTCAGTTCCTCCTTCCTTTTGGCGGTCCTACTTATGATCCTGTAAATACCCTCCCAGACCCCCTCCCGGTCCTGTTTCTGGCAGAACTCCTTCCAACTGGCGACTTGGGCATTCTTTGCCTGCATCTCATACTCTTCTTTGGCTTTCAGGTACTCGTCGACGACCATCGCTCACCGGACCGGCGCGGCATTGCGGATACGGTGTTTCTTCCTGTTAACCTCCTTCTTCTTTACAGCGAGCTCCTCGGACCACCAGGGACAGGTAAGTTTAATTTTATTATTGACCTTAGGAATAGCTTCTTCACATGATTCTGAGATTACTCTACTATATTCTATTATTAAATCTTCTAACCCTTGTTTACTGTTTGTTTCCCTTATTCTTTCCAAATTAATATTTCTCTCAATTTTGAGTGCCCCTAATTTAAATTTAAATTTATCCCAGTCAGCTTTCCTTGTGTTATACCTTCTTGTTGTTCTTTGGATATGTATCCCTTTTTCCTTTTTTAAATTAATGTTAAAAAATATCGCGTTGTGGTCTGAAGACGTTGCTCCTGTGTCTACCCGCCAGCCGTCCACCAGGTCAAAAAGGTCGAGCGAGCATGCCGTGACGTCCACATGGCTTTTGTACGCTCGACCACCTCTGACAGTATCAAATGTGGGAGCGTCACCAGTGTTTAGTACCTGAAGCTCCAACTCTTCCAGGGTAGCGGACATTTCCTCTCCCCTGGGGTCTTCCTTGATGCTGCCCCACCAGGCACTTTTCGCGTTCGCGTCGCCACCTATCAACAATCTACCGGTGGCCACTTCCGATTTGACCCGGGTCACCTGGTCCAAGTATGGCCCTATGGGTTGGTCTGGCTCGGGTAGGTAGGGTAGGGTAGGGTAGGTAGGGTAGGTAGGGTAGGTAGGGTAGGTAGGGTAGGGTAGGTAGAGTAGGGTAGGTAGGGTAGGGTAGGTAGAGTTGGGTAGATAGTGTTAGGTAGGGTAGATGAATGTTTGGTGTTTTTATGGCAAAACAAAGTTTGCCGGGTCAGCTAGTAGGGACTATAAACCTCAGTAACTGGTATAAATTTAACTTGTTAGGTCCACCCGTTCCTGAGAAAATGTGGTGACACACGGACAGACAGACAGACGGACAGACGGATAAGAAAGTGATCTTATAAGGGTTACTTTTTTACCTTTTGAGGTACGGAACCCTAAAAAGAATGAGATTTGTTGCGAATGCATTTGTACCGAGATTTTTAAATAATGTTTTATGTACTACTCGGTTAAAACAACTGTGCACTTGGCGCTGTCACGTCAATCTGACGTTTGACTCTCGCTATTGGATCACGAGGCTCGTGACGTAACGGCGGGGCGCCCCGGCGCCGCGCCCTATGCCAGGGTACCAGGGAGTGGGGTCGATGACAGTCGATGTGCACAGTTATTTTAACCGTGTTGTAGCTAAGCAATTTAATAACTCTTTTTTCCACTTACCTTGACATATAACAGTGATGATCTGTATGACGCTGATGGCGAAGCTTCTGCAGGGTCCTCGGCGGGTCATGGTGCGTCACGTTCTCATCTCGTCACCAATCAACCTCTCGTGTTTCGTCCACTACTGTGGCTTCTCGTCACCATCTGTGGACAAAGATAACTGTGAATTTAGTTCGTTATCTTGGTAACTAATTATTAGTTAAACATGATTAGAGCAATCAATTATCTGGTAATTCAGTATTATTGTTATAATTTTTACCCAACTACGGCGAAGCCAAGTGTTATGATTTTTAGTATCAAAGTTATTTTTACTGTAAAAACTCTAGATATCTGTTGACTAATATTATTTTAATTATCAAGCAGAAAGTCCTTTCCAAAATATGCATTTTATGTTAAGCCGTATGCGAAACCAAAAAGATTACCAACCATTTTCCAGGACATATAAAAGGATTTCTACATTGAAAAACAACCGAAATCTGCTTCCCTTACAAAAGGCTTCACTCCTGATAATAATTTATGAAGGGGGTCTTATAATTATGATATTCACCCTGTTAGGATAGAAGGTAAATACTGGCGTCCCCTAGACATGATACCTTCGTCCCCCTCTTACGATACCCATGGGAAATGATGGGGCGGTGTAGAAACCGAGTATATTTTGGTACAAATTTAGCTCGTTTGGTTGGAAATGCATTGGAAGTTTATCTTGCTTAAGTAACATGGTAATATATAGCGTAGAATAAGCATATGATTAGTCATCATCATCATTATTTCAGCCGAATGATGTCCACTGCTGGATATAGGCTTCCCCCAGGCGTCGCCACACTGATCGGTCCTGTGCGTTTCACATCCACCGGACTCCCGCAGCCTTGACCAGGTCGTCGCTCCACCTGGAGGCAGGCCTTCCAACGCTGCGTTTTCCGGTACGCGGTCGCCACTCTAGAACTTTACAGCCCCAACGGTCATCCGTTCTGCGAGCAATGTGCCCTGCCCATTGCCATTTAAGTTTGGCAATTCTTCGGGCTATGTCGGTAACCTTGGTTCACTTGCAGATGTCTTCATTTCTGATTCAATCACGCAAGAAAATTCCGAGCATAGCTCTCTCCATTGCCTTCTGATGAGGCCAATTGTGAGCGTCCACGTATGATGCGAGGGCACGTTTTATGCTGACAGTCCCATTACTGGGACACTGGCCTGCTACCTTTGACAGGTTGTGGGCCATAATCCACCACTCGAGCTCAGTGCGGGTTGTTGGATGTACCTATCATGTCTTTGAAGTTTTGATTCTAGGACAGGCCGGTTTCTTCTAAAATATTTTATTTTCAGCGTTTTTCACATGGTAACACATTTCAATACAATCACAGTGATACAAAATTTATATGAGTCCTTTATTTTAATGTAATTAATGTTGCCAACCTATTCCCCTATGTCAAAACAAAACGATGTTATCATTACACCCAATAAGTTTTGTATTGTCATGCTGATACAAATTGATAAACGACTGGGGTTGCCCGGTAATTAATCATATACACGGTATTTAAATGTTTATCACGTGTTATGAATAAATTGTCAATGAAATGATAACAATTGGGAATTATTATCAGATTTCAATGGTTTGTGGGATGTGCTGATATATTTGCTTGATGATTAATACGTTATTTATGTTTGAAATTATTTGGTTGCATAAAAATGCAGCATCAAACCTAAGGGCATCATGAGGTACTCGAACAACCTACATTGCGATTGTGGAGCTACGTCCCAGACAATGCCTCACCTCTTGAATTGCTCTCTATTTGTATACATTGCAACACCTGAAATACCTTTACGAGGGAAATGCTAGTGACTTGCATGCTTTATTTATAGATTGTATTATTGGATCACTCTATTATTGATCTCTTGAAATATTTTTTTTTTCTTTGACATTTTATTATACTGTTGTTATTCATAGACTATTAGGTGACATATTATTGACATTTTATAACAATTAGTATTTTTTATACTTGACATTCTATTTTTATTATTGTTTAATTAATGGGTAGCTATATATTGAACTTTTATTGATATCTTTGTATTTTTTTTGTATTATTGGCATTTTATTTTTATTATTATTTTATTCAAACTTTAGATGACGTATTGTATCATTGATCTTTTTATCACAATTAGTATTTTTTTATCTTTGACCTATTTTTATTATTGTATTATTGATTATTTTAAATGGAATGTACATGTTGATTGATTTGAATGTGTTACATGTTGTATTAGTATTTTGTGTGTGTTTATCGATCAGAATGTTTTAATGGTACTTCAAAATTTCTACACAATGTATATTGTTCCGAAATAGATGACTTATGACTGAATTCCGGTCAAAATATATTTAGTTGGGAATCATCGATACATCATGTTAAGCTGGCTTGGTAGGAGCTTTTGTAAATAGTCTGCTACCTTTATAATTGTATGTCTATACAATTTATTTATCAGTACACCGTACATATAGAATGAAGTTAGTCGTAAGGTGCATTTCTCCTTCCACTCTTTAAAAACTCTTCAAAGGTTCCTACCATTTAAAACTAAAATTTACCTAGCCCAAACTTTAATTCAGCCGATCATAGACTACGCCGATGCCTGCTATCTGGATGCTACTGAGGAGCTCTTAAATAAGCTTGAGCGCTTGCAAAACCTGTGTATTCGTTTTGTTTTTGCTCTTAGGAAATACGATCATCTCTCTCAGTTCCGCAAGGATCTCAAGTGGCTCCCTATCCGTCTTCGCAGGAACACTCGCATATTATGTCTCCTGTTCAACATCCTTTTTAACCCTGCATCCCCTGGCAACCTGCGTGACCGTTTTTCGTTTACTCGCCCTCCTGACATCCTCTGTAGATCCCGCCTTAAACTCCATCTCAATTTCCCATCCCATAAAACTCGTTTCTATTCCCACTCCTTCTCTGTTCATGCAGTACGACTGTGGAACTCACTTCCACCTAAGATCCGTGACGCTAAAAGTATCTCTGTTTTTAAAAAGCAAGTCAAAGAACACTATCTGTATATAATAATCTTTAGGTATTTATAGTTTTTTTTTTGTTTTTTTTTTATATACTATTTTTATATTAGTTAAGGTTTACAGTATATTACCTTTCCTTGTACTTCTACACACTGTGTCTATGTTTCTTATCCAACTCTCCTATCGCAGGTCTACTGGAAGAAATTTCTCTAGAAATAAGCAGCACCTTTGTGCTCTTCTATCTTTATATGTATTTTCTCTTTTAAGTGTTTTGTGTGTGCATAAATAAATAAATAAATAATAGGACAACCGACATTATAAGTGAAATCGTTAACGTCTTCAACATTTTTATTGAACAAGTTATCATCATATAAAAATCATCATGAAAGTAAAGCGAACTAAGCCGGCATGGCGGCATTGAGATCTAAATCCGTTCACTGACCGAGTTCAATCAATATGAAGCTAGTTCAGTTGTATTTAAAACCACAATATTGTTTTAGGGTAGAGATCTCTCTTGGTCTGATTTTATGCAGATTTCTGGAATCTTCAAAATATTGACAGTGCGTGTAAATGAGAAGAATGGCTTCGAATGTTAACGCTTTCAACTATTCTTTTACTAGAATTGCATTTATAGACCTACTAGGTAATACCTTTTTAGAGTTTTTAGAAGTGATTAATGTTCACATTGTGGAATCAATTTTGAGGAGACAATGTCATTATGATTCCGTTGTGAAAAAGGCATGGCGCCGTTCGTCCTACAGCCTCACGTGCAGCTGTTTCTTTCTCACAATGGAGCCATGATGGCAGTCTGATCCTTTTTAACAGAATTCCCTTCCATCATTTTTCTTACTCTTAGAAGTCGACTTATTATACCATTACGAAACATACAAACAAACACAAGACTGAGTAGCGACAAAATATTCAGATAAGCCGTCAGTTGATTTGCATTCTATGGTAACAATGGGAGTCCCACAGGGCTCGATTCTTGGTCCTTTCTTGTTTCTTATTTATATTAATGACTTGCCTTACCTCATAAAGGATAACCATGATATAGTGTTGTTTGCGGATGATACTTCACTTTTGTTTAAACTTAAACGTCAGCAGCTGGTTACTGACGATGTAAATAGCGCGATCTCATAAGTAGTTCACTGGTTCAATGTTAATAATTTACTTCTTAATGAAAAAAAAAACCAAATGCATAAAGTTTACCCTACCTCACGTTAAGCAGGTGAAAACCAATGTGTTGATAAAGGGCGAAGAATTGAAGCCTGAAAATAGCACAGTATTCTTAGGCTTAAATTTGGATGCTAAGCTTCAGTGGGGCCCACATATAGATAAATTGTCAAAGAAGCTAAGCTCCGCAGCATATGCTGTTAGAAAAATTCGTAATTTAACTGACATAGAGACAGCCCGTTTAGTATACTTTAGCTATTTTCATAGTGTAATGTCGTACGGTATTCTGTTGTGGGGAAATGCCGCCGACATCCAGACTATGTTTGTTTTGCAGAAAAGAGCTGTTCGGTCAATTTATAAATTAAGCCCAAGACACTCTCTCAGAGAGAAATTTAAGGAGATTAATGTAATGACTGTGCCTTCTCAGTATATTTATGAAAATCTTTTATATGCCCATAAAAATATAAAATTGTTTAAAAAATACAGTGATATCCATAACATAAACATACGCGCTTAGACGTGGAGTTGCGGACACCAGCCCGTCTCAATCTAATCTAATCTAATCTACTAGGAATTAACACAAATTTGTAGTACCTATAACAAGGCTCAAGAAAATAGGTGGCTCGTTTAGATGTCAATGTGTACGCTTTTATAATAAGCTTCCAAGCCACGTACAACATCTAAGTCTTAATAAATTCAAATCTTTTATTAAACGTAAGTTGTGCCAGAAAGCGTTTTATACAACTAAAGATTACCTTGAAGACAAAAAGGCTTGGGATTGAGCTGCTCCAATTAATTTTGTTTTTTTTATTATATTTTGCACCGTGAATTTTGTTGTTGTTTTTTTTTTTTGGTTTTCTTGCAATGACAAGAATATTTACTTTTTAAAGTATTATATTATTTCATATTAATTATTGTGAATGTGAAGACTATGTGGATCATTTTTTTTTGTTTTAATTTAAATTTATCTTAGTTTTTAACCATGGTCTGGCAGTTTGAGTAGTTTATGCGGCCTACCCGAATGTCCTTTCTTTGGTATTGTTCGTCGAATCGTTGAGCTCCTTAAATTCTGAGTTGAGCTGCTCGGTTATTGACAAATGCGTGCACTGACTGGACAGGTCCAGTCAATCTGGCTGGTTCTTTTCTCAAAAGACCATTTCAGACATCAGTCTACATGGTCTTCACATGATCTAACCAATATTTTGTCTGGACTTTAAAAGAGACTGTGACCTCTGAGTTTGTTTCGGCCTTTCTTCTCAGAGTAGTCAGATAGGAAACGCCGACCTCATCTAGTTTTAAAAAATATGTTCGACATGTAAAAGTGTTTGTATAAACCAACTTACAGAAATAAAATCATTTATCATTTATCATTAGACACAAATGAAAGAAGATTCGAGGAGGCGACTCGTTAAGTAGCCTCAAACGAGCCATCTGAGGTCGACTCAGCCCGAGACAAAGGCTTCGAGTAAACGACTTAAGTTATTGAAGAGGAGCGGGAAGTAATGGAGGAAATAGGAATTGATTTGTGCAATGATTTGTAGGGGATATTCCATTTAGCATTGGGTGAGGCACAATCACTTTATATGAACGAAACTAGCTAAGTATTAGTGTGAACTTATGACAGTCTTCATACATATTTAAGTTGAGCTTTGCAGGTTAAACACAGGAAACCGTAACATAATATTTGTTTACCGAAATTAAAAAAATAGGAGGCGGTTCTCAATTTGTCGGCATCTTTTTGTATGTTTGTTCTCCGATTACTCAAAGGCGCCTGGACCGATTTGAAAAATTCTTCTTTTGTTTTAAAGGGTATTGGTACTTTCCAAATGGTTTCATGGTCATCAGGTCAGGACCTGATGATGGGATCCCATAGAAATCGAAGGAACTCCTTTAAAATTATAGGCATGTATATAGCGATTTTGATATCTTCTTCAACAATGTAATCATTTGCACTCAGAAAGTGTCACTTGGTGAAGTAGAACTGATGAAGAAGACCACAGATGGCCACTAGAACTCCATAATGATAAGTATGTCATATCTCGAATAGTTAATCGACTATGATAAAGCTAATACTTAGTTATAAACAAATGGTACTGATGAAAATAAAAAGAGAAAAATTAAAAACGTTTTAACAAATAAAATAAAAAGACTTCCAAAACAAAACACTACTAAAACAACAAAACTTTCTTTTTCTTAGTTGGTGTCGAAAAACGAAAAACAATAGGTACGAAAGACACCAATAAATCAATCTGCCTAGCCTTTTCCCAACTATATTGGTGTCGGCTTCCAGTCTTACCGGATTTAGCTGAGTGCCAATGTTTTACATGGAGCAACTCCCTATCTGACCTCCACAACCCAGTAACTGGGTAACACGGTACCCCTTGGCAAGACTGGTGTCAGATCTCAAGCTTCTGACTACCCGCCTGTCAAACGTGACCAACGGCTTAACGTGCTTTCCGAGGCACGTGAGGAAACTCGGTATGTTGAAATGGTCACCCATCCACGGACCGACCTTGTCAAGCGTTGCTTAACCTTGATGATCGACCAGTGTGGCTGTTGTTATTTAGCCACGAGCTCCTCTAAGGTACGAAAGACACCAACTTCGGAAAATTAAGTTATTTTTCGCTTTGTAGTGTTTTGATTTGGAAGTTGGTTTAATTTTTATTTTTGTTAAAATGTTTTTGTTTCTTTATTGCTAAAAATATTAAGGCTTAGTGAGTATTGGTGACCCAAAGACAGATTTCTAACGCATAAAATTCAAAAATGAATAAAGTAAATATAGACAATCGACAACCGTACTGATTGATTCAAACGTACAAGCGAACACAATTTCTGTGCCAACCACACAAATCCTGAAATACTCACGGAACACTCCAACTCACTCCAATTTTAACTTAGCTGAAGCTATGTCTATTTTAGCTAAAGTAGCTAAAATAGACATAGTCCATCCACGAGAAGGACTAACATTCGGCTCCATTATACACTGTCATTGCTTCGACCACAGCCGACGGCTTCAACGGAAGTCAGGCCCGGTCGTGCTCAGAAACTTGATTTATCCCGCGATCAAATTCAATTGTGTCAAACGAGAAATTGACTAAAAATTCTACTGTCGCACCGGCGTTCCGTGGTGGAGTTACATTTTTGAGATATTTTAATATTTTGATTTAACTTAGGAGGGAGGGTATTTTGTTTGATTAAGTGTTGTGGCGTTATAAAAACAGAAAAAAAACACTTACCGCCGCATTAATACGTATAATTTTGTTTTAAAATAAAATACACCAAAAATATATAAGAGAATAAAGAAGGTAAAACACATTATTAAAAATACAGAAAACCGCAAGCAAAACTTTTTTTTTTCCTTTTTTCTTTCCATCTGCAATCAGCCTCTGAGCTATAATCAGATTGGTTGTTCCTTCATTTGGCAGTTCGAGATTCTTCACATCCTACGATGCGTCATCTCGTTAAGTATCACCAACAAATTAAATAGACGCTATTCTTTTTCTTTTCAGTCTTTAGGTAGTGTCCGAGGACTCCAGTAGTGCCGCAGCGAGTTTATTTCGGTGATTTTTGAGTATTTCCTTATAAGACTTGTATGACGTTTCCACAAACTCTTTGATAGTAGGTATTTGTAAGTACTCATGTACTTCTATATTCTTCGTGAACCAAGGAGCGCAGCTCAATATTTTTAGTTCTTTGTTTTGGAAGCGTTGTAGTATTTCCATGTTTGAGTGGCTTGCTGAACCCCAGAGTTCCATACCATACGTCCATATGGGTCTTAGAATGCATTTGTAGATTAGTATTTTTTTTTAAACCTGAGTGATGACTGTCTACCCAAAAGCCAGTAGGTGTCTCCCAGTATCCTGTTTGCCTGATCCCTTTTGGCCTTTATGTGATCGCGCCAGCTAAGCCTTCTGTCGATGTGCATACCTAGGTATTTGACCGTACCTTTCTGTGGAAGAGCATTACCATCAAATGTCACTATTGGGCAGTCCCCTCTTCTAAGTGCGAAGGTAATGTGGACCGACTTGGCAGCACTAGCCCTATTACTCCACTTTTTCAACCATGATCCAATAACGTCCAGGTGTTCTTGGAGTTTTGTGGATGCTTTGATGGGATCTTTATCGCAGGAAAGTATTGCAGTATCGTCTGCATAGGTTGCGGTAACAGTTTGCATTGAGGTGGGTAGATCTGCAGTGTAGACCGTGTACAGGATAGGACCCAGCACTGAAACCTCGGGCACTCCAGCTTCTATGGGGTAAAGTAATGATATGCAGTCTTCATAATTAACCTGGAACACTCGATCCTCCAGGTAGGACTTGAGCAACAAGTATGCAGCGTGTGGTAGACAGGTTTTTTGTTTACATAGGAGGCCCCTATGCTATACCCAATCAAACGCCTGTTGTATATCAAGAAAGGCACCTGAGCAGTATTCCTTCCTTTCCAGTGACTGTCAGATTGTGTGGATCACTCTGTGCACCTGTTCTATTGTTCCATAGTGTGCCCGGAAGCCAAATTGGTGTTCGGGGATTATCTTCTGCTTCTCAAGTATGGGTGTCAAATGTTGTATTAGTATTTTGTCGAACAGTTTAGTCAATATAAGAAGGCTTATAGCTCTATATGAAGAATTTTCATTAGGTGGTTTGCCTGGTTAAGCTACCATATGTATAATTGAGATTTTTTGACGCCCGGGAAATAATTTAGTATCAGCACTGCGTTGAAGAGCAGAACAATTCCTTTTCTCGGTAGATGGTTCGAGACTTCTGTTGTAATCAAATCGAAACCTGGTGCCTTCTTCAGGTTTTTAATAGATCTCCATAGCTATCTTGGGGTACACAGTCGTATAGGTAGTGACATTTGGTGATCGCTATCAAGGACTTGGTCAATTTCATATTCGGGGTACATGATTTCGGATTAATTTGGCTTGAATACATTTTTCAAAAATTCAGCAAAGGGCTCGGTTTTTCTCCAGGTTTTCTCGCCCAGTTTCCATTCGGTTGTCTCAATGGAGGCATGTGGTCTTGTGGTCGTTTTAGTGTCTTTGTGATTTTCCACAGGGAGTAATCATCTAGTTTATGGGGTGACAAGGTCTTCAGTTTGTCTTGAAGAGTGGCATTTTCGTTTTCTTCCAACATTTTCTTCGGATTCTTTTGTGCCCTGTTGAGAGCTCTTTTTTCATGTGCATTCCTGCTTGTATGCCATTTTCGTCTTAGTCTTCGTTTTGCAGCTATCATCACGCAAATTTTTAAAACTTATGAATGCAATTTTGGCTTGGTTTGAAAGTATTATTCTGAACACACGTGCGTATCCTCAACGCAGTTGCAATCGTTTAAATTCTGGCTTAAGCATCCAGGTGGAAACGAATCAATTCGTTTTTTTTACATTTTTCTCGGTGGATATGAATGACATAAAGCTAAGTTTTGATCCGTGGAAATTTTAAAGATCCTACGTACTACCTAGGTTACTAAGAATTCATGTTAATAAAAAAATATACGTCAACCATTCGTCGGAGAACGCGCCCTGCCCGAACGGTGGGTTTAACGTCGGCTTCTATCAACTGATATCAGATAAGGAAATGGACAATCAAAATTATGACACAAAAGGGTCTGAAATATGAGAGGAAGCGACATTCCAAAGAATAATTAGGAAAACACCTCCATACATACCAGTTTTAATAATATAACACTTTAGTTGTCACCAGCCTTTTTTAAACAAGAGGTTGCACTTTGTCCAGAGAAACAGGTGTTATGACTAGGGCCAGCCTGGCCATCCTGCACACCTTTTTAAATAGTATAGACGATTTTAACAGCTACTATACTGGCTACTATTAAAAATGTCAATAATTTGGTTAAAGATTTATCTTCCATGAAATTACTATGAACGATATTCTCCCAGAAAATAAATTGTCTTCTCTTTTCTTGTCAAACGAAATTTGAAAATTTCAAGAATGTAACCAACTTGTTTTTGAAATCAATAAAAGGCTTCATTGCAAAACGTCTTGTAGCAGCTACGCTACATTATGTTGTTCGTAAAAGATAAATGTTTTAATTGCAGTCATCAATTTTATTTATCTTTAGCTTGAATATCCCTCCGAAATATGTCTCCTCTGTAAGAAATCTCATAATATAACATCACGTCTGCATTTTTTCTATAATACACCTTTCACTGGTTATCTTTAAGTCCCAGGATAACCAAATTCTTACTTGTTTTTAATAAAAAAACCGGCCAAGTGCGAGTCGGTCAAAAAGAGCAAAAATATCACGATTGTTGTATGGGAGCCCCACTTAAATATTTATTTTATTCTAGTTTTAATATTCGTTGTTATAGCGGCAACAGATATATATCATATGTGAAAATTTCAACTGTCTAGCTATCACGGTTCATGAGATACAGCCTGGTGACAGACAGACAGACGGACCGCGGAATCTTAGCAATAGGGTCCCATTGTCCACTTTGGGTACGGAACCCTAAAAACAACCTTTTACAAATCTTATCTGATTTAATATTACCTTGATATGTACAAAAAAGATACATTGAATTTACATTAACATATTTCTATTGTTTATTACTAAAAACCATATCGTTGGCTCGTTGCCAGTCCCTTGTTTATGATGTTCTACTGCGTCCTTCTTACGTTAATATACTACGTGACTGCAAGCAGTAAGTCACGCTGTGTTTGTATCAATAATGTGGATTCTCTTCACTGCTTTATTTATTGCATATAATGCTGCATGCGCTTTTTCCAGTACAGTAGTAATATTTATTCCTTTTATATAATTTTACTAGTACCTACAGTCTAATATAAGACCCAATTTATGTTTCCCGTCGACCTTAAATACAATTTCCTCGTACATATTTATTATACCTAAGAGCAAAAAACTACCCACGTGTCAGTTGTCTCATTAAAAGTCAAAAATGTTACGAAAATATTCCTCCTAAAATAACTAAAATAAATCCGTACAAAAATTTCGCCCGAACCCAAAAGTTAGACGAGCGATATGGCGGCAAAACGCCAACAATACATCATTAACTTTGGCGTTATTTGTTGCGAATCCTCGCGCTTACTGACGGACATCATCAATGCTCCATTACAAGCAAATATTACTGATAAAAAGCTTCCAAAGGGCCGTGTAATGAAAAAATAACAGCGGTTAATACCGCCCCTGATCGGGTAATACCCTGTATAAATATCCCACTACCGTACCATTATTGCCGATAAAAGTGTTTGGCCCGTCAAAATTATCGCAAATTTTCGTATCCAATACCTGTTTTGTTCGTCGGAAATCAATCGGTGGCGCTTCTATAATAGAATTGTGAATTGAAACTCGATCGATTGTAGGGTCGTCGCGAAACCGCTGCGGGCGGACATCGTCTGGTTGTGATTCATCTTTACGTCGCTGTCAAACCGAAGGTTCAGGGTTGTCGCTTCTCACTTTTATTTCGTTGTTTTTATTAGTGAGATAAGCAAGTTATACGATTTTAAGAATTTATTAGACACATCTGTTTTCCTTAATAAATAGCAGGTTTATGACTAAGTTTCGCACTGAGGAATACTTAAAAAAGTATTTTATGCAGCAAACATTTTATACGATGAAAGTCAACACAGTAAAATCAGCTACGGCGGGTAGCGGGTGGTTTCACTGAAATTGAACTTACAAAACGTGGTGATTTTTGAGCAGAATATTAAAGGAATATTAGACGATTAGAAATTATATTTAATTTTTTTGTCTCCTAAAGCTAATATTTTTCAAACGTCAATCAGGTAGAACGTATAGTGAATAAATTGAGCCTAACATTTTCCACTGTCGAATTTCCCACTAATCAGGCCTCGGTCACTATAATGTCATCAATAAGCCCCGACCATATAATGTTAACGGGCGTTTCGATAGAAATAATTTTGCTTTAGTTTAGCCTTTATGCGAAGCCAGTCTTGTAGTAGGAAAAACTTGAACAATAGACGCGAATCCATTGATGTTCGGTTTTAATTAATTAGTTAGTAACAAGAGTATCCAATTATTACTCAATTAGTTTTAAAGGTTAACGACTGGTTGATAGCATGTATTCTGAGAAACACCCTTCTCCTTCTCCATTACTCTCTTTTGTTCATTTTGTTGCCGGTTCTAGAACAGTAATTTAAATACGATTAGTTTTATTTGGGGAAAAGTTACCCGTAACGAAAAAGTTACTTGAAATGGTTCCTGGAATAATATTACCGATTGTGCTAAAAGTTAAAAGACTACACGCGCCTTTGTAGTCTTTTTTCCAGAACCCGTTACCACTGGTTTGTTTTTTCGGGGCATTCTAATCATCCCTGTTCTCTTTTTATAAGGCAGAATAGTAAATATAACAACAGTCGTATATATATAAAAAAACTAATTGGCCGTAGAACTAGTAGGTGTCATGACGAGCACATACCCAGATTTTGAAGTAAAGCAATTTACGAAGCGAAGTTAATTCAGCAGTTACTCGCCGTATTTTCCTTCACTCTGATATGAATATGTAATAAAATGTGAATATGAAATTAGAGTCTGAGAGCCTAACTTCGGTATAATTTTCTCACGTTTTTGGAATAGATGTTTAATTTTCTTAGGTTATTTTGCTAGTGGTACAGCCCTGATATTGCCGCGGGGCAGTGGTCCCTTGGCTCGAGTACTCGAACCGTTCATTTTGCTCAAATCCCAGTCGGAATGTTTTGTTTACGACACCCTTGTTTGTCTTGTTCTTCATCAGGTCGGCCGCTGTGTCATTACCCTGTAATGTCGCTCTAATAATCTTTTGTTTTCATCATTATTATGGCCCTTAAATGTTTTGTTTAGGGGAAAATTACCTGCGGTATTTAATACTTCGACTGTTTATCTTGTGATGTTCTTCTTTTCGAGTCGATGGAAAAATCTTAAAATATTTTGAGTCCAGTAGGCCACGGTAATTGCAGCGTCATTGCGTGGCGTTAATTAGGTTGTTACAGATATGTGACGAAAACATTCATTTGATTAGCAATTTATAGAAGATTTTGTATTTTGATCTTTATCGTCTTAATTTTCAGCGTCATGCTATTCATAACTACATTCATGTGGTGTAGTTTTTATTGCTTTTCCACTAAATAATTTCTATAGTCAATCTGATCTACATTTACAATTACATCTACCAAAGTAACAGTCACAAATCAACCTTCACCAGATTCACTATAATAAATTCCAAACTTTAAGTCATAGTTCCCATTTTGCACGATAACGATTCTTTGAAGGCAAGCAGGCCATCTAACATGGCTTTAATAATTTGTTGGCGTACTACAACGCTATTACCGGGCACAAAGTAGAAAGTCACTGCACTGGCTAAAAGCCTGGAACCAAAAGCGTCCCTGTTACTGTATTTTGTAATTTAGCCATTTTCCTAGCTTTAGTCAGTTGCGTGTTTCAAATTGTGGTCATAATTTTTCTTGTTATTTCGGCAATATCTCCGAATTTTGACAAATAACTACCTACTTATTATTAATTGAAAGAAATATTGCAAGCTCTCCTGTTAATTGTACACTTTTAGCAATACGGACAACAGTTTACATAACTGCATCTATTAAAAAAAATATGAAAATTTACTTCGTGTAAAATTAAAAACTTCCACTCTATAAAAGAACTAACGTAGATAAAAAAATAAAAGAAAGAAAGAAAATATTTAATTTGTAACTCCCATAAGACACCTAGAGAGTGGAGTGGAGTGGAGTGGAGTGGTGGTGCACTCCACTCCACTCCACTCCACTCTTTAGGTGTCTTGTGTATGTGGGTTTATATTTTTGTAAACGCACCCACAATACAGGAGAAACTCCTAGAGTGTGGGGCAATGCTTTAAAAAAAAAACTAACGAACCAATTCTGACAAAATAAAAAATAATAGACAGTCAAAAAGACTCATGCCAGCCCAAATAGGCTCTTATCTCAGCATAAGTTGCAAATAAGCCTTTCTAGAAATCTAGCCCTCAAAGTAAAACTTCCTCGAAATCTACTTCCGTTTTACCCCACATGACCTAACGACATATTATGGTTAAACTCTTAAGCATCCGCCATCCTCCTCGGTGTTCGAAGAAGATACTAGGTTTAACAGGAGCGGTCTTCAAGCTGCGATTAATCTTCAAGCTGAACGTGTGAACCTTCGCCTGCGTGCCCCGAAGTGGGATTTAGGTTGTTGCTAGATGGGACTAGCTTTATTAGCTTGAAACTTTCATCAGATTAAGTTGGTCTGTGTTCGTCTCTTACTTGGTTTGGGTTATGATAATCGTGGCGTTTGTGACTCATTTTAAATGTTCTTTATACAGTCACTTATCTAGAATTTATGACCAACATTTTTCCAATAAAATGCAGTTCACGCTTTCAAAATAGTATAAGGAAAAATTAACTTATATTTTTGAACTGATTATAAAACTTGGTTATTAATGATTCAAAAGAAGATCTACACTGTCACTTCAATCACAAAATTACACTCAAACCTTTTGATGGGAGAAGAGAAGAGAAGATTACAAAAAAAAAAAGGGTGCGGTCGACTAAGTTTCTCGCGTCTTTTATTCAAATCTGAAGCAAGTTGATATGGATAAAAGTAACACTTAACTAACACATGATGTAAGGTGGTATAAGTATGGCGGCCGGCCGGCGCTTGATGGCTCGATGGCCTGCATAACGTTTATCTGTGTCGTGACGATTACAAGGCAATTTCTACCACAAGAAGCGTTCAGAAACTTCGTTCCAAATAAAAACAAAATAACTTTTTAATAACTAACACGTAACTGATTAAGAAGATACCACGATCTTAATACAAGCTAAAAGGTTGAGGTGACTAAACACAGTAAAGTTCTTGCAATTGATACGGTCTTAAAGCAACTCTGAAAGCGACTGCAAAGGGTAACGAGGAGTGGCATTCATCCCTGAATTTATACAGAAAGATTTATTTTCTTAAGTAAGGTACTGCAATATTACTTGACTATCTTCTGCCAGCGGCTTCACCCGCGTGAATGTCGAAAATTATCCCAAGGGAACATATGCCCGGGATAAAAAGCTATTCCAGACTATAATCTATCTCTGTGTCAAATTTAATCCAGCTCCGCCCAGCCGTTTGAGCGTAAATAAGTAACAAACATAAAAACACACACACACTCACAAACTTTCGCATTTATAATATTAGTGTGATATATCTGTATATATAAAAATTAACCCCTATACCTCTGTATACCGATTTCGCTAATTCTTTTTTTGTTGTTTTTTTATTGTTTTTTTATTGTTAGGAGAAGGTTCTTTGATAGAAAAAATTAATTTAAAAAAATTGTAGGTAGGTAGAGTAGTGTAGAGTACGTAAGATAGGGTAGAGTAAGTAGGTTAGGGTGGGTAGGGTAGGGTATATAGATAGATTATTGTAGGGTAAGTAGGTTATGGTAGATAGGTAGGGTAGGGTAGGCAGTTGACGGGAGCGAAGCCACGGGCACAGCTAGTATATATATGTACGATTTGTAAGAAGTAGGATTACTATCCGCGAACCAGCTGAACCGTTGAACTGATCTGGTGAAGTTGGCAACTCTTAGGGAGGCCAGAGATGTCCAGCAGTGGGCGTCTTTCGGCTGAAGTAATGATGATGGTGATGACTATATTTACATGATATTTCAATGATTCCCCAGCAGTAAATCTGGAAATTAAATACTTACTAAGAGAGAGTAGAAAAAAAATGAGTCTTTGAAAAATGCCATCGAATAATGTATGAATCATAATTTAATTAAATATCAAACCAACCACATTAGCCGATCATTTTTCATCATCCCAAATTCTTTCATGGGCATCTATTGAAAAATTCTAAATCGGAAAATCCACGATGCGCCGATCATTTTTTGCTCCGAGATACCAATATTTCCAAGGGTTACAGTATAATGCGATTAAATTGAAAAAGTTAAACCTTTGGACCGGTAATAAGAAGCGTGACTATCAACATTTTTCCTCCGTCTTATATTGAACGGTATTAAGAGGCCGCAAATGAGTTTGAGAGTTTTATTATGAACGATGTCACGATTGGTGCGAAATAGAAGTATAATAGGGGATTGAAATGTTTGCCTCCATAAATTGGATTTCTGGTCATACTGAAGTTTTGCTTTATAATACAGTTTTAGTTCTTTCGGGTTAAGATGAACAACAGAATAACAGCAACATGCAATGTACCGTTTAATAGAGTTTTTTGTTTTCTGATTTTTATCTAAGCTTAATGTGATTTTATTGTAGGTATTGCACTAAGAATTTAGATACTAGACTTATCATCATATTGTAATGACACGGGTAACATACACGGGTGTCTTATGGGAACTTAATTGGTCTTAATATCTTTATATTCCAAGAATCATATCATTAGAAGTGTAGCAGTGAAATGTTTGTAAAATTTTACTGGAATTAATTATTGAGAATCTTTTTAATAGATAATATAGATTCAAGAATGAAACTCTTAGGATGTGATTCGCTAGGTATTCCGTAGCTATACGCTAGTTCGCTGGAAAAAAATAGCAAAGGGCGAATGATTAAAGCACCTTTAGATCGCAGTATTATTATCAACTATTTCAACAGCTTTAGCCAATGTTCTATTGTTTTAATACTGTTAATAGCTTCAGGCGACTTTTGTGTAATACTCTTTGGTAGTTTAATTTCTTTTGTCTTTATTTTCTTTGTATTGTCCTTATCTACATTATATATTGTAGTTTCCACGATTTAAAACTTAAACTGAGAAGCGCCAACATTATAATATTATCAGTAAGTACATAGCAAACCAACTAAGTGTCTACGATCTAGAAACACATTCGCGAACTAAATCTTTGAAATTGCCAAGACAATTACTTTTCAACTGTATTATTCTTTCATGGCAAGAGACACTGACTGATACATATTTTAATAAAACTTTTGTCAGAACAAAAAACATGGGACATACCGGAGCACGTAATCCACATTATTTCCGAGCAGCATTTAAAGTTTCATTTCCAGTGTCAGTGACAGTACCCACTGTGGGCCCGACATAGAGGGAGAGACGGGGAAAATGAAATATAGACGGGCGCGAGCTCCGTGGAGCGGTTTTATTACCGCTATGTGTAAAGCTTGTAGAAAAAAATTACTCTCAACTCAGTTTTTTATTTGGGTAGCACAGGGACGTCTGAAGTTCGGTGGAGGCGCGAACAGGCAAGATTCAGTGCACAAGTATGACCGTTATAAACACCTGGCTAGCTACGTAATTGATCGCGAAAAAAAGACTAAGAATGGTGAGGTTTGAAGGGGGAAATGCTTTGTTAATAAGCTGGACGAAACTAAGAGATCATTCTGATGGCGCGACGCAGTTTCAATTATGTCAATGTGCGATATCTTAAAAGTATTTTCCAAGAAAATTTCAATTGTAAATCGGTCGAATTGCTTCGCGTTACGATTTCGATTAATAATAGTAGTTTATGAAACTGTTGCATAATGAGGGCTATTAAAACATGAGTGTGTGTTTAAAAACCGAGCCGTAGGCGAGGTTTTTAATAGTTTTCACACGAATGTTTTAATACCTAGTTATGTGCAGTTTCATACACTACTTTATCTACACTCATAAATTGGGATTGAACCTACTAAATACCTCTTTTTGCATTTTCCATGCCATAAAATCGTGATAGCATTTGTCATATACTTTTCTCGACTTTGCTGGTAATAAATTAAGAGTAATTTCCTTCGCCGCATCTAAAATATCGGACGGAGTCAAATTTTCTTCACATTCACTGATATTAGACAATTCACACACAATAATTTAAATAACTCATGAAATTCAGTACAGCAAAACTTGCAAAACGTATGAATGGCGCCAAAACCCAGCACATCACCGCATTAACCGCGCATGCGCTAAGGCTTAGCACGCACTGCGATCTTTATTAGCGCGATTTTTTTCCGCCCATTCTGCGACCTATATAATTGTATGAAGTTGTTCGCATCGGTAACGAAATCGTGCGGAAATAATTCCGCAAGAAATCCGTGTTTTGCCACAGAATCCACCGCACCACGGCGCGAATTTTATTCGCCCGAATATTTTGAGCTCTATGAACAGTTAGAAGGAAACAAAATTCGCGCGAATAAAAATCACAGTGCGTGCTATGTCTAAAGCGGGCATTGTCATAGACAATTTAAAATTGGAATCAAATCTTTTTATAATAGGTACTATAAAATGGCATTACAAAAAAAATATTGATGGAAACTCCTTAGTGATTAACTTCTTGGATTTGACCTGTATCGTAATAGAAAAAAAATTGTTTTATAGCATTATTTTGTTAGAGAAATAGTGTTATAATAAGATTCTATTTTTAAATTTCGGTATTGTGTTTATAATGTATGCCAATATAAACTCGTTTTGAATTTTATAATTCGAATATTACGATATGAGAGTAGATAAACATCGGTTATAGGTGTGATATAAATCGAATCGCGCCGAACTTTTGACTTGTTGCTTTTTGACAATCAAACTAAGACATCAATAATTTATCATTCGATTATAATGTGTAAAAGTTACAATGCCTTCCCAGCCCACAAAATACGTTAACCATTACGAAACCCCCAAAAATATCGTTCCCATTTTTCACACAAGAGATTGCTTACATTGCACCCTCCAAGTACCCATGCACGCTTCAAATCCACATCTGTCGTAAGGAACGAGGTGATGATAATTTATTCTTCCTTTCGCTTTTCCCCTTGAATATTGCTCTCCAAACGTCTTTATTTGCAGCCGCGCGTAATTGTCGAAAAGCGAAATAATGGCGCGCTTACAACCACCCCTGGAGCTGAGTTCGGCGTTTAATATAACTTTTTTAAGGTATCTTGGAATTTCTGTTGTTGAAAGGTGAATTGAAATGATCATTGTATTTTTTCTGCGTTTTTTGTTTATTCAGGAGAGGGTTCTGTGAAACAAATGAACGGCGCATCATTTTACAGAATTGGAACACTAGTTTAAAAATGGAACTTGATGAAACTGGCAGCTAACACTGACGTGTTAGTGACACGAACTCTATTTTCATTTCATCATGTGTATTCCAGCCTCGGGTTTGTTTATTTCTACGTCATATTTTTTATTAAAAGCAATATAAATAATTTTACTTTACTTGCCCAGTGTCAAGATAGCTAGATAACCTTATTTATTTGTAACACAAACAATTCTACCAATAAAACAAACTTATTACATTTATTGCTACACAAAGATTGGATAAACCCACTTTCCTCATTTATTTATTAAACTAAAACCCAAGTTACAAACCTGCGATAAATTATACAAAAACATCCCACAATTACACATATACTACGTGTGTAGATTGTAACGTCAGGTAAAATTCAAGGGTGCTCGGAGTTTAATCAAGGCAGCTCGTTGCTAATAAGTCGACACGAGGCGTTGCTAACAAGGACTTATGTATGTACCGCGTATGAAGATTTGAATAAGTGGACGTGTATGTACGTAGCAGTAGAGTAAAAATTAAGAGAGAAAACTTTGGAGTAATAAGAGGCTCGTGGCTGGAGATTTTTTTTAATGTGTTTTTAAATGAGAGATTTTATTGGAAACTTTATTTCATTTGATAGACAATATTTTGATAGTTCTGTTGTTCTTGGATAAATGTTTTTTCAACACACTTGCTCATAAAGTGGCTCTAATTTCACCGCAATTAGGCACATAATGACACCTGTTATCAAACTGTGACTTTTTCATTACTATTATTCACAAGTGAGATAAAGAGTTTCTTTTTATTTATTGGTTGAGTTGCTTTGTTCTTAAAAAAGTTTCGATACAAAAAAGATCGTGCTCAATAGTACAAATGCAACACATTTCATGCAACTTCGTATTTAAATAGATAATTTCAACTTATACGTGTTTAATAAATAAAACTTAAACTTAAATAATTTTTGTTTTTGTCTGTAATAAAGAAAACTTGAAATTACCCATTTTGTACGTGGCTAAAACGCTATCCGCGAAAAGCCAAAAAAAAGAACTCATTATTTTTAGTCTATGGCCGATCGCCATTGTTAGATGCACGCGCATAGGAAAACTGATTAATTTTGTCCGCCATTGCGAAACAATTTTCACAACTCGTTTTCACTGTTGGAAATGATTATTTAGTATTATTTTCTTCACAAGTGTGTTGAAAAACGTCGTATGATACACGTGTGTATTGATGATTACCGTCCTCGGCTCTCTTAAGACCCTCACCTAGCGGCTCGGGTCTCAATAACGCCTCAGCGGTAATCACCAACATTACACACTTGTACCATAATGTACTATGTCTAAACTATTGTGAGATGATGATCCTGAAGGCGCGATGCAATTTAAATTACGTCGTTCGAAAGACGATACCGCGCACGTATTTTCTAAGAAAAATTAATGGATGGAATTGTATCGCATTGCGTCAATGTGAATGGGGATCCCTTTTTTTCGCATAATGTTCTTTTTCCTGATATAATTTGGCATAACAGTTTTGGCATAACTTGTTTTGCCATAATATTTTTTTGGCATATAGTTTTTCTTGGCATAATTATATTGAAGACTAATTTGTTTCGGCATAATTTTTATTCGCATAATGTCCAGTCCCAGTCCTAATGACTATTAGCATAATTAATAGGAATATCGGAAAAAAATAATAGGAATATCGGAAACAAATTTGATTTTTTTATTTACGTAATTTATTTTGAATTTTCATGCAAATGATTTATTATATATATTATTATGTAACTGTCATGCATTAAAAATTATCATGCATCTAGCAATAACCAATTTTTGACAAGATAGGCGTGTTTTTAAATTTTAAATTAATTTATTTTAGGTGTATATTTTTTGCAAATGCTTTTAAATATGCAAGTTTCGAAGTATATTCATTATTTTTACCTTATAAAAAAACCTGGCTCCCAGGGTATTAAGAACCTTGCTGACAGAAAGGAGCGAGCGCAGTATAGCGCGAGCGACTACATTTTTGACAGAAAACGAGAGACAATTAAAAATGCGAGCGAAGCGAGCGCGACGAGCGCAGCGAGGAGCTAGATAAAATAAATTAAAACCATATAAACATAGAATAAGAATTATTTATTTATATTGTATAAAAATGTGTATTAGTGTCTAACATTTTTGGAGTTAATCATTATGCGTATTTGTTATTCCTAAAAAAATATGTTTTAATATCATTATGCGTAAACAATGTATGCTTTAGAATGTTATGCTTAAACATTATTATGATTAGGGTAATTATGCTAAAAAAAAATATGCGTAAGCTGTTATGCGAAAATAATGTTAAAAGTTTTTATGCAAATGGATAGGGAACCATGTGAATGTAATTGCAATTTTGCTTAATGAAACTTGCTGCATTTGGAACGTCGCTCAGTATTTCTTCTGTTTGTAATGTTTTCGTAAATTTTGTTATAAAGGTCGATTTGGTCTTAAAAAAGACATAGCACACTTTGCATCCCGAGAGTTCGTTCCCGAGTAGAAATTTATCCCATGGGGATGTACTACCGGGATATAAAGATTATTTTCTTCCAACCCTGTCGTGGTGGTATGTGGGTGGTGGTGTTCCAAATTATACCCAAATTCGTTCAGCCGCGAGCCGTTGAAGCGTGATTGATTAACACATATCTGAAAATACAGACTTTTGTGATATTACTAGCTTCTGCCAACGGCTTCGCCCACGTGAAAAGTGTTTGATAATCCCAAGGGAACATTATACCGGGATAAAAAGTAATCTATTCCAGACCATAATCTATCTCTGTGCTCAATCTCATCCAGATCCGTTGAACCGTTCTAGAGTGATTGAGTTACAAACATACAATCACACACATATCTATCCAAACTTTCACATTTAGTAGTAAGAAGTTGATAGGTTAAGTAAAGTAATCTATTTTAAAAGCGCTCCCCTCGTTACGTAGCCATGTCGTCCTATAAGCGTTGAAGTATCAGATTAGACACAACGAACTTCATAAAAATTTGGGAACAAGCCATTATACTTTTCATACTTGACCTTTAGAACTTGTGTGGGAGATATAATTGTTATTTTAAAACTTCCAAATAAGTCCGCCATAAAAGAGGAAATCTAAATATTGAAACGGAGAAGATTTTGTTAAACGTTTTATCTGGATTCGAATACATTTTTAATGGGCTTTTATTTCAAATCAAACCCATGACTTACTTGACTTAATGTGCTATAACCCCTAGATCGGGCAGAGGGCGTCCACAGATGTCCTCCATCGCGATCAATCTTGAGCTTCACGCTTCACCTCGCTTCACATCATTTCGATGCTCGTCACTTTTGCCAACACGATGCGACGCCAGGTTTGACGGGGACGGCCACGCTTTCTCTTCCCTTGGAGATTCCAATCCAAAGCCTGTTTGGGAATGTAGTCGGGGACCCTTCGGAGCGTGTGGCCAATCCATCTCCACTTTGACCCTTTGTGCCTATTGGCCTTGTTTGTTCTGTATCCTGCTTGATATGGAGGGAAGTGGAAATTTGTATTTTTTTCCTACTCCTCCTTTATTATTTTCTGATTAATTTCGTTTCGGGATCCAAGACAGTTAAATTCATTCTCCAGGACTGCGTCGAGTTTCATTGCCTCGGCGCCTTTCTGGTGGTCACCACTGTTGATTCTGGCTTTCAGGAGTTGCAGTGGTTTGGGAATAGTGCGGTGGGATTGTCTCAATAATAATAATAAATAATCTCCACTTGCGACGCTTGATCTGGTAATTGATCGGGCTTTCATGGCATTTCTCCAACAGTTCTACGTTGGAGATGGTCTCGGGCCAATAAATTCCGATTGACGAAAAGTTGGATTTGGCATGAGATGTCTTTTGTGACCTTCCACGCTTCGCACCCGTCAACCCCATGATTAGTAGATAAACAGTCCTAAGTAATTAGTGCCGTATATGGAGAAACTCATAAAACGTTACTGTTAGACACGGCTTTTCAAAACATCACCCTGATTGTCGAAGGTCATAGAACCACAAATTTACAAAGAATAACAAAGAAACCAAAATTCAGTTTGTCTGACATTTCACTCCATCTCAGACAACAACATCAGCATTTTTTCAAATGACACTGAATCCTCCAAACCGCTGCCTACTACAGAATCTAATTCATTTGCTAATCTATTCAGATACATTAATGATCCCGGATTCCACATCTCATTAATATACAATCATATTTAAACCCCACCTCGCTTGAACACAGTGTTTTATTCAAATTGGCTAAAGACAAATACTGAGATAGTTGAACCGGTTATAAATCAGAATCAACTTCATTTTGAAGCGACTCTCGACCATAATACAATTATATTAAAGTCAGATATTGTGTAATTTGAATAAATTAAAAGAAGTTCTCCCGGTTTCAGTGTAATTTCCTTACAAGGCGGCGTAAGGGATGAGATGTAGCGAGTAATTTTTAGGAAGCGATTAATAATTTACGCCCTGGGCTAGTGGGGTTGAAAAGTTGGCACGGTGATCGTTTATGACTTGTTTAAACTTTAACTAGGAGTTAGTGTGAAAACGAGGTGAATTTTAGAGTAGCTTTGCCTAGATAACCCGATATGCTTTAAACTTTTGGGAAGATAAAGTTTTAAGCAAAAATCTTCCTTGAAAAAGGAAAGACGAATTTTGTTAAAAACTATGTTAAAAATAAAGAAATGTTACATAATTAGTCTCCAACGCATCTGCCGATAGCCTGTGTTTTCTTTTTTAATTAATACCATCTGCTCAGTTATAGATCTGCCTATTAAATGTATAAAACAATCATAAAATTTGTTCCATAATTAACTTCTTGGAAGTCTTTCTAAAATTTTGGTAATTCATAATACCTTATGAAACAAAAACCTTTTGTTTTAACACTAAGGAGCATTAAAACTACACCCTTATCAAATCCACAAAACAGAAAATCCCTGATTTCCCTACGGGTTGGGGTTCAAACGAAATAAGCTTATCACAAGATCCGGAACCCGCCGTAGTGCGGATACAAAGAAACTAGTCGTAAACTAATAAAATAACAGATGTTTTACCAAAGTCGAACTTGATAGAAGAATGACAAAACATTTAAAATTGGGATTAGTGTGTTATTATACTTATTTCCTCATCATATCTTCTTCTTAGGCATTCTTAAATGACATAAGATACAAAAATAAAATAAATTGTGTGGTTGTAGTCATCATCATCATCAGCCTTTTAATGTTCTCATTGCTGGGAGACAGGCCGCCTCTCTGTGAGAGGGAATGGGCCGCAATCCACCACGCGGGACCAGTGCTGGTATCAACCCGCACCAAACATGTCTTCGTGTGTTTGGTTCTAGGACATGCCAGTTTCCTCACGATGTTTCCTTCACAATATTGAGAGCAGTGGTGATTAAATCATATACACAGAGTAAAGCGCCTGCCTGGTTTCGAACCTACGACCGACACGTAAGTCGCGGCCGTTACTACTGGGCCACCACTGCTCCCTGTGTGTAGTATTGACTCAAGCATATTTTTTAAACAAGCAAAGTTAGATTAGCTCTTAGCGAACCCTTTCATTTCATACCCATATTATGGGGGTGCATACAAAATTACTAGTCTGCGATCTTTGGGTTTCTACCATATTGGATTTAGAATGATGTCACTTATCTAACCGTGCATTGTTGTGCTCAATCGTCTGGAGATAACTGTTTTAAAATTCAGTTTTTAGATTTGACCTGTGCTAGGCCAGCACCAGGGCTATCGACGTGGCTGAGTTGTGGTCGAAGCACAACATCTAAATTATATACTGTGAATGGAATCATAAACACGATGAAGAAGAACAAGATTTGAGCTAAACATACATACTCACAAACAAGTTACTTAAATAAAACCTTGTAAAAAGGTATTAGAAGTCAAACAAATATCGATACTTTAGTACTTCCAGAGTGCACTGTGCAATTTATGCCGCTTCTAAAATTGCTGACAGGTTAATCTCTGTGCCATATTTTCCTTTTTGCTTCCTCTGTTTATTTAAAACGGCAGATAACTACAGATTATCCAAGCCTAGAATCTCAAGATTATCAAGTTTAAAATTCACAGCTAATTAAAATTTGAATTCGCCACCATGTTCTAAATCCGCCATGTTCTCATATCCCGCGCCGCACTCGATCTGCTCCACACTCCACTGGCTTGAGAGTTGCGAAGTTTCTCCCCTTTTGTTACTTTTTCATAACAATAACTAATTTTGTTGGTTAATTAAGCAACTGAGAAATGTTTGCCGCGCTGAAAATTTTAATGTTTCAATACAGGTCTGGGGATTACAAGAGTCAAAGTTTTCTAGTTAGCTAAGTTGTGTTACGTATACTTTTGCTGCTACACTTAACGCCATTGGGGTTTAGCCCCGGTATACATGTTTCATACTTTGCTATTTTGGATCTGTTTTGTTCTGGTTTTATGTGGCTTTCGCAATTTATTGTTTTGCTGTGTGGTTTTCGATATACGTGTAGGAATTGTAAACTTTTTGCTGGTTTGGAAAATAAACAACATTCATTTGGTCATTTAGTTCATTATATATTGTTTGCTCGGCAGAACTAATCAACAGTCAATAAGTAAGAAGGCCAATTATATTATAGCTGCTGTGTCTAGAAGAATGCCTAATTAATGTTCATCAAAAGTGCTTCTCCGTCGACCACATCATCGTTTACCATCAGGTGAGATAGTGGTCAAGCGCGAGCCTATAGATATTAATAAATAATAGTTAAAAAACACGCTATAATAGACAACCAAACTAAAAAGTAGAAAATAATTTTCAATAAATTTAAATTAAGAGTAGTGTGATTAAAAAAATATGTTTTATTGAACAAAAGCGTGGGGTGCTTGATGTCAATTGTTATAATATTTTATTGGTAAAAGAAGTCATTTTTAAAATATCTTAAAAAGCATTTATTATTTAAAAAGCAACAATTATTTTCTACTTTTTAGTTTGGTTGTCTATTATAGCGTGTTTTTTTTTTTGTTTTTCAGTTTTTTTTAACTATTATTAATTTTTTACTTTTGAGTAAATCGCTAACCAAGGAGATCCTGGTAAGGATAATGGGGCAAACCATTTAAATTATTACATTGTCATCGGTACTTAATAATTGTGCAAAGTTTCAAATTAATCTGCCGTTCTGAAGGGGGTGAAAATCACATTCAAAGATTCCGTTACTATTATTCATAGATATATAGATACATACATAACAAGCTAATAAAAGCATGTTAATAAATAAATAACAAAAGTGTATAAATACTTTAAAGCCAGCACGACTTTACTCTGACCATCGATCAAATCGGAACAGAAAATATCTTGAAAAGCTTTGGTGAGAGGCGAAAGTCATGCGGCGCTACCCAGATCTGCAGTAACTGGCTAATCTTGACTTGCTTTTGCGTAGATTATGCCAATTCAAAACAAAAGAAAATGTAAGCAGAAAGTTATATCATTGACTCTACACAATAGGTAGGTACGTACATTAGATCATAATCTAGAGATTTTTACACCTTTCACTTTAGAACGAGTTCATTTCTTATCCACCTCGAATGCTAAAACGTGAGCTTGAGTTAAACTGTTGCATTAAGTAATGTAGCCTCGAGTTCTGTTCACTCGAGCGCAAAGATAAGTGCTATTTATATCTTTCGAGGAAAGTATCCTACGAAGTGAATAAGTAGACGTATATTACTCTGTTTCTATGGAAACGGATCTGCACAATGTGTATGAAAAGACTTCAATACTGATATCTGCTTCTATGGAAACTCGGTTTTCTTGAAGATATTTTGTTGTGGAATATAATAAAATAAGTTGGTATTTAGTAATGTTGTTATCAACTCTACTACTACGGATGTTTAATCTACAATATACAGCTACATCTGTTTAATCTACAATGTACAGCTACATCTTTTGAACGTCAATCTTTAATTAATTCCTAGTCGCTTTACAAGGACGCTAGCATAGATGAGGGTTATGGTTTAGGTATCAAAAACAACCCACCCTCTTAAATACGAATGAATAAAACAGAAACATGCAACAACAAACTATCAAATCAGTGCGCAGACAGGTACCAAACAATCGTATAACTAACAACATGTTTTTACCTAAACAGTGGAAAAATCACGGTACTCCTGCAAAGTGTTAGGCCGAGGTCCCACGTGAGCGTGTCGCGCAAATTCCCCAGCTTTGTGCCCAAATAGGGCCGGGCCCCTGCCACGGGACCCAAGGGACGTTCTCCTGTATTGAAAATGTCGGGTCAACCCTCACAAACCGGGTAGTTTTATTTTATTGAAAAGGCCTCGCGTAACGTTACTGCAGTAGTCCCGATGAATTTTTGCTAACTTTTTTCGTTGTTATGTCGGCACTGTTTTTAGACGTAATTGCTGCCTAAATATTTGGGTGCAGCTTTCGCTTCGCTGAAGTTTGTTCTGCAGTTTTGATTTGGCCTTCCATTGTAAAATATGATGTCCTGTTATTATTGACATTTTAATTGGTTCTTTGCAAGGCAATGCTAGATATTATTAAACATGTAACTGACATGAAGGATTGCTTTTGCTTTAGCTTTAGAAGCACGGAATATTCCTAATATTTTCTAAAATAGCGTGACCAATCAAACAATTTCTCTGTTTACCTATATTAATTTTATCATTTGACGCGTCAAGCGATAGTCGACATCCGTAGATGTGTGTTTAACCTTTCAAATAACGTAAATTACATAATTAGGCTATCCTATGTAAACATACGACGTATTTTAATCACTGTTTTAATATTTTTATGTGTTCATATTTAATTTATGAGTATTGCTTAGCCTGTAATTGGCGACTGTATAATACTAAGGTTATTTGTACATAATTATACCTAAGAAACGCTGTATACGGACGCTGTTTGTGGACCTTAATACATAATTAAATACGACAATTCTGCATCGAGTTTTTCGAGACATAAGCACAAAGCTCGTCGACTCTTCACGTGACCAGAGGGCTGGCCTTTTCTTCGGCCATAGGATCAGTATTTCCATCCAACGTTGCAATGCTGCCAGCGTTCTGGGCATGTTTTCCATTGACAACGATGTGGACTAATTTTTTGATGCACAATAAGCCCTTTTCCCTCTCCCCTTTGTATTTGTGTATAGGCTTCTATATTTAGGATATTCAGTTGTAAATATGTATATATTTGTTACATTAAATAAATAAAAAATAATAAGTTAAAAAAATACGACAAATAATTTGTGTATAACATTATGTATCTTCTTTTAAACAGTATCCTGTTAATAGTGGTCAAATTAGTGCATCACGTTCATATTTATCAAATAGACGAATGGAAATATATTTAATTGAAATGTAACTGCGGATGTTCTAATTTGGCTGCAACCGACATACATTTTTTGTGCTGCTTAGAAACAAGCCGTCCGTGTTCATGGCTTCGTACGTTAAAATTAGACGATAGCGTTTGATTTTGTCTTGCCACTCAGTTTGGGCCAAAGTTCTGGAGTGGCGACTGCGTACCGGATTATGCAGCGTTGGAAGGCTAAAGCTAGGCTTAAGGTGGATTTGGTGGTGGAGACTGCGGGAATCCGCTGGATGCATGAGGCACAGGACCGATCGATGTAGCCACACTTATGGGCAGCAGTGGACGCCTTTCGGCTGAAATGATGAAGATGCTGATGATTACTGTCTCACTGCAGGGTAAAGGCCAATTTTCTCATACAGACATTAGACATTCTTTTCATACAAAGAAGGCACGAGCATCAATCACTACGCTTGCTCAAAGCGGGTAGGCGACTTCAAATTTAAATTAAGTCAGGTTTTCTCATGATGATTTTCCTTCACTGATGTCAGCGATGTCCAAGAAAACTTAGAAAGTACATATGAATTTAAAAAGTCACATTGTTACTTGCCCGGGTTTGAACCCACAACTTCATATCGAGCCAAGTTCTAAGCCACGTGTTACGTTTATTTCTTTGCGATGATGCAACAGGCTCTAACTGGTTTCTTCTAATTATTTTGTTTGTTAGTTTATAACTACTTTATTAACCGACTTCCCAAAAAGGAGGAGGTTCTATGTTCGACTTCAAGTTTGTTTTTTTTTTTTGTTTTTTTTTTTTTTGTGTATGTTCACCGATTACTCCATCAATTGTGGACCGATTTTGAAAATTCTTTTTTTGATTGAAAAAGTATGTTCCGAAATTGGTCCCATTTTAATTTGGTGAAGATCTCTCTCTTCAATAAATAACGGCAAATCTCTCGGGATTGCTGCAATCGCATTTATGTTTGTTGTTTATAACATTTCATAACATAACATCACGCCAGTTCGCTCTTAAGGGGTAAGCAGACCTCTCATTTCACCGGTTATGTTCAAGTTTCATGAAATCTATTCTGCCGAAATAGTTCCCTTAGTAACTTGCCTATTAGGTACGTACAACTAAAAAGTGAAAAATAAAAAAACCTTTTTCAAAAAAATACTACCGACTTCCAAATACAAAACTACAAAGTGCAAAATAACTTAATTTTTTGAAGTCGGTGTCCATAACGCAAAAAAATGGTACCTACGAAAGACACCGACTTCAAAAAATTAAGTTATTTTGCACTTTGTAGTTTTGTATTTGGAAGTCGGTAGTATTTTTTTGAAAAAAGTTTTTTTATTTATAATTAGACGCAAATATGTACATATTTAAACACTAAACAAAAATAAAACTATGCAAACTTATACTAAACCTAACTACTTACACTATATACAAAAGACAGGTGCACTTAGGCGTCGAAGTACTCCTCCACATCGCTGTCACTACTTTATTAATTTAGAGGTAAAGTTTTTAATTGATTGCATGAATTTCTTATTTTTAGCATGTCGAAGGCAAATATAGCCTCTTCTTAGTTAAATCCCCCGGCGGAAAAATAGGGGTGTTATAAGTTTGACGTGTGTTGCTGTGTATCTGTGTGTTTGTCTGTGGCACCTTCGCGCCTAAACGGATGAACCGATTTTGAATTAGTATTTTTTTTTTGAAAGGTGATTTTGTCGAAAGTGTTCTTAGCTATGTTTGAATAAAATTGGTTTCGCCGTTCAAAAGTTATGGGCAAAACAGTAAAAACTGTTTGAATCGGGGTATTTTCGCAAGATATCGTGTCATAATTACGTGTTCAATAGATTGCCGATCGAAGCGTACCTACTATGTACTAGATAAATTATGAAGCATGAAATAAAAATGTGACGGGGGATTTTATATTTTGAAATTTTACTTGTATATATTCGGTCACGACCCAGTATTCGACCACGGCAACGTCGTCCACTCACGCAGTCATAAGGTCCTCATGTGAACAGGCAACAGCACATGCTGCGCAAGTTGAAAGGTATGTGGTGGGTATTCCTAATGTCATATCAGTTGAATTGAGTAATAATGTGAATGTAATTGATAGCTTGGCTTGACGCGTTCATGGAAATAATTAATTTTATACATGTTCACTTGTTTTATACATTGAGGCGTGGTAAATTACCTCTCACAAAGCTAAGGCAGAGAGGCCTGTACCCTAGTAGTGGGCATATTATTGGCTGACAATACTTTATGCTTATGCTACATTCTTAGGCCTCCGTGTAGACAACCAATATTGTTAGTATAATATGTTTCTTTTTTATTATTGATAGGCTCACGCTTGACCACTTTATCACTATGTATGTTAAACTAACAATCTTGTTTGTTATTTGTCTGTAATATCCACAAACTCACACACACACACATTTATTACAATGAAACCACTTACAGGCAATTTTGGTTTGTCAAGGTGGCGGCCAGTTAGTTAGCAAAGTTGAAGCTTGTTGCCTAACGAGGTAGCCAGGCTACAACCAATGCGCAATATCTAAGTATGAAACCAATGTAGTTGTCAGAATTTAAGCTTGTAGCTAGTTAAAGTTATGACCTGAGAGTTGGTATGTCTATCTTGTGAACGAATTACGAAGTGGAGATGACAGTTCTCTGAAAATCTGAATACATTTTGGATTTCAATTCCAAACAGGGTGACTTTTCAAATCATTCGAAATCATTCTGGGAAGGCACTTAAACAACTTTTGCTTTACTGTAGAATTAACTCTGAAACATTGGAAAAGAAACGAGTGTATCCCATTGTAGCGAAGTTCATTACCGCGATGTACGTTACTGCGAAAGTTTACCATTGCTATATAACTAGCAAAGCTAATATCTACGTTGTCGCGAAAGTTCTTTACTGCGATGTACGTTACTGCAAAAGTATACCATTGCGACGTACGTTTTCGCGAAAGTTTACCATTGCGATCTTCGTTGTCATTTTGTCAGTTGTCAACATTGCAATAAAGAACTTTCGTAACAACGTACGTCGCAATGATAAAATTTCGCAGTAACGTACATCTCAGTAAAGAACTTTCGCAACAACGAACATCGCGATAATAAACTTTCGCAGTTACGTACATCGCGGTAATGAACTTCGCAACAATGGGGTACACTAAAAAAAAACAGTTGTTCGGTACATTTATGTTAGCAGAACTCGTTGAAAACTTGGCCACAGATCTGATAATTTTCCCTAGTTATATAGCTAGCTATATTTTAAAGTTCATATTTAAAAGGTGAAAGGTGTTATGACCACTTTTATACATGGAAAAATTGCCATTGATTTAAAAAAAACACCATGTATATCCAAAATATTATTTAGAAAAGACTAGGCTGATGAAGCAGCCTTGTTTCTGCAAAATTTCAGACAAGAATTGGTCAAGCTATATAGTTCCGACACACCTGAATAAGAAATTCTAAGAAATTAGTCCAATTGGATTCCTCCAGAGTTTAAATAAAAGCGTTAATTTTAGCCCAGTTTCTGCTAGCACCGTTCATAATCGTCGGAGCACGTAGAAGAAGACTATTTTTAATTAACTTTTCTTATTAGACGCTACAGTTGATCAAATTATATGTTGGATATCTTATTCTGTTCTGAGATAGTAGAAGGCTAATAAGGATTTATATATTATTTGAAGAAGTTGTGCTAAGTTTTATTCTGGAGCCTGTCGTTTATTATTATTATTATAAGCTTTATTTCACCTTATATTTGTTCGTGTGTCCGGCAACTAGTATCCCATGTTTCAAGCGATTCCTAGCATCTGATTAATTGGAATAATATGGTACTATAGTGTTGATCTTATGGTGCATACGGTGGCCTTAGCAAATCCTCGGCCATATTAGATAGCACCATCTTGTTTAGGCTTATTTGATGTGTATTGACAAGAGATACAACATTTAGTAACATTCAGTTCAAAAAGTTTGTACATTAAAAAAATCTACTTAATATATTTTTGTGAAAAAAATCAATTTTCATTCAATTCAATCATGGTTCAATATGTGGTTTTGTTATCGTTGTATATGCGAGCGACTAAAATTAAACTGTTTGCTTTGGACAAAAAACATAGTCTCCACTCCCCGCGGCTGCAACAAAACAAATTTTACTGACCATCAACGCGAATTTGATGAAATATTTCAATAGTTTTACAATTTCCAAAATACGAGTAGTATATGGCTAGTGGTATGTATTGGTTTAGATACTACATATTGTTGAAACTGTATTTACCTTTTCTATTTATCGGATGGTAGGCCAGAGTTGAACAATGGTTCACTATCATTTCGATCCATTTGTTAAAATGGTGGTTGAAGCTATTTTATAATTTTTGAACAAAATAAAAATAGTATTTCTCAGTTAATTTTGTACAATCCAATTTATTTCGTAAATGATATTATTATTTTTAGGCAGCCCGTCAGGTTCCTGACGATAACTTTAGAGTTAGGCCTAGGTTCTGGAATGAAAACCTTCGCAAAATTGAATTCAATGCTAAAATTGTCAAACACATTATTTGATGCTGCGATTTGTTTAATCCATTCAACATAAATCGCAACACTTCTATTGTTCCATTTTTGACACGTTTTGCCCGAATCCCGGAGTTAATTTCTCACACTAAAAACTTCACCCAAACCTATTTTAATATCCAGCAGACCTGACTGATCACGAAATAAACGGTATTTTATAACGCGCTGCACGGAACAATGTTTGTTTGAGTCGCGAACGATCGCGCCCTCAAATATTGACCCACCGCCGAGCACTTTAGATTTAAACTTAATTAATTTTGTTTGACTTCATATTAACGGCAATATTTGCAGCAATTTCGTTTTTCTTATGATGAAATAAATTTGTACTATAGATTAAGTTACAGTAAAATAATTACCTAATAGTTAATAAAAATGTGGAAGCAATTACGTTAAATAAATATTAATTAAATTATTAAAAAAACTGGCCAGTGCGTGTCGGACTTCGCACATTTAGGGTTCCGTACCAAACCGCAAAATCAAGTTGATTGTAATAGGAATACCCAAATAGTTGTAGAAAAACTACAACTGTGATTCACCCAAAGCAAACTGCGAGCAGGTAAGAAGAAGGACATTTTGGTTGTGAAACGTGGAATGTTTTTAAATTTTCATAGGCGAAGCCTATATTTGTCAGAGAATTTTAACACTGCGGTGTGGTTTAGAATATTGCAGTTTTAGATCAGTGCCATCTCTTGACCGATAGTGGAACTAATATAATTTTTGTTGTACTAAATCATTTCTGAAAAATTGTGCTATTTAGAGACATTTATTTATTTATTTATTTATGTATGCTTTATTGTACACCAGAAAATACAGGAACAAAAGAAACTTAAAACTAAAAAAATATACAACAGGCGGCCTTATCGCTTCCCGCGATCTCTAATAGACATTGTTTTATTTTTTCTGTAATCATTACATAAACTTCTAATAATTTCAGATTTTTCTCTATGCAAACTTCGGAGATAAGGGGGGCGAGGAAAGGTATTTTTTAAATGTGTTGTCGAAAGTCGAAAACTATGTGGCCTTAAAAAAAAGAAAAATGTATGAGAATGTGCAAATAGCGATCTTTCATAAGATACCCCACATACCCTAGTAGCCCCAATTCGACACCCTTTCAGTCAGCGTAGCAAAAAAATAAATCTTTCTTATTAGCAAAATAGTTGGGCAAACTTTTCAAAATGTCAAGTTGATAGCATTAGTAGTTCTTGAAACATCCAGCTGTGACAGATGGACGGACAGACATAGTCACACCATAAGGGTTCCTTTTTACCATTTTGGTACGGAACCCTAACAATAAACAAAACAACGACATCACACGGACTAATCTTCAAGGTCACCCATCCACGGACGGAAGAGGACGGGTCCGTGGATGAGTTATCATCCATTAGATATTGAGAGTCCTCCGTGCCTCAGAAAGCAAAGGGTATTGTTACCCAGTTACTGGGTTGTAAAGAAAAGTTCTGGTTCTCAGTTGCATCCGTTTAAGCAGGAA
This sequence comes from Orthosia cruda, assembly GCA_964057195.1. Classification (NCBI taxonomy): domain Eukaryota; kingdom Metazoa; phylum Arthropoda; class Insecta; order Lepidoptera; family Noctuidae; genus Orthosia; species Orthosia cruda. The sequence continues at coordinate 44,587,695 of OZ059831.1, read as the reverse complement.
GCCAACTGCAACATAGTTGGGCAAAATACATACATACATCAACTCACGCCTTTTTCCCATGGGGGTAGGCAGAAACTACAGAGCGCCACCTGCTGCGATCCTTACATACTTCTTTTGCTTCACTTACATTCATACATCTAGTCATACACACACGCCGGTTATGAATACTGCGCACCTGGCCTTTCTGAAGAACATCACCTATAAGGTCTATGTATGTCTTTCTAGGGCGTCCCCTCTCGGCGTTTCCATTCACGTCTGCCTTGTAAATACCTTTCGTTAGTCACCTTTCATGCATCCTCTCAACATGGCCAAACCACCTTAACATACTCTTTTCAATTTTAGTCACTACATCTTCTTTTAAACAAAATGGGCAATATCTTGGGCAATTTTTTTTAAAGAAAATTACTTTATAGGGATTGTAACTAAACAATTCCCTAAATTTTGATGTGTCTATTTGTACATACCTACACATAATACTATCCTGAACGGCTCCATATAATAGCAGCCAAATAATTGTCTCCACAGTTGCGTGAGCTACCAATTTCACTTCAATTATACATTTCGAGCTATCTCTGTCGTCTTAGAGCAATCAAGCTCTTAGCTCTACTAACCGACGTGACGCCTTGAGATGATTTTGGTCTTCGCCTATGAAGACCGCTAAAGTTATTATTAACTTAGTTTTGCATACATAGTTAAAATACTGGTGAAAAGTTTGCGTTTCATTGGAAACTTGTGGACTATTATAATTGGGTAGTACTAAATAATAACAGCCGTACTAGTCTATCTTCAAAGTTAAGTAACGCTTGCAGAGGTTGGTTCCTGAATGGGTGGCTATTCGTCACTCCTTGATTCCCGGCTATCATATCATCTTTCACAGGTCATCAGAATCCAGAAAATCTGATAGCAGTTTTGCACATACTGGGCTGTGAAGGTCAGAGTCGATCCATGTAAGATTCTGATACTCAGTTGCTTATAGTTAGACGTTAAGCCAACCCCAACATAATTTAAAAATGGCTAGGCAAATTGAGTAGCTTCAAAAATTCTGTACGGATGCACCACAGTTGACGAAGAAATAATAAATGTTGTTGCTTAAAAAAAACAGTATTACATTACAAAGTGCACAAAATTTAAGAACTCCATATTTGAGCACAATTCCCGTCCCCCGTGAAATGTAAACAAGCTGAAATGTTAAAGCAACTATGAAATAAATACGTGTAGTACGAGTTACAATTTTTTCGTGTTCAGCTTAGCGGAAGGTTCAGGCGGTGGCTAGAGTGCAAGAGGTAGCGGAAACGGCACGGTCGCGATTTGATTACCAGAGTGTACCATTAGTTTGTGTCATCATAGTGTAGCCAGCAGAAATATCTCCATAGGATAAAATAATAGACGATCGCTTGCTTCGAACGATTGCTAGGTTTAGTTAGCTGAATGATGCCTAAGCAGCGACTCTGGTTTTTCATGTAAGTCGCAAACTATCAAACAGGCCTCTGACTTCCCTACGTTTTAACAAGTTTTTGACATTTATTGTAGATGATGATGCTACTTGAAAGTGAACGTTTTTTAAAGGACAAGAATTCTCTTTCTATTGCTAGACAAACCATGAAAGTTGCGTAAAACTCTCTCTTCAGCTAGTTACAGCAGCAAATCGCTACCGTAACTTTAGTTACCGCCAGTGGTTGCTCGGATATTTTCGCTTCATAACTGCTTTATTACATTTAGGTATTGTTTCATCATCATCATCAGCCCCTAATGTTCCCACTGCTGGGACACAGGCTTCTTCTCTACGAGAGAGGGAATGAGCGTTAATCTACTATGCGGGCCCAGTGCGGGTTGGTGAATGTCACATGAATTCAAATTTTAGGTTCTAGGACATGCTGGTTTCCTCACGATGTTTTCTTTCACCGTTTTTATGTATTGTTTAAGGTTACTTAAAACAGGATTCAGTCCCGTTAAGATTGGTGCTCAACGAAAACACTGCACTACGGATGTCCCGTGAAGCTCCTCACCCAGATCGAGGCCTAACTCCTGCGAACATAACCATACGTAAAAACACGAACATTGCTGTGTTTTGTTTTTTATACGGAACATTACGGTTTATGTTAGTTCCTAGACGTGTTTATAAAGTTCTTAGTCTTACCTTGAAGCAAACAGCGTGGAGAAATAAGCAGTTAGCGGTTTATGTAAACTGCTTTTATTATACTTACAAGCATGTAGTTTAGCTGATTTACATCGCTCATAAAAGCATATTAGTTGTAAGAAAAATGTGTGATACGTAATAATTTTAATTATATAATAATTTTTTAATTGTCTATTACATATTTTATTATAAGTAAGACGTGTTCTGTAATGTCATGTGCATGTAATTTTAGAAAACTCCACGACGAATGTAAGTAGATTATATTTATAGGCTTAAATATCTTACAAAATAACATGAAATTCGTCATTAGAATAAGCCCATAGTATTCATCAAACGTAAATAAGGCCTCATATAATATAGCCCTATTGTTTTGTTCCGGGCCCTGCAACTGACATGTATAGAAGTCTCCTATCTTAATCCCCTCAAACAATTCCCAACCGTATTATAATTCACTACAGTTCAAATTAGCGTAAATGTTCGTCGGGTGATAAGAAAAGGGGAGGATTTTTTGTTTAGATTATAATTATTCATTTTGGTTCACGTTGTCGAGAGGGATAAGAGGCTGTGGAGTTAATCATGATCCTTCATTTAATTATCTTAAGCTTGTTAAGTTAGTTAATAGAACTCGGTAATATTCTGTGCAATAGCGCTCGGAACTTTACACCTTCGTAGCTAAGAAACGCTTGCTACGGCGTAGCGTTCGTAGCAAATGTAGCAATGTCTACGACGTTTTACATTCGATCTTCAACGTTATTGCTGATTTTAACCGCACAATGTTGCGGTTAAAATAAGGAGGAAGGAAACATAATGGTTAATGTGCAATCAAGTAATAATGAAGGTAATTTTGAGTTTGGTTTTAATACAGTCGAAAATACAAGGCTTCTACGTCTTTTTGATTCAGATTAGACTTGGAGTTAATTTGTAATATGGGCCTAAGATTAAAATGCATATCGACTTTCAGTTTTGGTTTTAAACAGTTTTTATTTTAAACATCGAGATCAGTTACTTTTCACTTCATTCTCTTCGCAGGTTTCAACCACGTGAATGATCTCCAAAATGGAGTATTTCCACCCTAAAAGCAACATGGTATTGTTGTTGGTGCAAAAGTTTGTGTGAGTAAGAACTCCATTGAATGATGCCAATATTGTGGAGAGGAAAGTTCCTCCTTTGTTATGAATTCACGTGGAAGCGACTTATCTCATCGATCGCCAACTTTGAATAAAGATTTGTGAAGCTTGAATAGTGATACGGGACCATATTATTAGGATATTCTGTTAAAACTTTAAAAAATATTGCCAGTTATGAAAAACAAACAATTTCAAGTTCTCAATTAGTAAGTTGATTACCTTACTGTCCCATTGTATGGCAAATGTCTTTACTCATAGAAAAAAGGCAGGAACTTTGTTCACCACGCTTACACAACGGGGGTTCATCATCATCATCATTTCAGCTGAAAGACGTCCACTGCTGGACATAGGCCATAGGACATAGGCTAAGCGTTGCCACACTGATCGGTCCCGTGCGTTTCGCATCCACCAGACTCCCGCAGTCTTGACCAGGTTATCCCTAGAGGGAGGCCTTCCGACGGGGGTTGGCGATTTCAAACATGTATTGTCTAAGTATGTGGATACAAGAAAATCGATTAGTACACTCCAATCTAATCTTTGGGATCCAATGACGTGATTACAATATTTCATGTATAGTAGATCGTTTGTGTACCTACTACTATTATTACAATTAATGTTGTTTTCTCTATTGTAATAAGTTTAGAGGTGCGTTTGACAGGTGAAAAGTAAAGTCATGTAATTTTCCCGTCAACCCACCAATCTAAACCGAATCTTAACTGCCTGGTTAGTAAAGTGGTACTGCTAAGCATGAGGTCCTGCTATTCGATTCCCGGGTTGGTCAAAGTGTTATTGGGATTTTGCATCTATAATTTCTCAGTAGCAGCCCGGAGTCTTGACTGTGTGGCCGGTTGATGGAGACAGGCTGGCCCCTATTATATGGGCCTTAAAAATAACTGGCGAAATGAGGGTGTACTATAGGTGCACCTCTGCTCAACCCTTCGGGAAAAAAAGTCGTGATACTCGTGATCTTATGTTCAATCTAAACCGACTAAGTTTAGCTTAGCCGAAGTGATATTGCGGTTCTCTATTAGGGAGTTCTTAGAAGCATCACTTAGTCTGCACATGTGCCAGCATAAGAGATTTATGAAGCAAAACTGGGTGTTACTCTATACCTCTGCCAACTACTTCTGGGCATACCTGCCTGCGTATTTGCATGGTTGCAGGTTTAATTATAATTCATTTTCTTAGTGCTATATTGCAGTCTCTTTCGTAAGATTAGAGATTTTCGTGCATTTGCATGGTGTGGACAACTGCACGCGTTTGCTTGCCGCCACCTTCGTATCGATAATTCCGTGCTTTTAATTTATATATTCTGCTCCGACCAGAACTCAGCCACGTTGACAGCCTGGCCAGGTGTTTTTGCAGAATGAGCAGGATATATAAAAGAGATAGAAAAATATTTAATTGGCATAAAAAGACATACAAACATTACATTAGAGGAACAAGAACAGATACGAGTGGATAAGAGTTGGGACATCGTTTGTGATGTGGTCCCACAGTCGCATTGTGGCTGAGCGGTACGCCCATCTTACGTCATAACCATAAGCGAATATTAAATAAAAAAATAAAGGTCGTTTAGTTTTCTTTTATTATCTTAGGTAGGTTCATTATATAACAAAATACGTACCCCTATTGTAAAATTTGGTCTAAGTTTTTCAAGTTCTATGTTGTAGATATTTTACCAGAAAAACCTAGCTTTTATTCTACATAACCTAAATACAGTGTTTTCAAAAAGACCTATCTTTTTCTATATACTTATAAATTCTTAGCGCTCGAGTAGACTTTATGATCTCTCTGATCATGCGTCGTAAAAATCACAACCCTTGAGATTTCTGAGAAATGTGTGACGACAGTCATTCGGTTTTGATAAAAGATGGAAGGTATTGTTCTACTAATATTGTTGACATGGTAATGGGATTTTTAAATGCCACGCTTCACTTGGAAAAGGCTTCTTCTCATTCAGAAAAGTAACGAGCAATCACCATCGTTAGTTCCTATCGGGTATTTCAGACGTTACGTGACGTTCGTTCTAGGTAGTTATACCTAGACGAAGAAAACATTGGACCAACAATATACTAACGTATAGATGTTCTGTTATCTCCAAAGGTTGCACCTGGCTATTTATACACGCATAGCAAAATACCGACAGGCAGATATAAGATTAGAGATATACTTTATATACGCAGATGACCTTGCTGGGATGGCTTGCTGGGCACTCAGTTTTGAAGAGGCCGAAGAAATACTGACGGAAGCTTTGGAAACGCTCGGCAATTACTATGGTGAAAATGCTTTAAGGCCAAATCCATCTAAAACCCAATCCTGTGCTTTCCATCTACGCAACCGTCAGTCAAATAGGACCCTTAATATTTCGTGGCAAGGTGTTGCCATAGAGCACTGCGCTCAACCCCGCTATCTGGGCATCACCTTAGATAGGTACCTGACGTTTAAATGCCACTGCTTAAAAACTAAGCAAAAAGTTGGGACAAGAAATAATATCCTTCGCCGCCTAGAATCCATTAGTTGGGGAGCATCGACACAAGTACTACGCACATCTGGCCTATGTCTGTCTTTTTCTGCTGGAAAGTTCGCATGCCCAGTGTGGCATCGAACCGTTCACGCTAGAGAAGTCTACATAGCACTAAATGACACCTGCCGCATCGTAACTGGGTATTTAAAACCAACCCCACTTGTGATGTTCGACCCACTGGCGGGTATAGCCCCACCAGAAGTTAGTCACGAAGTAGCCAGCCGCATCGAGAAGGACAAACAGGCACGGGACAGTCGGCACCCCTATATGAGCAGCAACTCCAACCTGCGCGCCTGAAGAGTCGTAAGAGCTTCTTGAGACATACGACCTTCTCGAAAGCCAGCGCAACTGACGAGAGATGTGAATTATGGAAACATACATACCCTACTCCTCCACACTTCATCACTCCGGCAGAGAAACTGCCCTCTGGAAACGAACTGCAGTGGCCAATCTGGAAATCCCTAAGCCGATTGCGGACCCAGGTAGATAGACCCATCCAACACACAGTGCTAGTCTGGGGCCCCTTCGTAAGATATGGCCCATCTCCTTGCGAAGGAGAAGTCCTTGTCTGCCCTTCATGCCCGATCACCTGCACCTTGCGGGATTTGAATGTAGCAAATTATAGAGCTGTCCGAGTAGCTACATACTGGTCGGACAAAATCTGAATGGTTGTATAGTTTGAGTTAATCGACGCGAATAAAGAAGAAGAGATAATAATTATGGTAGACAATATAACTAACTAATGATATAATCTAGTCTGTTTGATTGTGATCTACTTTTTCACAGGTATAAAATTTCATTGTCACTGAGTGCCAAAAGCAAATTGTGTTGCACCGACCCCAAGTAACATGAGACAAGGCAGGAAGATAATGATGACTAAGTGCGACAGGCTACTTTTTAACCCCCGACGGCAAAAGAGGGGCGTTATAAGTTTGAGTGTGTACCTGTGAGCTTGTGTATTTGTATGTGTCTATTTGTTTCTTTGTATCTGTCTATGGCATCATAGCTTTTAAATGGATAAATTGATTATCATATTTTCACTTTCACATTTTTTTGTTTGAAAGGTGACTTTATCGAGAGTGTACTTAGCTATTTTTGATCAAAATCAGTTCAGCCGTTTAAAAGTTATAGTCGTTTTACTATTTGATTGGGGTGTTTCGCAAGATATCGTGTCATACGTACATTACGTGTTCAATAGATTATCGATCAAAGCGCGTCTACTTCTTTATAAATTATACAGCATTCGATAAAAATCACCCCGACTCATTTTTATCGAATGCTTTATAATTTATGTTCTGCATTTTTATCAGTCACAATAAACGATCCGCCGTATAGAAGCGTCACAATATCTCTGTCCCCTGTTTCTCCTATCTCGGCTTAAACTTCTGATATATCCCCCCTACTACGATCCACAGTTTATATTCCCCTGCCACTCATCACAGACTATATTGCAGTCTCCATTGTCTTGGAGTGCGTGCACCTGACAGGTGAACACTGACGCAATCATGGCGTCTCTTCTGTCAGCTTACGAAGCACTATTCCTTTTCCCAATTGTTTGTTTTGTATTTAACTGTATTTTGAATTTGTTTTGTGACAGTGTGTGGTGTGTGGCAGGCGTTTATTGGGCAGGTTGATAAATACTTTATATATTATGTTTAATGGAAATCGTTAGAACAACTGTAAAAATAAGAATAAAATACCTACTGAAATCGTTATCCGCCTCGAGCAAGAGCAATACCACCCGGTATTTAATGCCTTCGCTGAGAGCATCTACGTAATTCAAAACGGAAGAATTTTTATATTCTGCAATTGCAGTATGAGAAACGTGACACAATAATTTAATGAACAAAAAATTAAATAAATCGTAATATGTAAATCTTTCCTGATAATGTGTCGATTGGTTTCACAGTAACAACCTTATTATAATGATCGTAGAATGAGGATATAAAATAAATGACTGGCAATTTGTTTTATGTGTTGTGTTTGTGCTTAATATATCTTCTAAATAAATTGCGAGAAATGCGTCTAAATAAATTATCAAGATTCAAATGATAATCATAATCTTAGAGTCTAGACAAAGTAACATTAAAAGGGCGATCACGATTGCCAAACATCCAAAATATAATTGGATTAATCACGTAACATTTTGATTTTTTATCAATCGTTACCGCTGAGGAGAATGCGATTTTGTATAGATCCCTTATTTTGTTATGCTATTGGTTTAACTACTAAGCGGTAGCGCCGGCCCACTTGATGAAACTTGTAACCGCCCCCTACGGGCCCCTTGCAACGCCTGGGGGATTGCCGCTACCTTGTCTACCGAACAAAGTTGGTGGCCGTAGGGAAATGCTACACAAATATTATTTTGTTAGAGAGTGTAACTGTGATAAGAGATTTACTTGGTACGTGTATGTACGGTACTCTTAAGGTTATCAATTTTCTTTTTTTGTATTGTTTAGTTTATTTATAAAATATCAAATTAAATCAAATCAATTTTTTTGCATCCTTAATGTAAATATGCAGGTGGTAAATTTTAATAACAGAAACAAATGTGGTCTCTATCGGGCACAGCAACATTTTAGATAGGTATCTAGAAGAGAGGAATTGCGCTTCTTATTTTTCCTGATTAGCATTTCAGTTATCAATTGCCTATCTTTCTGCTTTTATTTGGTTAGTGTATGTATTAGTTATTACATATGAAATTGGTGTTTTGTAAGAGAGGAACATAAAGTCGTTTTTTTAATATAATATATTTATTTAATCAAAGCATGTACCATTACTCACAAGTAATTTTTTTGAGACAATTTTCGCTTGGGCAGGATTTGGCTGGTTCGCCAGGGTTCAGCCATTGCGATGAGCGTTTCCGATTATTGTACAGGATCCATTTTTCATCACAGGTATTCGATTTAAAATCCCTTTATTATTGTGCCGGTTTAGTAATGTAACGCAGCAGTCGACGCGCGTTTGTCGGTTTGCTGCACTCAATTCATGAGGTACCCACCTTTCAAGCTTTTCACCTTCCCAATTTGCTTCAAGTGGATTAAAACAGTTTTATCACTAACACCGCAGCCTGCAGCTAACTCGGACGTAGTTTGCGATAGATCCGCTTCCACAATAACCTTCAATTCTTCATTATCAACTTTGGTCGCCGGCCGTCCACGGGGCTTGTTCTGCAGGTCGAAATTTCCAGAACGAAAACGTTGGAACCAAAAACGCACAGTGTTTGTTTTTGCGACACCGTCACCATACACATCATTAATCTTTCGAGCCGTTTCTGCAGCCCTGGTGCCACGATGGAACTCGTACTCATAAATAACGCGATGTTCAAGTTTTCCATTTTGTAAACTGTCTGGCGCAAAGAAAAAACCAAAAGTGGAAAAAACAAATGAATTACGGTTTTCCAAATACAAAAGCATGAGTAAATGGCTGTATAAATTTAAAATTGGAATTCCAAACCAAAGACGAGATATTTGATATCAAAGTGGCAGTACGACAAAACGCCAATTTCATAGGTAAGGACCAAATATTATGAGTATATCATAATATGCTTCCTTCATTTTGTATGTTTGTATTGCAGCGCTAGTCATAGTGCTACTTCAATGGGTAACTTGTAGTTGAGCGAATGAGCGTGAAGCGCGAGGGAAACGTCTCCGTTTTAGCTTGTGCCAAAATGATTTCGATGCCCAAGCTGAAATGGAGAAGCTTCGCGCTCGTTAGGTCAATAACATTAATTACTCTTTTAAAATACTGCCATCGAAGAATTTAACAATATACAACTAATAAGTAACTGAAATATAATGAAGTATACAAAAATGTATTAAAAAAGCAGGTTGTTTAATCGTCGCAACAATATTCAAGAAATACATTGTTTGGATGTATATAGACGCCATAAATATGTTATAAAATTCATTTCCTACTAAACTGGATCTAGTGTGTACTTCCCGACCGACGGTAATAAGAACACTAACAACAAATATTTACAACTTACACGAGTGCTATAATAAGTTCTTTATAGAGCTTTACTAATATAATTAGGCTTCCTGGAAACAAAACTCAGTTATTGTGGTAAAGGTATTAGATGCGGCAGGAAAAGGAACAAATGTTAGAAAAGCAATAGGTATGAATGAGAATAGTTGTAAGAGTAGAGAAATACCAAAACAACGATGGATAGACTGATTGAAAAATGATTATTATGTCTACAAAGGTAATTATTGCGAATAATAGACTAACCAAGAGAGAACAAAATAACAAAAAATACCATCAAACCAATCATTATCTTGAAAGTTAGAGTGAACAGGCTTCTTCTGGGTAAGCTTATTCATCGTCGACTATGTCTCTGTCACCTGTGACCTAGACTACAGTCAAGAGCAAACCAATCTCAAATAAAAATTATTTAGCAAGTACATAGATTGGCTAGCAGGAGCTATATTTGTCCATTAGACAATAAACCGCAAGATAAGTACTACTGCTAATTCTCCAGTCTTTATCCTTTTACATAATGTGGATTCGTAGTGGGTTGTTCATTTACTTATAGCATACTGTGTATCTAGATTTAATACACAATACACGATTATTATTTTTCCCAAATATCCCACCGGCGGAAAGAAGGCGATCTTTGTTCCGTCGGAAACCAACACAGCTACCAACCTACAGTAGATAGCGAGGCTTAAGAACTTCAAAAAAAGATAATGCAGAAAAATATGAAAACTTTAATAAACCCAGATTAACGACCCATATTCTGCGCATCCTCTGCAGTCATCCCCAATAACAAAGCTTTCTGCTACGTTGAGATATGAGAAATAAACTTTTTTGGTAATTTCAATTTCCTGTGGAAATCCAAATTAAATACCTACTTTATTCTTTCACCTTGCTGACCATGCACGCCATGATTCTTAAACTATCCTCATAATAGATATATGTTAATCCCAATAATATTGTGAGTGTGAAAGTTTTTAAGGATGGATGGATGTTTAGAAAATTTACAGTAATATATCTAATACATCAAAGTAACACATAAAACATATATTATAAAGTAATAATACATTTATAGAACTACAAATTTTACGGAAAGAGAGAATTCTAGAGAGAGAGAGAGAGAGAGAGCTAGTGCAAGATAATTTCATAACTACCCAGATTAATATTTTATTTTACAAAGCATTGTTTGCGAAAGTTTTCAAGCTCAACCGGCTTAGCTTCCTGACACAAACTTTCACTATCCCATTGTTAAATACTGTCCCGACAGGCGACGGATTTTAAACTAAGTTTGTTAATCCTTTCGGTTCGCGGTTCCTTCAGCCGGACGATGCTAGTGTTCTATTATAAAGTCAAATGTTTTGCTAGAATTACCATTTTATTTAAATATTTTTCAGTGAAAATATAGCAGCTTATTTATTTAAAAAAGTTTTAGAACGTAGCTGGTGTTCCGTACCAACATGCAACCATTAAAAAAACATTTTCAATAAATCCATGCTTAGATTAAGAGTATTTGAATTAATCCTGAAATAAAGCCTATAAAACTACTTTTCTCAAAACTCACCTTCCCATAATGCCCGAAAAATAGGAAAATTCTCCAAAACACGTTTCAACACAAATCCGTATGCACTTTAAACCAAACGTTAATCCCTAAACCCCAGTCTGAGCACTTTCAACGTCCGACGGAAACTTGAAAAACTTTTCTCGGGCGGAAAAATTCCGGGTGACGGGATGGCACCTGCGCTGCCGACGGCGATCCGCGACACACTGAGCCTGCGAGGCGAGTCTCCTCCCGCTGCGAACGCACCGCCAAAACGATCCACTCAGTTACATAGTAAGATCGAAATTTGATCGCAGTTAGAACGCGCACTAAGACGGCCCGTTGGCTATTTAGACCGAAAAAGGTGGTTTATACGCATGCGCGCGGTCGTTCAACCCTTGCAGTGATGCTGCAGGCCTGATGAGCCACATTAAGCTGGGTTACGTGGGACGAGTTGTAATGGCGAGTTACCTGTGTTACCTGGGCCTGTTGGACCCGCGGCAATGGTGGGGGGTTGACGACGCGTAGTAGTTGCATGAATGTTGTGATTGGATCGTATTGTTTACAACTGATTGTTGAAACATTAAAGTTTACTAGATATTAAGAAAATATTTTCTGAAATTCATTCTTTGTTTCATTGCCTTTAAAAATATTTTGTATTCATTTTAGAAAAAGTCAAAGTTAATGTTTATAAGATGAAATTTCTAGACCTAGATTTGGCAAAAAATATAAAGGGTTGCAACTTAAATGGGCTCACTTACTTGATAGCTTGAAAGCGGACTTATTCAGTCCGACTACCTTCAAGTTTTCCAAGGCTAATTTTGTATGCAAAAACAAAGTACAAAGTATAAGAACTCTTTGCATAACAAGTCGCAGTTTATTAACACGGTAGAGAGGAGATTGTCGAGGTAAACAGCGAGGCTAGTAGCTGGAAGATAGTAACTGGAGGCGAGGGCTGGAGGCCAGTGCCACCGTCTTGTAGCTAGAGTGTCACTATCTGACAAAATCATATTTTTAATTGTAGACAAAACCGCGAAGTTATAAAAATCGGTGCCGATGTCACTTATAAATCATATGCGAGAGTTTTCGATGTCAAAAAATTTAGATTTATTTTTCCCAAAGTGAAAATGTCTCAAAATTACGCAGTTTTCCGCATGGTGCGCAGCGAGCACACGTTTTTCTAAGTAGCTAATTTGTATTAACGCTACCCTAAATGGCCCATTACTAAAAATGCAGAACTACATCATGCTTTGCGATTTTAGCCATTTTTTGTGTCGATTTCTACTGGACTTATATAGTGACGCTCTGGCTATAGGACGGCAGAGTGTAATGGTTCACTTTAAAGAGTAGGATTAACGTCTAGTTTAAGACTTCGCAAATGACGATGAAGTTTTGTTAAGCAAGTATTTAGTATCTGAGATTTTGATACTTTTCAGAAAAACCGGCATCGTGTTGGAAGACCGCGAGAAGATCTAAATTAAGCAATTACCAAGTACTTTACCTCAGCAATTACGTAGTTCTGAGAAAATCGGCAATGACGACGGAGTCTGTAGGTTTCCATGTGATAAAGCACACAACAAAACAGTATTTTGTTACAAAGCTGCTACAGAAATATAATCCTTAGGTACCCGTACTAAGAGATTCATTTTGAAATTGATTTATTTTCACATAAATAAAACAGATAAATGTAATTTAAACTTTTTCTAAAACCACTAAACGTAAAGAATGCGTGTTTTTGGTATATAGTATACCAAAAACGCCGATATAAAACATTTACGAATACTTATAGTAATGTACAATACTATTATTTATGAATCAGAGATATCATCAATTATTTAAGTTAAATAGTGCAAAGAAGAGGCAGGATTTACGCAGCGCTTGCTGAGGAGCAACATGGAGCGACTGCCTATCTGACTTTCCCTGTAACTGGGTAACACGTTACTCCTTGGCAAGAGATGTCAGGTTTTCTGGCTTCTGGCTATCCGTAACGACTGTCAGAGATCTTCAAATGACAGCCATTATCTAATATTCGGTTTAATGTTTTTTTTAAGTAAAATTAGCTTTTCAAGATTTTCACTATCGTTTACGATTCACCTAGACAAAAACCTCCTACGGTTGCAACGTCATCATATTTTTGAAAGTCACTCAATCAATTAACATCACTCACAGATCGCATTACATAGAAACTATGAAAAACTACTAAATAAACCACGAACTAAGACGATTGATGTTATAAATCAAATCAGGTGGATTGTGAGGCCCAAGAGATGAATAAATCTGAGAGTAGCCCGGAGAGTATCGAGCGATATTACCGTTTTGACATTAATTGCTACTGATTTAGACGCCGAGCCGCTAAAATGTACCCTGGGGACTGTGTGTTTGTTATTGTACGGGATTCGCTTGGATTGCCAACGTGATGGATTTGGACAAGAATTGTTACGACTATTTGGATCAAGAGTACTGATTATGTAGATTTAAGTTCCTTTAGAAAATTAGTTTTTTTGGATCATTCTAAATATCTGGAAAAATTGTGGTACTGGGTTCGTCACGTTTGCTGTATGCCAAAGAGCTGCGAGCTAGTTTAGCTGGATGAAGGCTTGACACATCCAATAGGCGTCTCAACAGTTCCCATAAAAGTTATCGGGATGAGATGGACAAAACAAATGACCAGTCGTCGAAATTAGGGTGAAAATACACAAAACTGTAACTTGCATAAATGTGTGGAAACTTGCATAACAATGTGCCTTACTAACTTCTGATTGGTGATTGTCACAATGCCATGCAAGCTACTTGCACACTTTTATGTAAGTTACGGGCATGTTTATGTTCATCCTCAGTTGTGGATTGAAAAAACTGTAAATCACCTTTGCCCTGCGACCTGAAGTAACTAACGACAGCAGTCAAAATAACAAAAGTTTTAAATCATAGTCTGCAAGTCATCAGGCTGCCCTTTATTTTTCAGAATTACATGCAGACAATAACGAAGCATCAGCGAAATATAGCTGAGAGCAGTTAAACAGACATAAAACCGACGACAAAGTAGCCCACGTCGTAGCAGGTCCCAAGCCTATAGCCCTAGGCCATGATTGAGTAAGAAAATAATTTTACTATAGTGCTTGCTTGAGTTAATATTGCCTGAAAAATACGATTACTGTAATATCGTGTACATGGACTTGTCAAACAAGTGTCAAAAAAAGACGGCCATTCCCCGATTAAATAAAATCTTCCGTATCTACCAAAACGTATTTCCAAGAAATTCTTTGCCTACCTTTTCCATCTATTTCAATTTATTCCACCTTAATCCAGCGCCATTTTACCGACCTCCGACGAGTAATCGGCGTCTGCTTCTGGCTTTCATTGACAAATTAGATTGATTCTATATTAACGGAGCGACTAAAATTATCGCGTACCGTCCGAAACGTCAAACGTTCCGAGTTCGATTCCCGATCGAGTCCAGTTATTTAATATACGGATGATTAAAATTTGAATGAAACTGTGAGCTGCCGAATGTGCCGAGTATTTAGGTTACGACTGTATTGTTGGAATTGTTGAGGTTTTGATGAATTTCCAGCGAGTTTCGGATTTTGTATGACGTGAGTTATCTTTGTGTGGAATATTCATTGAGAATGCTTTATAAATATCTTTGGATAATTCATGAATATATTTGTATAATGAATTTGGTGTAACGAATAATATTACAAAGAAGCCATTTCTATTTTACTCGTGGGTAGTTTATTATTCTATGTTTATGAAATTAAACTGCGAATACCAATCAGTCTGCGAAGCGAGGGTGGTTAGGTGTAGCAGTTACACCTTGATAGCTAGTTATTAGTAGATCAAAGTTCATTATTTGACCATTATAGCCTGTAATTAGCATAAAATGAAATGCCACGAGTTCAGTTTTTTTTTTTGTAAATAATTATCGCTGATATAATATCAACTCATCTAGAGACTATGCGAGACGATGAGAACTACGCCGTGGTTAACACACGACTGTATTGCAAGGTTTCTTCAGTATAGTGCTTGGATCAAAGGGGTTCAACATCCCGCTGTTGATACTGCAAAAACGTATGTTCGTTGTCGGGGGGTGACCTTAACATGCCAAGACTTTTGGGCAAAAGACAAGGAAGTGTCGGATTTTACCTTTCTTATACCAACCTATTATCACCAATAGCTCATAGAAGGGGGCCCCGTGACCTCTTAAAAGATCACCCTGAAACCCCTCTCTAAACGTGTAGTACAATGTAGTGAGAACCAAGTCTACCTTGTCATAGGCAAAGATATGATGCAAACCAATTGGTCTCTGGTGGCTTTACATGAAAATGTTCGCCAGAAGAACTTGAATAGCCTCTTGAACTTCAGTAACTGAAAGATCGAAATAATACTGAAAAGTTAAACTTTCAGTTAAAAGTATCGGTTACTCGGAGCTTGGAGCTGGCTACTTCTGAAAGGTTGGTATAGTTTATTAGGGGTAATTAGTCACTACTTTTAGCATACGTTTTAGTGATCGCACATTCTTTTTATTGACAACTTTTATGCCTCTCAATTATTTTTTGCTGATAATGATTTGTTTTAAACAAGTAACCTAACCTTGCATAGCCAATTAATTAATTTATTTTGTTTTGTGCTTTAGCGACATTTAAAATTGTCTTTATTTCTTTCCCACTCTGTTCAAAAGAGACCTTGCATTATTGTTTAGTATTACATGTTTTTTTTTGGATTTATGGTTTCTTAAATAAGACATTTAAGCTCTTATAAGAAATAAAATGAATACACATGGGTAATTTTTTTCTCATTTATTCTACTTATTGCTCTTTAAAACCATAAAGGCCATTATTCAGATGATTCAAAAAACCTTTTAAACGGCACAGGTATCATACGCAAAACCTTTGGGCTACCGCCGGATCATTCATTGAACGCTTCAAAAGGAATCAGCCAGTCATCGTATACACGTGACTCCATATAAACGTTTTAGTAAATGATATATTAAGAGCCTAATAGTGAAATTGTCTGTACGTCTAAGTTTTTAGTTTTTTTATTTATATCAAAGTTAACTGTTATTAACAACTAGCTACTGTTAGCGGCTTCACCCGTGTGAAAGTCGGAAATTATCCCAAGGGACACGACTGACGATGTACAGACAAGATAATAAAACCTATAGAATAGAATATACTTTATTGTACACCATAAAAGTTATACACATTTACAAGCAAAACTTATTTATACGGGTACAAAGGCGGTCTTATCGCTGACAGCGATATCTACCAGACAACCTTTGGATGGACTGGAAAAACTTTGAATAAAAAAGTAGGTAGTCTGCTGTCCTATGTCCTTTCCCAGGGTCCAATCTATCACCATACCAAATTCATCAAAAATTTTTGTTCAGCCGTTCAGGTGTGAGAAATAATTAAACGTTAAAATCTTTTAAAACAAGCTTTCAATTGAATTACAGTACGAAATGTAATATCGCTTTTCAATACATATCCAATGAGCCCAAACACAATGGTGCTATCTTGTCTGGTTGAGCAGTTGCTGTGGCCACCTTCCGGCTCCATCATGAGATCAGCTCTGTAGTACAATATTATTTCAATGTTTTCTAAGTTACATAAGTACGCCAAATTTCAGCTTAATCGGATTCCAGGAAGTGCTTGAAAAATCGATCACTTATCTACCGGCCGGACACATACTTTCGTATCGTATTCGTAAGGTAATATATCCCTGTACCACAATCAATTATAAAATATTTCAATTATAGGATTAAATAGGAAAGTGAATTTAATCACTTGCTTTACAAATAAAATAATAATCAAATTACCAGACGTCGAGTTAAATTAAACCAAGAATATTAAATAAAATCAGAATAAAATAGCTTTTAAAATAAATCTCAGTATAGGAAACCAGCCATTGAAACGATTTCCAAGAACCCACTTTAACATTTAATACATGCGGCTTTTATTCATATTCACTGTACACAATTCTACCTGTTATTTTTATTTAACGGTTACAAAATGATGAAGCCTTTTTTATATTAAACTAGCAACGTAAATTTGCGATTAATATTAGTAGTGGTATATTTTGAGAAAAAAGTATGCAACGGGTACGAGAGTGCTACGCCGTAGCAATTGTCAGCGCTACGCTACCTACGCCGTAGCAAAACTGCTTCGTGCCAATTCTAGTATTGTTTTGTATCGGCCGCATATTTGTCATAGGCTATTGTTGTAGTAATAGCTTGTTATTATGATAAAGACTAAAATGATGATGTAGCTTTATTACAGATCGAAACTAATATTAAAAAGATGTAAAAACTTATTTGTTTGTAGGACGTAAACTCTGAAAATACTGAATCTATTTCTAAAATTATTCAGCCATAGATGACTTTAAATTTCCAAAAAAAAATCGGTTCCGTGGGATAGACAACATGGGTGAAGCCATAGAAAAAAGCTAGTATATATTTTAGCTATAAATTCAATTTAAAAAGGTGCAACTGGCTAACCAACGAAATACCGGTAGCAACCACAAATACAATCCGGTTGGGTTTAAACGTTGAATCAATAGTTTATGGCCACCCGTCGGTTATACACCCGCAATCCTTCAATGTATCTCTAAATAAATTGTCATTTGCTATCATTAAGTTCAAATGAAAAGCCGCAGAGAATAATTTTTAAATTCTAAAGTGTATTTTTTGTGGACTGACTAAACTGTTTTAAAATCAAAATGTCAACTTTGTGAACGAGTACTCAAGAGAAAACATTTTTGCCTTTTGTATGAATTAAATAATAAAAGAACTTGGATTGTAAGCCATGAATAAATTGGTTTTAATCTATGATTTATTACTATAGATATTATTTACAAGAGACTGCAAAAAAAAGACATGACATTAGTATAGCTATTTGCAGGTATGCGGAACAGGGTGTAAAGCCCCACAAACCTCCATAGAAAAGGAAGGGTCCTCCGACCAGACGGGTGTTGTGTCTGGTCCGGGCAACTGCCCGATGGTTGTTGTCAGACTGTCGTATGTGTTCTAAACGCGCTGAAAATTTTGCTTCTGCGATGCAGGATTTATGTGACGTCACGTCATTAGTTTGTAAGTGGCGGCGTTGGTGCTCCACGCCGCCACTCCACTTTTTTCTTATTTTTATGGCTTTTGTTCCATGTGGTGCCGGACGTAAAGTATTTCACCATCCCATATTATCTGCGTTCTCTGTGCACTTTAAAAACAAACTGCGATCGCCAGCCCGTTTACAAAGCATGGCGATTATGGCAAACCCTCCAAACCGAAGAATGATAAGCACAACGACAAAACAACCCCTAGTATCCGGCAGCTCGTTTACCCTCGACTACGGTAGCGGTCGAGTTTATGGCGTGGCAAGGGGTGCAAAAAAAATCCCGGACGAGAGCCGGCTACCAAAATGCAAACCGACGACGCGACGACTGGCCCTGGCAACATTTAACACGCGTAAACTCCGGACCGATAAGAAGATCATCGAACTCGAGGAAGAATTGAGTTGGTTACGATGGAGTATCATAGGATTAACTAAAGTCCGAAAAGAGGGGGAGGACTCGTTACTCCTTGTACTCCTCCAATAACCTTGTCTACTTCTGAGAAGGTGACCGGTAGTCCCAGGGTGGTTTGGTGGGCGTAGCTTATACTCATAATATCTTCAAGGTATTTGCTGAACGTCATACAAGTCTAAGCCCTGACCTCGGCACACCCCGTCGACGATGTCGAGACCATGCATGAGGACATTTTCAGAGCCATTTCACGGTTTTTTGACGTTCAAAAGTGCCGCTTAATGGCCTAGTTGAAATAAAGAATTTTTGTCCTTTGTCTTGTTTTGTCATAAAACTCACTTCACCGTGGTCATGGGGGATTGCAATGCGAAACAGGGTAAACGAGACAAAAGCTGCAAGTAGGGCAATTTCCATTTGGACGATGGAACCACCGGGGTCACCAGTGTACTGGTTTAATGGAGAAGTAGGGCCTCAATATGATAAACTATTTCAGAAAGTGTGAGCAGAGGAAGTTGACCTGGCAGAGCTCCGATGGTGCAACGAAAAATGAGATAGACTTCATCATGTCGACGAAGAATCATATATTCATATACGAAAAGTTCTGGAATGGCGACCACGTACCGGAAGATGCAGAATTGGAAGGCCCCCCTGGAACGACGACCTGGTCAAGACCGCAGGAGTCTGGTGAATACGAAACGCACATAATCAGTGTGATTTGGGGGAGGCCTATGTCCAGCATTGGACGTCTTTCGGCTGAAACGATGATGATAATGATCGCTTTTGTTAATTTCCATTGAGTTTACGTTTCGGTGTATAATTAAATTTAGCTGTTTCAACATTTTACTCTGAAAAACTATATTAGTATGTTATAAATTTAAACAGTGAGCAACGCCGCGGAATATAACTAAACTACTCCCTATTTAATACACGCCTATTCAGTGACCTACAAGTAAGCACCGATAACCGGCCAATATTCACGAACACGTTAACGTATGCCAATATAAGGACATACTAACCAGTATCGTGGCGTTACTTGTGTAAGTACAGTTACCTGTGCCATTATATTATTATTCACAGACGTATCTAAAAGTAGATGAAAATTGCACAGTGATACTTTACTTATCATCTAAGCTAATCACCTTGACAATTCAAATTCAATAGTGCTTGTAAATGTTTTAGTTGAAATATATACTTTGAGTATCAGTTTCAACGGTAAAAACAAACTACATGATACTGATCTGAATTATACTTTCACTTCTTAAAAATAGAGTGCCGAAGCAAGTGGTGATTCTGAAAGCTTCACCGGTCTTCACTGAAAGGTCATGAATGTTATAAGAACCTACAATGCGACGATCTTCGCAGGATGGCTGTTAGCAGCTGGCTCAGAGTTGTCAAAATTCGATATGGATGGCGTGCGATCGGAGAGGCCTATATCCAGGCTATATGTAGGCTGGCGAAGATGATCAATTTTATTAGTAGTATTATATAATACATAGACTTTATAGGTGATGTTATTCAGAAAGGCCAGGTGCGCAGTACTCATAACCAGCGTGTGTGTATGACTAGATGTATGATTGTGAGTCAAGCATAAGAAGTATGTAAGGATATCGTAGCAGGTGGCGTTCTGTAGTTTCTGCCTACCCCCTTGAGAAAAAGGTGTGAGTTTATGTATGTATTATATAATAACAGCATCACACCATTATCATTATTGATACATCGGAAACAAGCGCTTTAGCAAGATTTTCCTAGCTTAAAATAATGTGACAAGCTTGTTTTAAAAGTAATAAAATTTTCTCAAAGTGGGTTAGCCGTGACTTAACCGTGGGTAAATTTGTCAAGTTTTCCGATCGCGAATCGAGTAGTTTGACTTACTTATGTTCGAAGTTCAGTTTGACATCTACTGCAACTTGCAAAAGCCAACGGGAATTGGTTTAAAGATGGACTCACTCTGTCTAGTAGACTTTAATTCTGTAGAATTTGAGATTGGTTAGATAAATTGAAATTAATGGAACATTGGTGATTGAATACTTTCTAAATATGGTTCACCGATTAAAAAAAAAAGACATTGGTTATTTATATAGACAATCATCCCTGTGTAATTATCTCTTTACAAAGCTCAAACTGCAGTAGTATTAAGTCATGAAATACACTTTTGTTTCAATCACTCAAAAATGTCTTTACGGATTTAAATGAAATTTTGCACACAGATTGTTTATAACTTAAAATAACTTAAGGGAAACTTTCCATCCCGGTATAATGTTCCGAAAGGATAATAAAAACACTTATCACGTGGACAAAACTGAGGTCAGAAACTCTCTACTTAAAGGTCATATTAGGCACAACATAAAAATCTTACCAGTGGCTCTGAAACTTCTAACCCCATACCTAAACTTCCATGAACCAAAACAAAATTATAACAATTTCAACGGAAGTTTTCATTTTATTGTATTCTCAGCGAAGAACAACACGACCACCATTGTGTAGAACAAAGAATATTTTAGATTTCAAGCTTATTGTCTCAGCTGTTATCGAACCAGATAGTAAGAAAGTTGTTACGGAGAAGTTCTACACTCTCACAACGTTTCTACAATGTTCCGAGTTCGAATAGAACTTGAAACTGCGTGAGTTCGCCGCCTTTTTGCTTTGGACGCCAGGATTTAGCTTAAAGATTTAAAAAATAAAAAACAAAATAAATGTAAAAGCTGTTTGTTTTAGTTTTTCTATGCAGTTTCGTAAGAAGGTGATGAAATGTTCGTGTAAATTGAAAAACGTGTTAGTATGTTTTTAAGATTGCTTTTTTGTATTAACTTGACGTAAAAGACTTATGTAGAGCGGTGGTGGCTCATTGGTATCGGTCGCGACTTACAAGTTGTAGGTCGTGGGTTCGAGCCCAGGCAGGCGCTTTACTTTGTGTAAATTATTTCATCACCACTGCTCTCAAAACGGTGAAGGAAAACATCGTGAGGAAACCGGCATGTCCTAGAACCAAAAATTCGAAGACATGTGACGTCCACCAACCCGCACTGGGCCCGCGTGGTGGATTATGGCCCATCCCTTCTCACAGAGAGGAGTCCTGTGTCCCAGCAGTGGGAACATTAATAGGCTGATGATGATGATGAAAAGACTTATGGATGGAAGGCCATAGAAAAGATGGACGGATCGTGTGAGGAGTGATATGAAAGAAAAGGGAGTCAGTGATAGCGTGACGTGACATGACAGTGAGTCGGCGCAACACGTTTTCCTCTTCCATACCGTCCTGGGGGACAGGACGGTATGGAAGAGGAAAACGTGTTGCGCCGACTCCAAGTAACATGAGACGAGAGAGAGAAGTATAAGGATGATGGTGGTTTAGTCGTAAAATACTGTAATCGCCACGTTTTGTCAAATTAATTTCGTTAATACAATGTGAGTCTGTCTGTCTGCCTAGCTTTTTTCCAATTGTTGTTGGGGTCGGCTTTCAGTCTTACCGGATTCAGCTGAGTACCAGTGTGAGTGTGTTAATACAATGTGAGTCACTTTTACCAAAATGATGTTTTGTCGAAAGAAGGTGCAAACATGTTTTCCATGGGTAATATGTAATAAGTTAAATTTACTTATTAATATGCTTCGAAAATTCACTTTCAAACATATTATAATTTAAACCTTTTTTCATTTAATGAACCATAGTAAGTTCTTATTGTAATACTAATTGATTGCGTTCGGCGATGAATAATTTAATTTTATACTCGTTTCACACAAGGTGCTTTGCATGAGATGAAATAATATTAAAACTGTAGTAATAAATCATATATTATGAAACCCGATAGTTTAAATAATGTAGGTAGATAATTTATGACAATTTTGAGAGCAAAATGTGACTTATACGAAAGATTAATTTGGCAATCTCGTTGAATTTTGAAAACTATGACTTGAAAATCTGAAAACTATTTCTTCTAAAATAAATTGTTAAGAGCAGCAAATTGAGTAATATATTTAAACGACAATAGCATTGTTTTAACCCTAGTTCTGCTAAAGCCTGGATAGGTTATGAAAGAGTTTATGCATTTCAGAACATGTATAATTTATTATGCCTGAAGCTATGCGTCAGAATTATTATAATTTATGGATGTGAATGTTTAAAGTTACGTTATTCGGTGATATAATACTGCATGAAAATAATTCATACTTTATTATTAGCTTTTTAGGGTTCCGTAGACAACAAACCATATAGTTTCGCCATGTCTATCTGTCCGTCCATCCGTCCGTCCGCAGCTTAGCTCAAAGACTTAGTATTAGAAAGCTAAATTTTGGCATGGATATACATATTAAACACGCCGACAAATTGGTAAAATAAAACTGCACAGCTAAAGTGGGATGTTTTGTTTTGTCTTGCCTATCCCATGGTGTGGGCTATTCAAAAATACTACGGGCCTGTCAAAACCATTTTTCGATTCTGGGATCCGAATGCGTAAAATTAAGCTTTAAATAGCTAATTTTTGTTAGAGTCAAGTGTGTGTCCCCTGCCAGCTA
Organism: Orthosia cruda; assembly: GCA_964057195.1. NCBI lineage: Eukaryota > Metazoa > Arthropoda > Insecta > Lepidoptera > Noctuidae > Orthosia > Orthosia cruda. Next base: position 44,564,371 of record OZ059831.1, on the reverse strand, counting down.
AATGGTTGCTTTTGGATATATAAAAAAAAAACACGGCAGTAGTTATATAACAAAATTAAAAGGAAAACTGTCACAGCTAAGTAAGGTTTACAAGTTTTCGAGTAATAAGCGACCAACTTATAAAATGTACTTGGAAAAGTAAAACTTTTGTATATTCATGTATGGGGACAACAGTATTGGAACGGCAAATTTAATTTAGTCCCTTCGTTAGAGCAATGTTCGGTGTTATAATTGTTTATGAGCATTAGTAATGTTACCTATTTATTTTGGTGAATGTAGCTGTTTATACGGAAACCTCTGTGCGCGAGTTAGACTCGCACTTGGCCGGTTATTTTTTATTTAGTGTTTTTATATCACCATCTGCTGTTAATTTTCTACTTTTTTATTTCTAACTAAAAATATTGCCTACCAGGATATTCAATATTTTTTCACAAACAACCGGACAAGCCTACTCTCTCCTCATAGGCAGCTAATGATCCAACATATCATAGACCCGTGACAAGTCGTTAGTCGCGTCACCATTGAGATAAGACGGCCAGAGGTCCCACACATCAATGGATCACGCTCTAAGTTCACGATGCTCACGTGAAAGGGGTTATTTATGTATTTTCAGTTATCAATACGAGAGGTGGGTAGTTTTTCAGATGCTGTGGCTTGGAATGGTACCTTTTGAATTTTTATAAAACTCAGATGTTGATACACTTCATATTTGTTTAGTTTATCGGCCTTTTGAGACGGAATATTAACACATAACATAACATCACGCCTGTAATCCTCGAAGGGTTAGGCTGATGTGCATCTTTATGCCATAATACGGGCACAAATCCAGACTTCAGGATGGCTTTTTACCCGGCTGCAAGGGAAGGGTTATGTTTTTCACGCGTATCTTGTATGTTTGTATGTATGTTATATATTTTATTACCTCATATCTTTCAAACCACTTGACGGATTTTATAATTAACACATCGTTATATAGGTCTTGACTGCCCAAGTGTATTTATATAAGTGCCGTTAAAAAAAGGAACATGGCGGATTTCGGGCGCCATATTGTGGGGTTTGTAATTTTTTTTCTTTTAAAACCACCGAATGGGGTATCAAAATCAAGAGTTTTTAGAGATGATTACAAAAATATATACCACTTATATCTTTAAAAGTCATTAAAAAAAACTTTTTGCTAAAAAATACTACCGACTTCCAAATATACAAAACTACAAAGTGAAAAATAACTTTATTTTTTGAAGTCGGTGTCTTTCGTAGGTACCAATTTTTTGCGTTATGGACACCGACTTCAAAAAATAAAGTTATTTTTCACTTTGTAGTTTTGTATTTGGAAGTCGGTAGTATTTTTTTGCAAAAAAGTTTTTATCTTTCACTTTTTAGTTGTACCTACGTAATGGGCAAGTTAGTAAGGTAACTTTAACGCCATAATAGATTTCCTAAATTATATTATATTTCGAATAGGTGTCCTTATTAAAAACGCATATTATAAAATCAAGGACTACGTTGAAGATAAAAATGTTGGCTTTAGCTCCTTCTGCGCATGCGGCTTCCCTGGTAACTCATAAACGGCACAAATATGTGGATGACTCTAACTATTCTCAATCTCATTTTTTTTTTGTTTTTCTTCTTTTAATTGGACTTTTTACAATAGTTCGCAATCATCTTTATAGCCCTTTGCAAAGAATAGTTACAGCACTGATAACAACATTTGTGCCACATGTTAAATTTAGTCTTGTTAGTTATATATATACACATTTTTTTTTTAACTTTGTATAGATTCTTTTACCGATTATTTTGTGAATGTGTGAACATTGTAGGCCTTCTAGATGTTAGTTAACATTTGTTAACTTTGTTATATATTATATAAACATTTTTTTTTTTTTATTTCCTTACGACTTATTGTCGGGCCTACGTTGTCCCCCCATAGTACTTATGCTGTAACATGGAAATATTGTAAAACCAAACCATTTTTAAAAGAGTAACCATGGAGTTTCTTGCCGGTTCTTCTCCATAGGAAACGACCAACCCGAACCGTGCACCTTTTGTCGACGTTTTATAAGTGCCCATGTAGGCCTATGTAAAATAAAAAACAAATGATTTTGATTTCATGAAACTTGAACATAACCGGTGAAATGAGAGATCTGCGTACCCCTTAAGATCGTACTGGCGTGATGTTATGTTATGAAATGGTATAAACAATAAACAGACATGCGATTGCAGCAATCCCAGCAGATTTGTCGTTATTTATTGAAGAGTTCTGTTGTATATCTCCGAAGTTCTTCATCAGATCTTCACCAATTTAAAATGGGACCAATTTCGAAACATATTTTTTCGAACAAAAAAAGAATTTTTAAAATCGGTCCATAATTGGCGGAGATATCGGTGAACATACACAAAAAAAAACAAACATAATGTCGAACATAGAACCTCCTCCTTTTTGGGAAGTCGTTTAAAAAAATAGGGAGGATATTTTTAGTTTCAGTCAGTCAGCTCGCGAATATTTATCCTCCGACTGCACAGCATGATTTTCTTCTTGTCTACATCTTTGAAGTCGGGTTTTTTATTTTATTAACTTTTTATTTATTGTTAGTTTCCAGATTTGAAAACCCAGTACCACTTTGCCCAACCCGGGAAACGAATCATAGAATAGACGGAAATCCACATCGCGTCTTTCATCTCGCATGTGATTGATCGATTGTTCATACTCAAACCCTTTGCTTTGCCGAATTCACTTACGCAATTCGGCTGCTGGACCTCATGCTCAGCAATAGCTCTTGTGACCATTAGACCAACGAGTCAAACTTACTTACATATTTATTCACATAATAAACAATTGAAGACAGAATGGCTGCTATTGCATAATCCATGTACACAATAATCCACTATCCCAATATTACATGAAGCAATACTGCAGATCTATAACTAAATTACTTACACAAACACTCCCTAATCGGATCAAGTAAACAGATAAACTTCGCGTCCGTTCCGAGGATTAATCCCATGTAGCGCTAACTAAACATAAATTATATCTCAAGACAAAAAACTACAAACTTCTGATGAGTGAACTCAACCCTTCCGCCGGTGACGCTGGAAATTCCTCAAATTCACCGCACTCAACAACAATTGCATCCAATTTTAAATCCTCTCACAAAGAACATAAAACTTTATTTCCTTTGCAGCATGTTGGCTCAGCGATTCATATGCTGGTGTGAAACAAAAAAGTTTACAACACAAAATGTTTTAAACTCTACATACATTTGTATAAGGTGGGATTTGGATTGAAGTGAGTTGCTAGTGTTGCCCGACCGGGATTGCAAACTTCTTGCTTAGCTTTTGTTTCGCTGATAGTGGATAAATATTATTCGGAACTAGTTTTGGCTAGTTGATTCCAGTTTCAAACAGTTGGTTTTGATTAAAAGTCATTCAGAAGCATCCTGCTTTTATATTTGTGTATTTCCGCGCTTGTGGCTTGAAATGAGTTTTGAAAATGATACTAGATAGTTTGTTCCATACAATTTTTTATCGTTTTAAATATAAGTTTTTACATGTTTTCTTTTACGTAAACAGGGTTGGCGTTTGCTTTCTTTGCATATTCTACATGAATGCTTGAATGTGGTGAAATTAGATCAATTTAAAAATCAAAACCCGGCTGCGTATGAAGCGAACTAAATAGATGCCAACAAGAATAAAATCATGCTGTGCAGTCGGAGGATCACGTGGTCAATATGTATTCTGTGAGCAGTCGGGATTTTGATCTTTATATTAACTTTTTTATTTACAACTTTTAAGTTGTTTTAAATATTTTAAACATATTAGTGGTATATATTTTTGTAACCACCTCTTAAAACTTCATTTTGATACCCAACTCGATCGGAAGAAAAACAAAATGGGACTCGCACAATATGGCTTCTTACGATGTCTCAATTATATAAATCCATCTAGCGGTTTGAAAGATATGAATTATTAAAGAATATTACAAATATTTATAAGAATATTCCTTTCCTTGCAGTCGGGTAAAAATAACTTACCACAACTGTTATAAAATAGTAAATAATTTTAAAATAAATCAATCTGTCACTCAACTCACAACAAAGCAATTAATATCAATCAATTCAACACAAACTACATAAGCCGACCGAATTGTGTGCGTCTCAACAATTATAACGAACACCAACTGGACGCAATAACTACCCAAAATGGCCGCCACAGAAACAATTGAATCGTAAAGCTGATTATCTAACGGGGTTAGCGCCAGTAAATATTGTTATAATGCACGCTCCACAATATTCCCGGGCTTGCATACAATATCCCGGTGACGGGAACAATGCAGTCCCCCGGGAATCCGGTAACGGGATATGGGTATAACTTACTGTTATTAATACGTTACTGAGATTATAAAGATGCCAATTTTGGTGTATGCGGCGTTGTGAGGCAACAATGTATTGGAGTATTTGTTAGTAAGTGTGTGCTTTGTTGTCGGTTGACTTTTCTTTTAATAAATATTGTGGTTATTAATGAGACTGTAATGCACTTTATATGCGTTAGTTGGGAAACTAAAGAGATGTAGATATTTCTGTGGGCTTAAAGGCACTGCTACTTAATTATTATTATTATTGTCTTTCACACTTTATGATTTTAAATTCTCTATCACAATTACTTATTAGACGATTGATTGTTGTTACTAATTACTATAATATATAATAAAATCCTTTCCTACTAATATAATCAATGCAAAAAAGTCTGTATGTTTGGAAGTTCGTTAATTAATAAAACACGCCTCAAAATCTTAACGGATTTGGATGAAACTGGACCATAGGTAGACTTTCTATAACTATAGAAAAAAACTGTTTATTTCTTCACACGCTACGATAAAAAAAACTTAAACGCGGGCCGCTAGCAAAAGTTACTCTAGTGCAACAATTATCGAGAACATATAAGATTATGTAAATTATCGAAACAGAATCATTGACACTTGTACCTTTACATAAAGATTAATGAATTCCCAACCCTCTTTACTGACAAGCGTGGGAATGAGCAGATTATTTTATTAAAAAGACATCAAAGAATCGGTCGGCATTATCTAAAGACGAGGATAAAAAAGACCACCCATTCAATGGAAAACTTTTGGTCTGCTATTTTAGTTGAATTCTATTCAGTGTCTATACTCCGATCTTTGAAATAAAAAAGAAACAGATTTCATTTGATGATTGAGATATATGAAATCCTAGAATTCTAGGTTTATTTACCAACTCTTTTGCATTCGTCACACTTTCTGAATCAATCCTAAGCTGATTACTCGTGTTTGGTATTAAAAATGACCAAAATTATAACAATCAACGTATGATTTATTAATTTATCCATCACTGTATGGTTATGTTGATTAGTGCTAGTGCATTAATCAACATGCATGATCGAAATTTAAAATCAAATATAAGTTTGAAATTGGCGGGTTGGCAATTGTAAACGTATATATTAACTGCAAATCCAGGTTTCATCACGAAGTTTTCCTTCACCGACGTCAACGATGTCCAATTATATACGAGTGAAAAAGTCACATTTTGCCCGGATTTAAACATGCCCATCAATACGCAAAATACACATTAAAAAAACAGTATCGTGTTCACACCTGGCATTCGGCATTTATCACTCATAGGAAATCGAAACGTTATAACTACAGTTTACACAAAGCGGATTCAATGGATCTACTTTAGCCACGGGACAACTTTTAAAACGTGTCCCAGAGGTGGTCCCTGTACCGATACCGATCGCCTTCTCGAGACTGAGACCGTTTCAGAGTTATGTCCGCGACACTCCTGAGGAATGAATAGGACTTCCGTTTGTTAGTTCTAGACAAAGTGGCTTGTTGCCTTTAGAAGATATATAAGTTGTAGTGAGAGGCAGTGCTGTTTACTATAATCCTACTGCTATTATAAACGTGAAAGTTTGTGAGGATGGATGTTTGTTATTTTTTCACGCAAAAACTACAGAACGGATTTTGATGAAACTTAACAAAAATTTAGCTCATACATCATAATAACACATAGGCAATCACACTAATATTATAAAGGCGAAAGTTTGTGAGAGCGTGAGTATGTGTTTGTATGTTTGTTACTCTATCACGCAATAACTACTGAACGGATCTAGATGAAATTTGGCACAGATATAGATTATAGTCTGGAATAGCAGAGAGGATACTTTTATTCGGGAAATATGTTAATATGTTATGTGTATGGGGATATGTTTATGGGAATATGTTGTTTCGGGGTTTATGTTTGCATGTTTGTTTTATGAATATGTTCCCTTGAGATATTTTTCAACATTCAGTAGCTAGTAATTTATAAAGATATTGGGCGAAGTACTAATAAAACGCGGGTGCAGCCGCGGGCGGCAGAATTTTTTTTATATTATTATTATTATATTTTTGGTAAAAAATGCCGATATGACTGACGTTTAATTTAGTTTAGAAAAAACTAAATACAAAGCCAAAGTAAGTAACAAAGAAAAAGTGCAACAGAAATAAGGGCTTCCGTGTCTTTTCGATCTCTCAACTTTACAAATTAAAGCTTCAGTAATACCGTTTATATAATTTGAAATCCCCTTGCTCATATCCACAGAAAATACCAACGAAAAACAAAACACCAGCCAACGGACGCACAAACAAAATTGTTCGCAGAATTTAAATAAAAGTGCATATAATAACCCGACTAACAAAACTGAAGACACTGATATGCAAAATTGTACAACGTTATTTACATAATCCATAACAAGAAGCCGCCCGTCGACGTGTGCCCCTTGTAAATAGAATAAAACCCATTTATCCTGAGGCTAAACTGTGCCCCGATGGATATGGCTGGAATGAGGACGAGCCATGTTACAGTTTCGGCCTGAATTTAGGTTTCGGCTTACGCTGAGAGTAAAGTACTTACGGCTGATGGCAAAGTTGTTTTCAGTTTATTTCATATTTACATTATTTTTTTGTAAATTGTTTTTCATTGTTGCTGCTTATCTTATCTTGTGGAAGGGCCGAGAAAAACTCGGACACTTCGACCCATTTGGGATTTATTGTGGTTCCCTAGATAACTTTTTCCTCCTCAATCTCGTTGAAAACTCTTTTCATGAGTTTTACAACGACACTAGCAGATATGAGCCTATAGTCTTCATGGATATCCAATCCCTAGGAGACTCATTCGCTTACCAGCTAGTGCATCGCATGTGCACAGAAGGTGCTCCATGCATTCCGTATGTTCCCCACACAACCTGCACATGGGTGTCGCGGTTAGACCCATCTTCATGAGCATGTCGTTGGTTCCAAAGTGCGCAGTAAAGGCCCCAAGTAGGTAGCGGATTTGCGCCCTGCTCATATTCCAAAATCATTCCCGTGCTTTGAACGTAGAGCCCAGCAATTTCTTGGAGAGTTACAGACCGGTATTAGACAGCCAGTGTGTTCGTTGTCTGTGATCTGCAATCTCCCTAAATGTGGCTTTTACGAGACATGTCGAAATGCCTACACATGGTTCTGGACCCACAAAATCATTTGCTGAGCCCTCTCTTGCCAGTTCATCTGCCACTTCGTTACCATGGATTCCTAAGTGCCCAGGGACCCACATCAGTCTCAGTCTGTTATGCTTCCCAAGCCTGTTTAGGGTTCGGATAGCATCCAGAATAAGTCCGGAGTCCACTTTGTAGGATGCCATGGCTTTGATTGCTGCTTAGTTATTTCTTACAGCGGTACTCTTTTAGTTAGTATCCGAAATGCTAATAAAAGTCAACTAAAAACTTATTAATCATAAAATACAAGAAATCTATAATGTAATAAACCGTTTTGCTCTTTCGTATTACTATATAGTTTCGGTTTACTACATAGTTTCGGCATCCGTGTCAGATTCGGCCAATCACCACTCCCCACTACAATATCACGTCGTAGTTTTTTGGCGCGAACACGCTTCAACATTGTTGTCACGCACACTCGCCGCATACACTCCGCTGCCCTGTTAATACAAAAAACTGCAGCGGACATGATCTTTTATATTTTAACATTAAATGCAAAATTGTGTGCCTGAAAGTAAAGAGAAAAAAAAAAACATGAACAAGAGAGGTGTAGTACTTTTTACAAGTCATTTTAGTCCTGAATAAAAATAATCGTAATTTTAATATTAATTTCATGTAGTATTCACCATATTTTATTTCCTTTTAGGGATTATTATTATTATATTACACTCGATAAAATAACTCTACGACTAGCACACCAAGGCTAGTAGTGATTGGACTATGATCACAAAAGTTTGAATAGTTTAGATACTCGTACCATCACACAATAGAGGATTTCAGTCCATCCAAGGATTATTTGGTGGTTATCAATGTCAGCGATGAGACCGCCGTTGTACTAGACTTCGTTATTTTTTTTTAATGAGTGTCTAATTTATTTCATTATATTCCTGCCCTTGTCCCATGTTATTAGGGGTCGGCGCAACACCCCAAGTAAAATGGGAACTAGTTATTCATTTCGTGTACAGAAAAGTTTATATGTTCATCTTTTTAATGCACATTTTATGGGAGAAGTCAAATTTACCGCTTTTCACCCGACTGCCGAAGGAGGGTGATGTGTTTATCAGTCTATGTATGTTTGCTCCTATGTGGCAATCTAGAGACCAAACGCGTTGGCCGATTTTGATGATTCTTGCGTCAATCGATTCGTCTTTGCCTTGCGAGTGTCACATCTGGTTTTGGTCAGCCAGCTCGCGAACACCTATGTATCCTCCGACTGCACAGCATACGTTTACGTCTTTGTAGTTCGCTTCTTAAGCAGTCGGGATTCTATTTTTTTAATTGAATTCTTGTTCAAGTCTTAAAAATATTATTTACCCTCTTTTTTCCACTCTTACGATGCATTTCATTTCCTCACAAATTTCTCAGGAGACTGCCTTGCATTTAGGACGCAAACTACCTCCACTTTGAGGCATTACAGTTATTTTATTACACTGACATTCAGCACTCGGGCGTTTATAAGTAGATTATAATATTTAAGCAGAAATATAACTAAGTAATTTCTAAGAAAATGTTTCCATTTTGACTGACGATGCAAATCCAACTAGGGGCGAGAATGTTGGATCACGCCCGGTCGGGGTCGAGGTAAAATGTTGGTGGGTTTTCCTATCAAATCACTTTCAATAGCAATCTGAGCTTGTTAGGTACCTCTGGAAGTATCGATCCGATAATTCAAATGTATAACTAATAATTAGAATTAATAGAAACGTAGACCAACACTGAGTGCCTTCTATAGCGAAACGCGCGATATCTGTTTTCCACGGGAACGCAGCCGCGGTAAGAGCCAGCCAGTTTTGAAATATATCCTAATATAAAATTACCAACCTTTATTCCAAACTGCAAACCTTACCTTGCACAAACACGCATATTTACAAAAACTTGGGACTGTTTATCATATTGGTTAGCATGTTCAAAATTAAAATTCTTCAAAAAAAAGAAAAATATAACTCTGCTAATCAGTTGCTAAACAGCGTCGATATTTTTATAAATAAGGTGCAGTGCTTTCTAATCTTTAGTATAAAACTAAGGTGTGCAGTTTTTCCTATTTTAACAGACTTTCCAAAAAGGTTCGGCTGTATGTTTTTTATGTGTATTTTCACCGATTTCTCTGTCAATTATGGACCGACTTTGAAATATATTTTTTAAAGATTGTGTTCCTGAATTGTGCCCATTTAAATTTGGTGAAGATATGATGAAGAACTTTGGAGATATATAACAGAACTCTTCAATAAACAATGGCAAATCCCTTGGGATTGCTGCGTTCACATGTCTGTTTACTGATTACGCCATTTCATAACATAAAATCACCATACGCTCTAATGGGGTACGCAGATGTGTATAGTTGAACCTGGTACACTCTCATTTTACCGGTTATGTTGAAGTTTTATGTTATTCGGGTAATCTATTCTAGCATAATTTTGACTTTCTACCTTACTATAGAACTTGCTCATTATTTACCACAACTAAAAAGTGAAAAATAAAAACATTTTACAAAAAAATATAACCGACTTCCAAATAAAAACACCACAAAGTGAAAAATAACTTCTATTTCGGCATTCGGTGTCAAAAAACGAAGAAACAAAAACAGTAACACTAAAATCCGAAATTGAAGTAATTTTTCACTATGTGGTGTTTTTATTTGGAAGTCGGTTGTATTTTTTTATAAATAAGTTTTTTCAAATATTTACCAATTTGCAAAGCACCGCAACAATTTGCAAACAGCCAGTACATAACAGTGGTCCACACAAGTGTATCTCCCCTCAAGCTGAGCTCGCCAACACGGGAGCGCGGTACAGAGCGCTGAACGAATTCAATTCCCCACTAAAATTCAATAATATTGCCAATCGGCGGTCACAACGGGCGCCATTGTATTTTAGAAAAGGTTTTTGTTGTGTGTCAACGGAACGCCGATGGCTCTAAACTACGGAACCACTTTCGTGTCGCGCGAATATTTTTATGTGCCGAAAATGTCACTAGTTTTTGGCGTTTTGTTTCGGCTGACGTGCTGAATGTTTTGACGTGACTTCATTTACGAATCGGTTGGATCAAGTACGATTGCACTGTAGGAGACCCTAGGGCTGTTCATCTTTTCTTATAAATACATACATACATAAACTTACGCCTTTTTCCCATGGGGGTAGGCAGAAACTACAGAACGCCACCTTATCTTATTTTTAATTTTCCACGAGTTTTCTTATAAATCTCGTGGAAAATTAAAAATAAGAAGAAGAGAAAAGAAATATTATAATGTTATAGTGGTCAAACGCGAGGCCGTCATAAATAAATAAAAAAATGTATTTACAAAGAGTTAATTACTGCGTCGTTGATCTAGTGGTCACAAGCGCTACTGTTGGGTATGTGGTCCAGGGTTTGATTCTCGGGTCAGGCGAGGTGCTATTGGTTGTTTCCATCTGGAATTACTCAGAAGCAGTCCGGAATCTGGATCTGTGGCCGGTTGATGGCAATAGGTTCACATGTTCACATACATGGGATATAAACATAACTGCTTACCTCTTCGAGGAACACAGGCGTGATGATGTTACGTATATTTATTTACATTATTCTTGGCATTTTGGAAGGCAAAAATACTTTCTGATCTCATATTATGAACCAATTTTAAAGACGTGACACATTATACACTAAGTTAACTAAGTCTTCTATCGCTGATGTATTTGATAGCACAGAGGCGTTATTTGAAAACTATAATTATGTATTTACCGTTTCTATCGTGTAGGTACTGAACTTGATTGATACTCGCATAGAATTAGAGGCTATTAGACTTGCAACGTTTAGATAATAAAATATTATTGAGATCACGCAGAAGCATACCAGTTTTCTATGTTTGGGCTAGTAAGAACAGTTTTAATCTGAAGGATAAAAAAAGATCACATCTTTATTACAAACTAGCTTCTGCCATCAGCTTCACCTGCGTGAATAGTGTTTTCTTATCCCAACGGAAAATTATACCGGGATGAAAGTAACCTATATGCTAATCCAGACTATAATCTAAATCTGTGCCAAATTTCATCCAGATCCGTTTAGGCTTTCTAGCGTGATTGAGTAAAAAACATACATCCACTCACAAATCTATCCAAACTTTCACATTTATAACATTAGTAAGAGAAGTCCTGAGATTGACAGAACCTGGAATCAGACATATTTCACAGTAACGCATATCACATAGATTCTATCTATAACATTATATTTATCATTGCAGCCAAACAGCTAGTCATGATCTCTCCCAAGCGTCCAGCGATCAGTCTTGTAGTTCTCGCATCTCTTGGATTCCAGCCGCTTTCACCAGGTCATTGGCGCAACTTGTGAGCTTCGCCTTCAGTACGCGGGCACTCGGTAGTCGTATCAGAAACAATTAATAACAATGAATTTAACATTAAAAACACTTCTACCAGGTAACTAGGACCAGCCTATGCATCCCTAGTTCTATATTCTGTAGGAGCGTAATTAAGCGACTGGATTAGTTGGCGCGAGATTAATCTAACGATTTTAGATAGTAAATCACTTAGTATGATTGAGACGACTTGATTAATATTGAACTTGTATTACTAGCTATGCTAGTACTGTGCCTACATTTACTTAAACTGACTGATAGACTTACATTAAGAATAATGATTATCTGTAAGTCTAACTGAAGGTGACTTTTAATTCATTGAAAATGTTTCAAGGGTGAAAGTAAGACAAGAATTCGACTTAATTTTTATTATAGTATCAATCAGTTCAATGCATTGCCATAACTTGACGAAATTATAAATATTATTTTATTTCTATGTTGGTCTTATAGTTGTTCATATGTTGTTGATATTATTCACGCTCTGAAATAGTCAATGAATTATGTCACCTTGTAATGAAGTTAAAGTAAATAACCCTAATACGGACTGTTATTTATGATTAAATCCTCTTTTGATTAATGTAGCTGTCCTTTAACTTAATTGATGTGTTTTTTAAGTAATCTAGGTGCTGTCCTTTGCTCTCACTCCTCATCATCTTGGCCGGAAGAAGTCAAGCTTCACCGCATCGATTCGTTATTTATCCTGTGATTCTCGCATCCAGCGGACTCTTAAGTGGTAATTGTTATTACTTGTGATCGTTCTGCCAGCATTGCTCATAAGCCACCACAAATGTTTGGCAATATTGTGAAGTGACAATATTGCTTATCAGTGAATACATTCAAGTCGTGATTCACGGTTAACCAAAATTATCTTTCGAAATTACCAATAATAATCAATTACATAGTTATTTCGTCTACCAAGGCTAAACTAATTTAAGCCAAAGTGTGGGCGTTTCTCTATTTTGAGCAATGAAGCCAATCATATTTATGTTCAACAGTTATTATGTCAATAATTGGTATAATTTATGTTTGTTCTTTATAACATTTATAACCGTCACGCCCCAGTCAGAAAAGTGAAACTGAAGCGTCCTCCTGCGCCTTGGATGACAAGTGGCATAAAGATGCGACGCAGGGACCGCGCGTTCCGAAAATATAAACAAAGGTGCTATTCAAAGCTGCAAGGAATAGATGTAACCAGATGATACGCAATGCTATCCGCCGCCATATTCTAGAAAAAATGTTTCTTCTTCTTCTTCCGCCGATATTTGGAAGTTCCTAGGAACGCTTGGTATTGACAAACCGCGAAATTTAGACCTTCCCAATTCGATTGACTCAGATGATCTCAACCGTCATTTCTCCACTGTGCCTACCATGGACCGTCTAACTAAGCAATAAACGCTCTACCTTATTTCTGGTCTAACGCGTTTTCACAGTAAACCTTTTCGTTTCATTCCAGTTAAACCGAGAGAGATTAAAAAGATCAATCTTGTCATTAAATCCATAGTGGTGGGATGTGATAATATATCACTCGTGATATGGTAATCACCGTTCTGGATCACCTCCTACCTCCCATCATCCACATTGTGAATTTTTCCTTGTTTTCCGGAGTGTTTCCCTCCTTGTGGCTTAAAGCTTATGTTCCTCCACTTCCAAAAGTTTCCAATCCCACGCTTGCAACCCACTTTCACCCCATTTCTATCCTTCCCTTTCCATTCCAAAGTGCTCGAGGCCTGTGTCTAACAATTTTCAAACTTTGTGCAGAGTGATTCTCTAGTTAACCCTCCACAATCTGGATTGAAGCCCGAGCACAGCATTGTGTCTGGTCTCCTTAAAGTTACTGGCAATATTAGGGTCGGACTGGAAGATACCAAAGTCACTGTACTAGAGTTAGTCGATTTCTCGAACGCCTTCAATACCGACAGTAACGAAATCCTGTTAGCCATCTGATATGTTCCTGTTAGCCATCTGTCCCATTTGATGGTCTCCCCGAAGCACTGGAATAGTTTACCTCTTACCTTCAGGAGCGTCAGCAATCGGTTCACGTTGGCGATTCTTCATCTTGTTGGTGTGACTTGGAAACTAGCGTTCCTTAAGGCGGCATTCTTTCTCCTCTTCTGTTTTCTATTTTTATTAATCTCATTGCTTCCGAACTTCACTGTGCGTATCATCTGTATGCAGATGACATTCAGTTGTATCGTCGGGGGAGTGTCGACGAAGTACTTACTTATTTTGTGTGCCTTCCCTTACTTGTATAAATTGTCAAATAGACAAAAAATCACATTCACATTGTAACGAATAAATATCCACAATGGCTATCAGCGACATCTGGTGTCAGGCATTCTTTTCATCTGGGTGTGTCACTAGGTGATTGAGTGTACTTTGGCACTAGATGGCGTTGAGGTCGGGGCGGAATTATTAAAATTCTTTACAAAACTTATTAGATATTGTGTGTATTAATATAATTCAACAATCACACAATTTCCTACATATCTAGGTTATTAATTTCTGGGAAACATAATTACTTAAAGAAAATATGGACATGACGTGTCTATTGGTTAATAAAATACTCAGTGTCTATGGCCGACAAGAGTGACATTTCCTTTCCATTGCTAATTCATACGGAGGAGGTCAAGGGAAAAATCCTATTAAGAGAAAGTTAAATAAAGCAATTAAAATGACTCGGAGGCGGCAGGGAAACAGCCCTAAATACAAAATTATTATGTGCCAGCAAGCGCTGTGAGTATTTGTTGAATTAAACTATATTTTCATGCTTGTGAGACATGTGCTTGTACGACGCTCATCTTGCATTCTTTTCCATCAACAGGGCTCATTAGGATTAATTTCATTTAAATAATAAATATTAATAATATGGTCATCTACGTGTAAGAGCAACAGCTACAGCATCCAACAAAAGGCTCCGAATATCCATGATATTTTGACCGGTGAGATACTGGATACCATCGGCACAGTGGAACGGTGCTGATTGAGATATCATACATCTGGTACTATGTTTTAAGGGTATATTATAGCCCATACACAAGTAAGTGTAATACCTATAAACTATGATTCTGCAGTGATGCTAATGTGATTATTAAACTAATTGACCAAATAGAAAGACTTTTACTTCTGTCGACCCTCATGCGAAATCATCCCTGCAATTTTCTCATCCTGAACATCTACCCCTGAGCTGGCTGGTGAGTAAGGGAATGCTACCTTACAACATGCTTAATAAGCATCTGCACTTTCATGTGAGTCACTATAGTGACAAACTTGTTTTTTTTGACATCAACATTTTTGTTGATAAATTAAAGTCGACAGGCGATACTTTGAATCTGCCTCTTGGGATAAGACATGAAAAGCTCGGCTATTATCTTATACAATAAACTCAGACATAAGTAGTATGCCGAAGTATTCTGTTATTATTGATATTAGTAATAGTAATAATTTAAAGGTGGTCAATACCTTGAATAACGTTAGCAAAAATGCTATTAATATTAATTCTTTAAACTAGTTGATAGGACAAGGGAGGGTATCAATAACGGAATAGTTACAAGTATATCCACCATCAAAAAGGTACCTTCTTGCTCGCAAAAAAAATATTTAAAAAAAGGTCAGAGCAGAATTCTCTGAAATTATTCCACCAGAATGTTCAGGGTTTTTTTCAATGGAATTAGAAATCGAACTGAAAAAAAAAATGTTTTTTGTTGCGGCGTAATCGACGTTCGCTCGAGAACGTAATCCGAGGTACGGCCGTCGCTGAGTCATCGACGTTGCTAGCTGCCGAGCGCAAGACGTACCTGCATTTGTACTATATTAAAGTCAGAACTACGGTAGAACAAGTGACCGCACATTTGAGCACCATATGCAACGTAGATTTCTGTTCGGTGGAGGCGTTAAAGCCTCGCGGCGACTACGCTTCTTTTAAGTTGACCGTGCCTACCAAGCACGTTAATATATATATGGCCCCGGAGAACTGGGCGGAGGGTGTCCATATAAAGCCTTGGCGCAGTGGGTTTCGTAAACAAACCCACAAAAACCCGGAAACCTAAACAATATCATATTTTCTACCAGAACGTTAGAGGACTGCGTTCAAAATTAGATGCATGCAAGCTAGCGATATTGAACGAAGCAGCTGATATATTTGCACTAACTGAAACGTTTCTGATGAGCAGTGTGCATGACGCGGAAATATTTCCCGATGGTTACATTGTCATAAGAAGGGACCGTGTCAATGATACTGGTTGGGGTGGAGTGTTGTTAGCAGTGCGGAGTCAATACACTGTAAAACAGATTGTTGACATTGACGGTTACACCGGCGATATTGAAATAGTGATGGCATCAGTTTTGTTAAAATATAAAAAGATATTGGTTTGTGTTGTCTACATTCCCCCTAGTTCTAGCATAGATAAATACCTTAATACATTTATAGTAATAGAAAACCTTGTTCGAAAATATACCAATACTGATATAGTAATATTAGGCGATTTTAATTTGAATTCATGCAATCAACATGTTAGAACAGAGTTTAATAATTTAGTTGCTTTTTGTAAACTGACGCAATATAACAGAATTAAAAATAAACACGGAAATATGCTTGATCTGGTTCTGAGCAGTCTGGGTAGTGAGTATGTGCATATCAAAGGGGATACCGAGCCGCTGGTGCCGGAAGACGCACATCACCCTGCGCTCGGGGTGACGCTCAGTGTGCCGCGGCCGACGGCGCGTGCGCCTTCGCCGTGCTTGTCGCCGCCTCCCGCGCTGCATGACTCACCGCCGCAGTGGAACTTTAGGAAGACTGATTTTGAGCAGCTGTATCAGACTATTGCAGGGGTAACGTGGGATGAGGTTCTAGCAACTAGTGAGGTTGACAGAGCCGTGGATATATTTTATCAAATAGTACATGATTGCTTACGTTATCATGTTCCCGTAAAAAAACAAAGGCATCTTGGCTCAGGGTACCAATATCCAACATGGTACACTCCTGATATAATTAAAAATATACAGATGAAGTACACCTATCTGAAAAAATCTAAGGAAGTAGTTATTAATGAGTACTACAAATCCATGTTTAAATATTATAGGCAACATGTGAAAACATTGGTAAAGCTTGCTTATGATAGTTACATCAAACGAGCAGAGATGGATATAAGAAGGGACCCGAAGAGTTTCTGGTCTTTTGTTAGAGATCAGCGGTCACCCAGACAAAATTGTAATGAGTACGAATACGAGGGCAAAGTGGTAACTGAATTAGACGCCGTAAATGCTTTCGCAAGCTATTTTAAGTCGGTATTTCTACCTGATGAGCCCGTACTATCTCATGAAATTGCTGAGCGCGAGGAGTCCATTGTATCGTCATCCCGCATCGCACTGGACAGCATAAGTAGTAATGATTTGCTGATAGCTGTCAAGCGCTTGAAACCTCAGTCATCTACCGGGCCTGATGGTATTCCTCCGTTCATCGTGAAGGACTGTATAAGGGTGTTTATGGTACCTTTATTGTTTATTTTTAATCGCGCTATTGAAAGTGCTACTTATCCTTCGCGTTGGAAACTTTTTCGTGTGACTCCCATACATAAGGATGGCTCAAGGTCGGACGCCTCGAACTACAGGCCTATAGCTGTTCTGTCGGCCTTCGGCAAGTTGTTCGAGTCTATCTTGAACCGGCACATAACTAGACAGATTAGACCGCTACTGAGCGAATGTCAGCATGGCTTCAGAGCCGGTAGGTCAACTGCAACCAACCTGGTTAATTTTGTAGATTATGCTGTGTCGGAGATGGACGGCAGGAAGCAAGTAGATGCAGCATACTTCGATCTCAAAAAGGCTTATGACCGCGTTCATAATGACGTGCTATTGCATAAGTTTTCAGCCATAGGATTTACGCCAAAACTCTTAAAATTATTATGTAGTTATTTCCGTAATCGTAGGCAGTACGTTCAGCTTGCTGGGTATCGGTCGGAAACTTATGTTACTCAGTCTGGAGTGAGTCAAGGAAGCACTTTTGGTCCAACCCAATTCCTGGTCATGGTCAACGACTTGCCGGAGGTCATTGAGACGGCGAAGTGTCTTATGTTTGCTGACGATCTGAAGATTTACTTGGGCATTGGGACTGCGGCTGATTGTGATGCGCTCCAGCGGGACATCGACAATGTGGTAGCCTGGAGTAACCGCAACCGCTTAGAATTTAACACAGCTAAGTGTAAAACTATTACTTTCTCTCGTTGTCGCACGCCGCATGTTTATACGTACCGAGTGTCGGGCACCCCCATGGAGCGCGTCACAATAATCCGCGATCTCTGTGTAATGTTGGATACCGGGTTGACCTTTAATGACCACATAACCGGCTTGTGTAAAAGAGTACACAAATCTCTCGGGTTTGTCCTGAGGCAGTCGGCTCGGTTTACCAACAAACACGCCATTGTTGCTCTGTACTTCGCATTTGTTCGCAGCAAGCTTGAGTTTAATTCGATTGTATGGGATCCACACGAGACAAAGTACAATCTCCTATTGGAGCGCGTACAGCGTAAGTTCTGCCGGTACCTTTACAAAAAAATGTATGGTTATTATCCCTACTTGTATCCCTCTCTGTTCGTCTCAGGAATGGTGGGAATTGATACCCTCGAGCTGAGACGAAAATGTGCACTCCTGTTACATTACTTTTTGCTGCTTAACGGCAGGATCGACAACCCTGCGGCATTGTCCCGCTGTGGATTATCCGCGCCGGCTCAGTACGCGCGACTGCGCTCGCGCCCTCTTTTGGCGACATCCAGAGTCCGGACTCGTACCGCACAATATGCGGCGTCAAATCAGGCGGTTTTCATGCTAAACACCCTGACTGCTCAGCATCCGGATGTGGACATATTCTACTCCAATGTGCGTGTATTTTTGAAAAGCTGTAAAGACTGTTTTAGTACCTAGATAAAGTAGACTAAAAAATAATAGAATTGTTGCTGTCAAATTGCTGAATGTTTGGGTTATTTATTTGAATTTTTATTAAATCATTGCTGTTTTTAGATTATTTAATTGTTATTGTTGAATTAGTATTATTGAATTGTTATTATAGAATTGTATTGTTGAAACTTAACTTATTATGATTTTTGTTTGTGTATTTGTTTGACATGTAATTTGATTAATTTGGTCGATATTGATGTAATAGTTTAAATTTTGTGTTGTTTTAATGTTTGTTTGTGCGAGTCTTAAATTTTTTGTGTGTAGTTTGTCTATTGTAAATGTAATTACGTTAGCATTGACTCCTTGCACGTGTTGGGTCACACTGTTAGTGCAAGGAGTAATTGAAATAAATAAATAAATAAATAATAAATAAATAAATAAATAAACTACTTGGACAAGGCCATTTTAAATTATCTGCCTTCGGATCATAGTGGGCTACTGGTAACAGTTGAGTCCATTATGCTAATAAAACAAGTGCAGATTCAATTCAGATCAATAACATCCGGTAAATTAAATACATTTCACAGCACTTTAATCGGCAAGTTAAGCGATCAGGACTTCACAGTGAATGATGGTAATATTTTCTATGATGAAGTTTTTTCAGTGGTTCAAAAAGAGTTCAATAACACTTTTAAGAAGATAGCTAAAACTATATGCCCTAAGTTTTTATTTTGTGACTGGGCGACTACAGGACTTAGAAAAAGTAGGGAAAGACTTTACGAGCTGAATGGCCTGAAGCCTTGTATTAACACTGAAACATTTAATATATGTAAGGCAGCTAAGGCCTTGTACATTAGAAATAAGGTTAAATTAACATTACTTCTGAAACTTGAGCATTACGGGTTAGGTCAATCAGCGTTAAGTTTGGTTAAATCTTATTTGAATGATAGACAGCAATTAGTTCAAATAAACGGTGTGAATTCTTCGGGGTTAAACGTGAAAATGGGGGTACCCCAGGGCTCAATTTTAAGTCCTTTCTTATTTTTAATATACATAAACGATTTTTCCGATAGAATAGAATAGAATATACTTTATTGTACACCATAAAATTATAAACAATTACAAGAAAAACATATAAAAACGGGTAGAAAGGCGGTCTTATCGCTGACAGCGATATCTACCAGACAACCTTTAGACGATGTTTCGTTTATTGGAAAACAAACTAAACATGGTGTTATTTGCTGCTGACACATCTTTAATTTTAAAATAAATAGACGTACTTGTCAAGTTGACGACGTAAATAACGCACTACGGCAGGTTCAGGATTGGTTCACTGCCAATAATTTAATTTTAAATGGTAAAAAAACCAAGTGCGTAAAATTTTCCTTGCCGAATGCTCAGATCAAATAAAAAGTCAAGATGGAACGTTGCAAACAACAAAGTGAAGCCGGTTCAAACTAAGCCTTGCCGTACAAATACACAATTACACGCACTCACATACAACGAAATTAGGCCTTAGCTTGTCCTTCGAGCTTACAGATCAAATAATAAAGCTCAACTGACAAGCTAAAGGGTAGTTTCGTTAAACGTGTGCACGTATAATTGTGTATTTATACGGCAAGGCTTAGTTTGAACCGGCTTCACTTTGTTGTTTGCAACGTTCCATCTTGACTTTTTATTTGATCTGAGGCCGAATGTCAAAAGTACTAATTGTGACATTATATTAAACAAGGAGAAGCTGGAATTCGTCGATAAAACGGTTTTCCTGGGGATCACGCTAGACTCAAGGTTACAATGGGGTCCTCATTTAATATCACTTGCAGGGTGGCTAAGTTCGGCAGCTTATGCTGTTAGAAAGATTCGTCAATTTAGTGATGTAGATACCGCTAGGCTGGTCTATTTTAGTTACTTTTATAGTATAATGTCTTACGGTATTTTACTATGGGGAAGGGCTGCAGACATTGAGTCAATTTTTATTGTGCAAAAACGAGCCATCAGAGCGATATACAATCTTCTCTAAGAGAACTGTTTAAGAGCGCGGCGAAGCATGAATTGTCCATACAAACGTAATAACAAAATTATTTGTATATTTGGAATATCTCCACCACATTATGATGATATTCCGACTGAGACAGTATTTATCTAGGTTCCTACGTCTTCTTTTTTTCTAAATTCTTACCTAAAATGAAGTTTTAGCAAATGCCATTTTGTATATTTTTACAGCGTAAATGACATGTTTTATTTTTGATTTTTCTGTATTATAAAAAACAACATCTATAATAATGTCGTAGCAGGAACATAGCTCATATTATCAAATTACAAATATTAGTTTTTTTTTTTTTAAACTTTAAATTTTCGTTCATAATTTTTGGTATTACGGAACACATCAAATTAATCACACATTTTCAATAGCTAATATTGCTGTCGCGTCAAGCAAATGTCAAAGTGTGCGTGGTCGCACTGCTCACGGTTGTGTTTGTGTATCGTTCGTACGGGGTTTGTTCGGGGCACTTCGGGTTTGATTCGGGTGTGTTCCACTGCTTGTTGTACTACTGTTCTGTCGATTGTTTGTTATCAGTATTAGAATATTACTTTACTATGCTTTGCGTGCGTGTTTATTTATTTTCTAAGTTGTACTTATTTTAATATTTCTGACACTATTGACTTATGCTTTGAACTTGGATTTAGATTTGCCATGTGATTTGAACTTTGGTATTGAGTAATCTACTTTCTTACGAACTTTGCGTTGTTTACGTTCTTTTTTATTATTTACTATATGGTTCGGTTGCCGACATGGTCTCCTAACGTTGGGATGTTTCTCACAGGACGTACCTATTTCCCAATGACATAATACAATAAGTTAGATTAATACGTACCTTAGTATATCTATACTAATATTATAAAGCTGAAGAGTTTGTTTGTTTGTTTGAACGTGCTAATCTCAGGAAAAAAAAAAAAAAGATTTGAAAAATTCTTTTTGTGTCCATTTATTGAGGAAGGCTTTAAGCTATATAACATCACGCTAGGACCAGTAAGAGCCGAGCATAAATGTCTTTTTTTGCAAAAACGGGCAAAATATTCCTTTTCGAGAGCTTCCGTTGCGTGCGTTGCGTACAATCATGTATGTAGGGTAGAGTAGGTAGCTAGATAGGGTAGGGTAGGTAGATAGGTAGGTAAATTATTATAGGTTAGGTAGCCAGATGACGGGAGCGAAGCCGCGGGGCAGCTAGTTTTGTATAAATTAGTATTTACCTGCCTACCTATTCATCAACTTACGAAACTTTGTTTTTTTCGTTTGTTTATTCATGTCATGAGACAAAGCGGGCGCAGGTAATTACCTCAAGGACACCGCTAAGACTTACCTACATTGCTTCTCTTTACTTACTGTGACGTTAGTTCGGCCAGTTCGGCTCACCCAGGGTAGGGTGACCATGCGATTGGACTTGCCAGTTTTTCCTGGACTTTTTTGTAAAATTCCTTTGACAAAAAACTAAAACTAAAAAGCCACATTCGTTCTAGTTTATTTAATTATTCTGGGATTTTTATCTGGACTTCAGTGACCCTTACCCTGGGGAGGTTCCAATAAACTTTGATAACTGGCTGGCTAATCGACTTCTTAATAAACTGTAAAATATTTTTTTATTTATTTTTTTATCCATCAATTTTCAGAAAACTGAAAAAAAAATATAAGAAAATAAGCGTGTTTAGTGTGGATCTTTGACACTATGTACGTGTATTGAATAAAAAGCTCCTGGCATACCTAGAAGACAACTACCTCCTTAGTGACCGACAATACGGCTGCCGCCGAAACCGGTCAACTGGGGATCTTCTAGCTTATGCCATTCACATCTGGAGTGAGGCCATCGAGAAGCACGGGGAGGCGCTTGTTGCCTCCCTTGACATATCGAAGACCTTTGACAGGGTCTGGCACGAGAGCCTTATTGGTAAGCTTCCTTCCTTCGGTCTGCCTAGTGGTCTGTGTGACTGGATTGCAGTCTTCCTGAGGGATCGGTCCATCCGAGTGGTTATCGATGGTTGCTCGTCCGGTCAGTTAGGTATTAACGCCGGAGTCCCTCAGGGGTCAGTGCTCTCCGCAACATTGTTCTTGCTGCACATTAATGACCTGCTAAAACCCGGAACCTTTGGGTATGCAGACGAGAGCACTGTTGCTGAGAGATACGTATCTGGCGCACGGGCTACTGGGCCTCAAGTCCGGTCTCTTCGGGAGGCTATGGTTGAGCGCTTGAACCTGTCTTTGGAGGCAGTCTCCGAATGGGGCAATGCCAATCTAGTCAGTTTCAATGCTGCTAAGACCCAGGCGTGTCTTTTTTCCGCAAAAAAGAGCCAATTCCACCCGGCTCCATCCTTCCGTGGTGTAACCGTGCCGATAACGGACCATCTCGAACTTCTTGGTGTTACGTTAACATCGACCCTCAATTTTGGTCCATTCATTGAGTCTAAGGCCCAATTGGCTGCAAAAAAGTTGGGGATCCTTGCGAAGGTGAGACGGTACTTCACGCCTGAACAGCTGCTCAACTTGTATAAAGCGCAAGTTCGGTCATGCATGGAGTACTGCTCTCACCTCTGGGATGGATCTGCCAAATACCAGCTTGATGCACTTGAGTCGATTGACAGACGGCCCAAAAGGCTTATTGGCAACGATGCACTGGTCGCCTCAAAGCTCCAGAGCCTCGAACATCGAAGGCGAGTTGCCAGCCTGTCGGTTTTTTATCGGTTACATTTCGGGGAGTGCGCGACGGAACTGCACAATTTGATTCCGCCAAGCCCTTTCCATCATCGGACTACAAGACGTACGGCAATGTGCCATCGGTACATGGTGGATATCCCACCCATACGCACAAAACGTTTTGAAAATACTTTCATTGTGCGTACAGCTAAGGAGTGGAACTCCCTGCAGGCGTCCTTGTTTCCTGATAGCTACAACCTAGGGGTCTTCAAGTCAAGAGTGAATAGGTTACTTCTAGGCAAGCGTGCTCCACCTTCGACCATATCATCACTTAACATCAGGCGAGATAGTGGTCAAACGCGAGCCTATAACGAATAAAAAAAATATAAAAAATGTTTTCTGATTACCATTATTGTATTTTTTTTCGTTCAGTCGATAATATAATTATGGTCACCCTACACGACTTTATCAAGTTTCAATTTATATTTTTTAAACAGATAAATGATAATCTATAAAGTAAGAACATAACAAAATAAATGTTTATTCAAAATCCTTGTTTTTTTTTAATATTCTTAGCTCAGAGCGCTGTTATTTATCTATTCCTACTTATGCGTAAATAGGCTTAAGTAATACTTGCATTCATTATTTATTATAACAACACATGTTTGAGGTTTAGTAAAAGGAATACCTACATAAATAAGACAAAAGAACGCGGGCGCCGTTCGCGTCTGCCGGCTTTCGAGTCGTAGGATGATTAGGTAGCGATATCTGTCTGCTCACACACACACACGCGGCTACGCACGGCGCACCGCGTGTGAGTGCAAACCGAGATAGCAATACTACGAAAGAATTTTCACTCGCCTCGAATTGCATTTGCGAACTTCGTTCGCCGCGCCCTTAAGGGCATTAACATCACGACGGTTCCTTGTCAATATATTTATGAAAACATCATGTACGTGAGAAAGAATTTACATCTTTTTAGTAAAAACGGAGATAGACATAATTACATTACTAGAAATAGGGACCAATTAGTTCAACCAGGTTTCAGACTGGCTAAAGTAGCCTCATCTTTCATGGGGTACTGTATAAAATGTTACAATAAAATTCCTCCCCACATTCTAGAACTGAGTGAGACGAAATTTAATACTTGTATAAAACGCATACTATGCAGGCAGTCGTATTATAAGTTGGGGGAGTACATTACTGATAAAAATGCTTGGATCAATGCTAGTCTTGCTCCACAAACATTAGGGCGCAAAAACAAGTGATATGCAGAACATTATTGTTTTGAAGTATTGTTGGACCTGCTGAAGACTGTATGAATATATTTGTATTAAATAGACTCAATTTCTTTTAGTATTTTATAACTGCGCAGCATGTGTGTGAGTACTATGTTCCCTTCATGATGGTTGAGCTTGGTGGTGCCGATTCATGCGTCATGTTCGTGAACGGGCGCCGTCAATTGGGATTGGTCTTAACTTAACTGCTTCGGATACTAATGTTTTTCTAGTACCTATTATGTAACTGCACGGTACATGTGTGAGTACTTTTAATACTTTTTACCTGTACGTAGTATATATAGTAGTGATTCTGGGTGCATTGTCCTCACACATATGAATTTATTAATAATAATAATAATAATAATACACTCTTGTGGCGTCGGAGGTGCCGTACTACAGGTATGTGCCCGACCCAGTTCTCGAGAATGGCAATATCACATTGTACTGGGATCGGTCCATCATCACTGACAGAACTATTATCGCTAATAAGCCTGATATAGTGGTGGTGGACCGAATCGAGAGGCGTGCAATGATTGTTGACATAACTGTCCCGCATGACGGGAACCTCGTGAAAGCCGAGAAAGATAAGCAAATCAAGTATCTTGACTTGGCTCGCGAGGTTGTCGACATGTGGGATGTGGACTCAGCGATCATTGTACCGATAGTCGTGTCAGCCCATGGCTTAATAGCCACGAGCCTCGACCAACACCTTAGGAGGCTCTCGTTAGGCGGCTGGGTCAAGGGCCTGATCCAGAAAGCAGTACTGCTGGACACGGCTCGTATTGTTAGGAGGTTCCTCTCTCTGGAGCCCTGACCGCCGGTAGCTTGGACCCTGTTCCCGATACCGGTGGGCCTCTATTTTTTATATTTTTAAATGTTTTTCTTTTTTGTGTGTTTTGTAAAAATATTTAAAAATGTAATAAATAAGAAAAAAGTTAAATAAAAGACATAATAATAATAATAAATCATTTATTTCAGATTCATCTTACGATTACATCCATATTTGTTAGTACAATTGCGAGCTTACAAACTAGTGTTAGTAAAGTTCATAATTAATAATATACACTAATAACAATTTACATTACATTCAATAAAACAGTAATTGGCAGGTCTGGGTGGACTCCCCGATGATGGTGACAACTCACTATACGACAGCGTGCAGCCGTATCCAGCGAGCCAGCATCGGAGAGTCCCACCGGTCCGCCAGCGCGAGCAGGATGGTATTGGGACTACCGCGCGTGCGGCGCATGATAGAAGCGCACCGTTTGCGCATAATGGCGGCAAAACCGTCTATGTCAGCTGCCGCGAACATCGCAGAGGCGCTGCAGTGGCGCGGCAGCCCCATCAGCACCCGGAACGCGTTATTGTATTGAACGCGCAGATCGCTGAATGTATGTACTTATGTACCTAAATAATAATAATAAATACTGAAAAAAACATTTTAGTTTTTTAAAAGAGTAAGTATGGAGTTTCTTGTGCGTTCTTCTCCATAACAAGCTACTTACCGAATGCAAGGTAGAATAAATTTTTATTCCTTGTAAATTTTAATGTATTAACGGTCAAAAGTGCCGCTTGGTGGCCTAGTTGAAATAAAATATCTTTGTCTTTGTACGTGCTGTTATCGGCAAATTAAACGAGGACTTAATAGCTATAAAAGCCTGGTCTGTCCAGGCAATCATCTTTGGCAGTCCTCGAAGCATCGGTAAAGTGGATAATGCAACATTGCCACCTGTTCTATTCGACGGCACGATTATTCCTCTTAGCACTGACGTAAAGGATCTAGGCTTGCGCATCGATAGCACCCTTAACTGGCGTACTCAAGTTCCTAGTACCAGTCAGAAGGTCACTGGAACGTTGCGGGCTCTGCATAGTTTAAAAATGTTTTATCCTCGAACACGAAGGCAATGCTTGTGCAGACACAATTTTTTCCTATTATCGATTATGGTGACGGTCAAGTTTGTTGAGGAGATCTGCATTCAGGTCATAATAGCACTTCGATTTGTTTTCAATTTGCGTAAATATGATTATGTCTCTGCGCGTCAATTTTAAAGTGGTTGCCCATAAGCCATCACATTTACTACTTTATTTTCATTTCTTGACTCCTCCAATTCTTTTATTTATCTGGCCCCTCACTTTCAATACATTTGCGCCAACCACAATAAATATCTACGCTCTTCACATATCCGTCTTCTTCAATGTCCCACTCACCGGATTGACTTCATTCACTGTTATTTCTTCGTTCAGTCTTTTTCTCTGTGGAATGTGCTCCCCCAGGATATCAGGATGGCACCCAATCGATAAGCATTCAAAGTGAAAGTTCGCGAGCACATTCGTAAGAAGTTGGTAGTATTATCGGCACAGCGTTAATGTTCTCAAATTATTTGTTTAAGTATGTTCGTATATTTAGTTTATATTTACTTTTTTGTGAAACAAAGATTAACAAATTAGATGTCAAAGTCACAACGACACGTCAAAAAGCGTTGTCTTATAACTAGTCAAATAACCCGCCCCTAACTGTTCCCGGCGCAAAGGTGCCCATAACGCTTGCTGCATTGCCACGTTGGATGGCAATGGCTAACCTTTGCACCAAGAACGAGCTGGAGCGAGAGTCACCCGCACCCGAGTTGAGCTGCATGAAGTATTCAATAAATAAATGTCAGTAGAAAATATCTTTGCTAACCATTGAAATGTGAACATAACATTCTATTGATTTAAGACAATCAGTTTTGCACCTTTTTATCCTTACTCTAGTGATTTTTGACATAATCCACCGGCTGTTGGCCGGAGTTTAACCACTGCTGACACCTCACCTGTCTTTTCTTGTGTCAATCCCAGGACAGTTACAATTTCGGCTGCATATCTTGCTGCTGAACGACTAACATTTCTTTTCTACCAGTCCTTGGACGCCACTCGGCCAATGCCTTCCTAAACCTGTCATCACCAAGTCTTGCTCAGTAATAATTTCTATTATTTTTGCCTGGGCGTGCCACACCTCGTTTTTTATCCTTTGATGGAATGAATGCTCAAATGAATATGATGAAGTCACTCAAAATTTTGTTTTTGAGATTTAGTCCTTGGGCTCATGAACATAATTTACATAGATTTTACGGTCAGATTGAGTGAGAATACGATTACGTCGCGTAGTTTACGACATTTAATGTTGTGAATGTAAGATTATGCAGATCATTATCATGCATACATCAATGAGACATCCATACCCACACACAGTGCTGACATACAAAGTAGGGCCAACAATGAGCCAACAGGGCAGGTCAGGGGTGCCCACCGCACAGGTTAACTGCTCCGAGCATGCGCATTGGCGCCGTATATTACATTCTCGTTAGTCAACTAACTGAGAATTAGTTTGAGATACATTGGTCATTAATAAGATCGTCTGAGAGAAGTTAATGGCGTGTGATTGATGTTTAGTTGGGATTTGAAAAAAGATTTAATTTTTGGTTATGTTGAAGTACGAGTATAATTAAAAGGAAAGACAAAAGATGAAGGTTTGAAAAGTTTAGAAAAAAAGGGTTTTTGGAACAAAGTTCAGTGGTTCCAAAAGTGCAATTCGATGTCAGCGAAGCCGATAGTCGAAATGTCAAAATGTAAGGGAATCACGTGATTTTTCGATATCGCTTGTCAATCCCATATAATTATGCCTAATTAGGGCTTCAGGGCTTACGGATGGGAGTTGTCTGTTAGGAATTGTCACGTCACGTGAAAGCGTTATGACCCCTCTCGAGACGTTTAATTGGTTCCGTCCCACGTCGTTCGGATATTATCGTCAAGCTTTGGCCGCCATACTTGCTCACATAATATGTTAGTTAAAAGTGACTTTTCCCATACCAAATTAATTTCGTAGTTGAAGAAAAGGCAGTGACGGTGTCCGCCGACCGCACACGTTTTTGCTCCGGAGAAAGTACCCATCTCCTAGGATTTTTACATGTCTAAATTCAAAATTCAAATTCTTTATTGTGAACTAAGTCTACAGAATTTTGAAGATGTTAACATAAGGTAGGTTCTTAGAACTTAGTTGCCTGTTAAGGCATTGTAATTTAAATTGTTTATACTCAATATCACAGTTACATATACAGTTTACATTAAATTATATTAAAACTTTCTAAATAGTATCGCTTGGATTATAGGATTTGTCATAATTAACCTTTAGAAAAAGGTGGTTTTACACCTAAAAGTTATAAAAGAAATAAATATAAGCCCATGAGCATACTTGCAGAGCTATATAGCCAAATATTCGGCTGTGACGATATCTGTAACTTAAGCCTATGCCATGTTAGTCGGCTAACGCAAATAGTGTGGTTTACTTTTACTGCACGGCTATATTGAGTTGTAGCCTGAAAACGTTGTGGCCGGAAACGTTTAATCCATAGGAAAAGAAGTTTATAGTAGAGTAGGTGCGGCTTGCTGGGAGGACACCGAGAATATGTATGAAACGTTCAGATAAGGGCCCATTGGTCAGGGGTCCACTATCACATTTCTAACAAGAAAAAATTAAAAAAAAATCTTCTGACACATTTTTATTGCATGCTACATAATTTATCTAGCAGTAGACGCGCTTCGATCGACAATCCTTTGAACACGCAATTATGACACAATATCTTGCAAAAAACACCCCGATTCAAACAGTAAAACGCGTATAACTTTAGAACGGTTGAATCGGTTTTCATCAAACATAGCTACAAACACTTTCGATAAAGTCACTTTTCAAACAAAATCAAAATCGGTTCAACCATTTAGGAGCTATGATGCCACAGAGAAACACAAATACTGAAATAGTACACACTAGGTAAATCTGATGAATAAGTTGTGGGCTTTTGACGACTTTGAAAACTTCAATTTCGACAATTTTTTAAAGTTGTCAGATTTAGGGAAATCATTTCTTCAAATAAAACCGTAAAGAACAGCCATATTTGTATCCCACCAGTATTAAGAATAGTCAGTCATAGCTCTAAATATGTCGAACGGAAAATGAAGCAGATAGCAATTAAGCCGCAAACCCAAATCATATGCAGTAGACCGTAATCATCAAATTTTCGCGCTCCCTAACCAGTCTGGCCATAATCATGACGCACTGAATTCACATGCTACTACAACATAAATAATATGCTGTATTAATGGCTGGGGTATATTAGGTATCACGCTTTGTCGGTCTAGTGCTTGAAAGCACTAGGTACTTACTGGTGGTCCTAGGTTCAATACTTGGTCGGGCAGTGTTTTTGGTATTTTTCCCGGTTTATGGCAATGGCTCGACCCCTATTACATGGGGCTTCAATATAACTGGTATAATGTGGGTGTATAATAAGTGCAGCTCTGCCTAACAAGAATACAGGCGTGATGTTATGTTAATATTTTATTCCCAACAAAAATGATAGAAAATTCTTTTCTTTGGACACACATAGAAGAAATGAACATTGATTACTAAAGGCAATACCAGATTTCTAGTTTCAAAGTACGGTTTTGATCGCCTGCAGATTTACATACCTAGACTGTCAAGATAAAGTAAAGAGAGTGTAAAGAAATGTTGTAGGTATTCTTCTTAATATCCTAGCAAACTATAGCGTAGTAATATGCCTGTGCTTGAAACACACTGTACGTCAACATCATCGACTCAAAGCCACGATATGATGGTCTTACATGTCAACGAAAGTCTAATTATTCTCTCAAAATGGTTCGCAGCTAACAATCTTTTACTGAATGCGACAGAAACAAAATGACATAATATCTCTTTACCAAATGTACCACAACATGACCTAAACTTAAATCTTGACGGCAAAAATCTTGAAGTTATAACGGAAACTGTATTCTTAGGGATTACTATCGATTCAAAATTGCATTGGGGCGCGCACATTTGAACAGTTAAGTTCAGCTGCATATGCAGTAAGGAAAATAAGGCAGTTAACCGATGTAGCCACAGCTAGGTTAGTGTACTATGCTTATTTCCACAGTATTATGTCTTATGGCATTCTGCTGTCGGGATCATCAGCAGATGTTGACTCAATTTTCATATTACAAAAGAGGGCAATCCGCGCGATCTATAAAATGGGTCCTCGCGAGTCCCTCAGAGATAAATTTAAAGAGATCGATATTCTGATTCTACCTTCCCTTTATATTTTGGAATGTATTTTGTATGTCCGCATAAATCGAGGGCTTTGCAAAACCAGAAGCGACTTCCATAATTTAAATACACGCAGTAAGCACGAAATTGTAATACCCAAATTCAGATTAACTAAACCTAGCAAGTCTTTTCTTATAAACAGTATACGCTTTTATAACAAGTTGCCAAAGTCAGTTATAGAACTGACCGATGGAAAGTTCAAAAATCACATCAAACGTGTCCTTATTAAAAAAGCATATTATAAAATCAAGGACTACGTTGAAGATAAAAAATTTGGCTTTCGCTCCTTCTGCGCTTGCGGCTTCCCTGGTAACTCATAAACGGCACAAATATGTGGATGTCTCTAACTATTCTCAATCTCATTTTTTCAATTTTTGTTTTGTTGTTTTTCTTCTTTTAATTGGACTTTTTACAATAGTTCGCTATCATCTTTATAGCCCTTTGCTAGGAATAGTTACAGCATTTGTTAACTTTTTTATATATTATATAATCTTTTTTTTTAGTATCTTACGACTTATTTTCGGGCCTACGTTGTCCCCCCATAGTACTAATGCTGTAACATGGAAATATTGTAAAACCAAACCATTTTTTAAAAGAGTTACCATGGAGTTTCATGCCGGTTCTTCTCCATAGGAAACGAGCAACCCGAACCGTGCACCTTTTGTCGACGTTTTATAAGTGTCCATGTAGGCCTAAGTGAAATATTTTTATTTTGATATAATACTCGTAGTTTGCACCATAATCCATCCGGTTTGTTTAAATATATATTATTGGCATAACTAAAACTATCTAAGATATAGGCGATGCCTATCAATCCGATTCCCCAACCCCCCGTAGATTAAGCAACCATTTAACAAAAGATTACCGTCATCGGCATGAGTCGTCATTGGCGGCACAACATACATCGTGCAATAACGCCGGCGGTCGTATCAAACGCTGCCGCCACCGTTTTCCGATATTGATGAGTAGCGAGCGTGGCGTCCACCGCGCTATGAATCACTGGCATTACCTGATGCCGCTACTGAGAGATACGGGCGATGGGGTCAAGTGAGTGTGATGCGTTGCTGTTTGTCTCATTGTGTTTTCTATAGCTAGGCGTTTTAGGAAGTACAGCAGTATCGTTCTTTACGTGCCTTTATTAATTTAAGATTATTATTCCTTACCTTAAAGTTTTCTGGACATGGAATTCCATCATCATATTTTTGATATTTTCCCCTAACTACCCATCATCATCATCTGCTTAGCCTTCTCTCAACTGTCTTTAAATTGTCTGCCAGCCTAGCCACCCAGTAAAAATACTGGGTGCCTAGACTGGAAAGCCTGGGTTAAAATACACAGAATAAGATACGCTTTTGGCTGTGACTTCAAAATAATCATCAAGTCTATGATATTACACATTAGTTTTATTGACTTATTTAAGTAAAGAAAGAAACTAATTAAGGTTACTTATTAAACCTTAAAATCATTTGTTCATCTCCAGACTTTGAACCAGGCTTCACGTAAAAAGTAGATCCAGGCCTTGACTTTATCACTACTTATTCTCACGAAACTCAACCAGCAATGTACATCATCAACCCATCTACTATCGACTCGAGTTATCGCAAGCGAGTGAGCAGTATTGGTGCAACGCATCAGGCGAAACAGCCATGATGTATGCTGTAGCAGCAGCGTTTAAATTTAATGCTTAATGAGCTTGAAACATGGTGCTGATGGATTAACAGAATGTACAGCGTGCAGCTTATGCAGGTGGTTGCTGGTGTTTTAGGCGCTTTTGAAGGTGACGAATTGTGTTAATTAATTAAATTATGAAAACGCAGGCAGATTTACCTACAGTATGCCCACATTTTGTTATTCATCCATAATAATGGTTCGACTTTTTACCACAAATCTAGACCCCAGGCTTGTATAACCAGCAGTGCTGTTCTGTAAACATCTGACTTAACAAATGAACTGAGCTTGAGCTCATGTTAATCCAAAGCTTGAGGTGGAATATGACACTATACTTTGCGCTCCCTATACCTAAGTTTTCACGGTTTCATTTTAACAGAATAGACTAGGACCCCATTCTCAACAGCAACACCTAATCCACTCATAAGGATAGAGTTTCTGCTTACAATTTAGAATATTTTAAATGATGGAATATTCAAAAAAGAACTTAGCTACAAAGCAAGCAACACACCATATTTGCATGCGCCAGCAAAAAAATAAAGAAGTTCACAAGTGTCAGCTGTTAATTTGCCCGCGCAGATTGTAAACGCCATCGAGAAACAATGGTCGCAATACAATAAAATAAGCAAGATTTTGTAAGAGATGCATTTTTAAAAGGAAATGCTATAGATTTTAATAAGGAAATTTGGTCGGTGCAGTTTGTTTTTCAAATATTTAGCCAAACATTAGCAGCGTAGCGTAGGTATGTTATTGTATAATATATGTTATTGTGTTTCAATAAAGAAAGCAGTCCTGTTGTATTTGTGTCTATTTTTTTTGTGTGCTATAAAGAAAAATAATATTTTGAACCGTTTTCAAAAAAGTTTATTCATTTATTTTCTCATCTTGAACAGTATACATATAAAACATTCATCATGTTGAGCTTTATGCCTCATTGAATTGCAGATTATAATAGACACAAATGCTTGTCTTTAGGTGGTCTAATGTTCGTGCTACAACACAAACATACAAAATGAACTTGGCAACATATGGCAGTATGAAACAACTATTCTAATCCAAACTATAGTCCATATGTAGACAATACAATCAATACAGCCCAAACCTCCACAATACGAGTTAAACCCGCTGTCAAAGTTGCTAACAGTCGGTTAAACCATCTCTAAACATTAGGCAACCTGAACTAAGTTTACGATGATGCTCGTAGTGCCCCGGCTGCAGTAATTCCATCGACTCGCCGACTGCATAATGCATCCCTGCACTTACACCGTGCACCTCTCACGACGCCCGACCATCGAGGGATCTGTACGCTTCATTTAACACGACAATTTTAATACAAGCACCATCCATTGCTGGATCTGGACTCGACTACATTTTTGTTATTAACATCCTGACAAGCAATGTATATCGAATTTTGGTAATGGAAGATTTGGGCTGTACGTATAATGGTGCGTTTTGGTACAAGTTAAGGGAAGCGCTCGTTTCGAAAGCAATAACTCGAGTGTGCATTGACGAACGCGTTTCGAGTGTCGGCCTCTTAACTAAGACGGAGATCGTTTTGAATGCCTCTTTGTTGTCGGAACGTTAACGCGTTACAGTTTCTTCTATCGCGGATTCAAGGCACCATTGTGGATTTATGGGTTCACAGCTAAGAGAAAATTAGATGGTTTTTGTTTTAAAGTCAAGAGAGGTGCTGTTGAGTTACTGTGCGAAGATGAGTTTACGGGTGGACGAATTTGTATTGTTTTCGTTTTGGATGTGGAGTGCAGATTGACTCTATGAATATGTTTTGTTTATTATAAGCTTTTATTTCTTGCTTGCAAGTTAAATTTGAGTCAGTTTCCAGTACCAGATATTTTGCACATAATTATATTGGATTCTTGAGACACTGCATTTTTTAAATACAAAGGATTGTTAGAAAAAAATATAAACTTGTTTTGTTTGCCACTGTTTTGTAATAACTGCGCGTCTTATGCACACAGCTAGGCGGTGGAAATGAATGAATTTATGTGTTTGGAAATGTGAGCACGAATGTCGTCAGAACGATCATTTATGCAGTTCATTTATTCATGCAGTGGAATATCAGGATGGTATTATTATTACTACTTCTTTTATGCACAATTGACATAACATCCTTGGAAGTACAAGGAGTTTTATTTACATTTATGAAAAAAATCACTCAATATGATTTCCTAAAAGTAAATAAAACAGAATCCCACTTTGATCTTCACAAATTAATCCACTCTCACACTTAAGATGAATGTAAATTGAAGAATTGAATTATCAAAGATTCCATTAAGTCTTGCTCCGTCACAATTATCGCATGTTCAATTGATTTAGGCTAAGCTATTAGCCCCGGGGCCACTCTGACTGACCCAATTATATCCAGTAATTGGCCGACCAACCTTATAAATTCCATACATTATTAAGCGTTTTATTACAATTTATGGCAATAACCGGACCGTTAAGTGTGTTTATATTTGAGGTTAATAAGGGATGTGAAATTGTAATTGGATATTAATAATTTATTAGCCATTATGGATTTCGGGGTAATCTTTTTGCAACTGATGTTGTGTTCATGCATCTAAGTTGAGCATGGTGATCAATATTGTTTGTGCCTTGCACCTGCACCATGAAAGATCTGGGCGAGGCCAGCGCTAGGGTTGTCGACGTGGCTGAGTTCTGCTCGAAGCACAACATCTAAATTAAATACTGTAAATGGAATCATCGATACGGTGAAGAAGAATGTTGGCTTCTATTCTCTGTGAGAAGAAGTGTTGGCTACAGACTATATCGTACTACAATTATAACCACCAAAGTGTGTGAAAATGGATGTATGGATGTTTGTTATTCTTCCAGTGAAAAAAATCGGAAAGGGTTTTGAAAAAATCTTTAAAATAAAATAGCTTATACATCAAAATAATACATAGGCTAAGATAGATCTACTGAAACGCGGGCAGAGCCGCAAGCCCAACACTAACTACCAATTGGGTCACATTGGCCGCAGGCTACAGCTAGTCAATGAAAAAAACATAAATTACTGGAAAGTAAGTAAAATAGCGTTACGTCTGTGGTCTATAGTGGTAGGCAGACAAATAGAACATCCACATTTCACAAGATATCCGTTAGATAAGAGTTTCGAGTCCCACAAAAGTGTACTAGCAACCCCGGTAATAATTAATTTCGGTTGCGTCCGCGAACGATGAACGATACGAAATCGGTTTGCTACGTACAGAATTTTGATTGCTACCAACATGCTACGCGGCTACGAGGCTGCTACACGGGGTGCTACGGTGCCACGGCCTACGAGCTATTTTGTGCATACCGTTGCATCAATAATGTGATCGTTAAGGTTTGGTTAACAATCGATTTTCAGTAAACGGTAATGTATAAATCTCAATATAATAATACGCAATTGAGAGGATCTTTTACAAATGATTGTAGGTATTTAAAAACGATGGAATGAATTAATACAAATTAATGACTGACTCGTTGGTGGCCGCAAGCGCTACTGCTGAGCATGAGGTCCTGGGTTCGATTCACGGGTCGGGCAAAGTGTGATGGGGTTTTTCAATCTTGAATTTCTCAGTAGCAGCTTGGAGCCTGGATTTGTACTCGGTTGACGGCAATAGGCTCGTCCCATATTACATTGGACTTATACGTAACTGGCTGTGGGTGTACAAGAGGTGCACCTCTGCCCAACTCTTCTAGGAATTGAGACGTAATGTTATGGTACGTAATGATTCATGAAACGGATTGATGACTCATATATATTTATAAGTGCATTGCACAAAGATATAATCCTGTTAAAACCACATTTTATACCGCCAATTCAACTTGTGATGGGAAATCAATTTGGTGATTTAATATTATAATAACGCATCAGTAATAAATATGAAATCATTTTACATTTTGATACGGCACATTCATCATAATTTCAATAATAATGAGGTACTATACTTTATTATTTCGATGATTGCGTCATTCGTTTCGATAGCATTTCAGAAATTTTACGAATTCATAACCAGCATACTAATAGAAAATGCTCTTACTGAAAAAAAAAACTAAATACATACTGCACACCCTTTTATACCCGACTGCCGAAGGAGGCTAATGTGTTTACCAGTCTATGTATGTATGTTTGTTCCTATGTGGTGTTCTTGAGACCAAACGCGTTGGCTGATTTTGATGAGTTTTGCGTTAATCGATTCGTCTTAATCTTGCAAGTGTTACTGGCTACATTAAAAAAGGCACCTATCTATCTATACATGGAAAATAGAAAAAGGGCGGCTTTTAAGCGCCATATTGGTTTTGGTCAGCCAGCTCGCGAATGTGTATCCTCGACTGCACAGCATGATTTTCTTCTTGTTTACATCTTTTTAGTTCGCTTCTTATGCAGTCGGGTTTTTTGATTTTCTAATTAACTTTTTTTTGACAGTTATGTTCAAATCCCATGTAATAAATAGGAGCGCGAACCTATAGCCATCATCCATGCAAGAATATAGAGACCAGGCTCCCATTGAGATATTGTTGATGGTAAAACCTAATAACACTCTGCCCTACCTGAAAATCTAAGCTCAACCACACGCTCAGCAGTAGTGCTTAACCACTAGACCCTTGGGCAGACTGGTGTCAGATTTTCTGGCTTCTGACTACCTGTAACGGCTATCAAAGATCTAATGACTGGCGGGACCAGCGGATTTCGACGTGCTTTCCGTGCTACGGAGTCGTCTCGGTATAGTCGTGAATAGTAACCTATCCACGGAACAACCTTGACAATCTTTCCTTTACTTCGAAAATCATCCCGCGCGGCTACGAGTACTATTATTTATCCATGAGCTTCTCCTTTTTCTCAATATCAAATACACCTAAGACTGAAGTCGAACGTAATTAAGTAACTAGAAGTACGGGCAAAAATCCTTCGCGTCGTTCGAATTGCAAATTAATCGTCTCACTAGCTGGATATCTTTCGTTGCGCGCTTAGCAGGATTTATGGCAAGCGCCTGCAACGGGTCTGCAGCAATGGATACTGAATATTGCAATTTGATGCATATGTGATGCCTTATATGTATTCATAAGCTGATTTGTTGGAGAAGAGTTGAGTGTTATGTGGTTACCTATTTCTTTTGTAATAAAAATATGATTATTATACCAGTGAGTCTCTGTCTCACAGCAGAGCACAAAAGAGCTTTCTTCGCATACAGAGAGGGCAAGAGCATTCAACACCACGCTTGCTCTGGGTGGGCGACTTTGTATTTATATACTGAATAATACTTTCCAGTGTCCTATCCATCAGGGACCGTGCCATTTTTTTATTTCTGGATTTTTCCTGCATATATAAACTCTCGCCTTTTGCCTATGGAGGTAGGCAGATACCACAGACCGCCACCTGCTACGATCCTTACATACTTCTTTTGCTTCTCTCACGTTCATACATCTAGCTAGTCATACATGCACGCCGGTTATGAGTACTGCGCACCTGACCTTTCTGAAGAACAACACCTATAATTTATATGTATATCTTTCCAGGGCATCCCCTCTCGGCGTATGGAAATACACATCTGCCTTGAAAATAACTTTTGTTAGTCGCCTTTAAAATAACTTTTTGTTGTCAATACTAGTTCATACTACGACTACTTATCCTTAACCACTTTCAACAAAACCTGACAAACAGGCTCTCTCCTCAATATGGAGTAACTTTAAGAAGTCAAAAATGATCATAAGTCGTCCGTGTGTAGTGTAGTTTGAGAAACCGAAAACCTTTGACATAACAAGGCTCTCAAGTGGAGGGGGAGCAAAGATGCGCGACTCAGCTTCACTCAATCGTAACGAGAGGCGGACTTGCGGGATAGGTGCCTTTTCTTACAAGACAGATTGATGAACTTAAAACGGTTGTGACTGTTATTTAGAAGCAACTGGTGTTTCTTTTTGATAAGTAAAATTTCGGTTTACTTCTAGCTACTTAAGAATATATAAATACTAGTATCTGCCCGTGGTTTTGCCCACGTGAGTACTTTTATCATCCCAAGGGAACACACTACCGGGATAATACGGGTCTTTCCAAGGGTCTCAATTAAACTATCTCCATACCAATTACAAACAAACAAACAGAGTTACTTTCGCATTTATAATATTAATATGGTTTTATTTCTTTTATTTATTAAAGTTACAAGCTTTTGATGTACTAATAAGTACGAAATGTATTATCACTTCTCAATACATATCCAATGAGCCGAAACACTTTGGAGCTAACTTGTCTGGTTGATGGCCACTTTCCGGTTCTATGATGAGACCAGCTTCAGAGTACCATATTATTGCATTCTTTCCAAAGTTACATAAGTAACGCCAAGTTTTAGCTTAATTGCATGACAGGAAGTGCTTGGATAAACGATGTCTAGTTGCTGGAGGCACATTTGGAAAGCGCTTGAGTATGATGTTTTTTGGGAATTGGGATACCCTTGGACGCTAGAGTGAGGAAACATTGTAATTCAACTAAGTAAGTTCTTGGTACTATAAGGAACGTAGACAGAGGCTAACAAAAAAAATTAATACATTACTTCTATAGTTTATATATTTAGCACGAATTGAACAATATGCCTGCTTTCTGGGCGGCTATACTAGAAATGACAATCAGAAGCTTTTCAAATACATATTCACTTATTTTCTGTTCGAAATTCATTTACCTTTCAAGTAATACCAATTGCCAGTGTTTTTTATAGGCAAATAGGTTGCCTTCTAGTTAAGCAGAGTCCTCACATGAGCTACGCCCCTACGAATAGACGCGCAGAATCATATGAAGTGCTTCTATTCTATGTCTTGAAAGGTTACATGAATCCTACCTTACCCTAATCCGAACATTTACCTAATAGAGGAATAACATTTACAATTGAGGTACGACCTGAGTTATCGGACGCTCCGATATGTGCTTTTAACTTCAGCTGACGTGCACATACGCACTAACAAATCAACGCCGTCATGCTTGAACCTCCTTGGCCAAAACCTCTAAAAAAGGAACAAGGCGTCCTCCCAACACAAACAAGAATGATGCGTCAACTCACATCGACCCGGATGGGGTTTAATCTCAAAAATTCAATCTTGTGCGTTTATCTGGCCAGAGAAGGAAAGGCTGGATCGCATCGAATTTCTAATCCTATTCATAGAGCTTGCACCAGGGTTTATTAATATAAATGCATTTATTTTTTTAAACATCTGACATAAACTGGAGCAATGATGTCAACGCGACATCCTTTGCAAAGGCTTTGCCCCGTTAGCAAAGTCGGTTTCAGTTATGACTATTACTTTAAGAAACCCACTGGGTTATACTAATACCCTGGCTTGTGCCTATGCCTTATTCGCATAACCAATAAACATTTCTTCGATGCGTAGCCAACGTTGCCAGCCTCTTCTTCCCCCTGCGGCTCACAACTCATCAGCACATGCAACGGAAAGAACTAATTTAATTATATATATCGATACTATTTGAAAATGTCGACAAGAAAACTATCGATACATTTTTTCTTACTTTCCCATCCCTATTAACTTCAATGTGTCAAAATTTGATAGTTGTCATTTATATATATGTTTTTTTTTTGACAACGGGCCTCTTCCTATATGGAAACCTTAATAACCTTAACCTTTTCTTATCTATTTAAACCTATCTCTTATTCTACTCTAACATTAAAAGGTTTTAATCTATTTATATGTACTATGTCCCTAAATCGCCTATAACTATTCGGTATGGGCCTTTATACTCTACATAACTATTCCTATCTATGGTCCGGCCTAACTAATCTGTGGCTAATACGGCGCATAGAGTAAAATTAAATTTAATTATGGTGTGAACACTGTGCTTTATTATATTGTTTATGGCATTATGTGTCAAACCAATTCTTATAATGAAAACTATGCTTTACTTTTGTCAAGGTTTTGACACTGTTCTTTTTTGTATTATCTGTGGGACTACGTGTCAAACCATTTCTTACAATGACATCTATGCTTTCAAAGCATTTATTTGCCTTAGGGGCTTATAAGACTTTCCTATTCATTTTTACTGTT
The DNA here is from genome assembly GCA_964057195.1 of Orthosia cruda. Lineage (NCBI taxonomy): Eukaryota > Metazoa > Arthropoda > Insecta > Lepidoptera > Noctuidae > Orthosia > Orthosia cruda. The sequence continues at coordinate 44,523,770 of OZ059831.1, read as the reverse complement.
TCTGACGTAGTCCTTATGGATTTGTATTTGGACTTCGTCAGTAATTTCAAAGGCTAATCTTATTTAGTAAATAAAGACAAGACAGAGGAATATTTAATTTCATGAAAACATATACAGATAAATCATTCAAATAATCAATCGCATTTAGTTTCTTTCGATGCCCAGCGCGCATCGCAAATTCCTTCTAAGTTGGACCGTATTCATTTGCACGACATGAAAAGAAAACATCTATACTTCTATACTAATATTATAAAGAGGTAAAGTTTGTGAGTTTGTGAGTTTGTGAGTTTGTGACGTTGTAAGGGGTAATCTCTGGATCTACTGAACCGATTTTGAAAATTCTTGCACCGGTAGAAAGCTACATTATTCCTGAGTGTCATAGGCTATAAAATATTTTGAAAAAAAATAGAGATCCTTATGAAAATTGCAATAATGTAACCCAAGGTAGCAAAATGTTGTCTGTAAAATACATTATTTGGCGTGCGCTGAGAAAACTATTGATGATAGATACAAATTAGTAGGTAGGGTAGGTAGGATAGGCCGGTTAGGCAGGGTAGGCAGAGTAGGCAGGGTAGGCAGGGTAAGCAGAGTAGGCAGGGTAGGCAGGGTAGGCAGGGTAGGCAGGATAGGCAGGGTAGGCAGGAAAGGCAGGGTAGGCAGGGTAGGCCGGGTAGGCAGGGTAGGCAGGGTAAGCAGAGTAGGCAGGGTAGGCAGGGTAGGCAAGATAGGCAGGGTAGGCAGGAAAGGCAGAGTAGGCAGGGTAAGCAGAGTAGGCAGGGTAGGCAGGGTAGGCAAGATAGGCAGGGTAGGCAGGAAAGGCAGGTTGGGCAGGGTAGGCAGGGTAGGTAGGATAGGCAGGGTAGGCTGGGTAGGCAGGGTAGGCAGGGTAGGCAGGGTAGGCAGGGTAGGCATGGTAAGCAGAGTAGGCAGGGTAGGCAAGGTAGGCAGTGTAGGCATTGTAAGCAGAGTAGGCAGGGTAGGCAGGGTAGGCAGGGTAGGCAGGGTAGGCAGGGTAGGCAGGGTAGGCAGGATAGGCAGGGTAGGCAGGAAAGGCAGGTTAGGCAGGGTAGGCAAGGTAAGCAGAGTAGGCAGGGTAGGCAAGATAGGCAGGGTAGGCAGGAAAGGCAAGATAGGCAGGGTAGGCAGGAAAGGCAGGGTAGGCAGGGTAGGCAGGGTAGGCAGGAAAGGCAGGGTAGGCAGGGTAGGCAGGATGAGCAGGGTAGGCAGGATAGGTAGGGTAGGCAGGGTAGGCTGGGCAGGCAGGGTAGGCATGGTAATCAGAGTAGGCAGGGTAGGCAGGGTAGGCAGGGTAGGCTGGGTAGGCAGGGTAGGCTGGGTAGGCAGGGTAGGCAGGGTAGCCAGGAGTAGGCAGGATAGACAGGATAGGAAGGGTAGGCAGGGTAGGCAGGGTAGGCAGGGTAGGCAGGTTAGGCAGGGTAGGCAGGGCAGGCAGGGTTGGCAGGGTAGCCAGGGTAGGCAGGGAAGGCAGGGTAGGGGCAGGGCAGGCATGGTAGGCAGGATAGGCAAGGTAGGCAGGGTAGCCAGGGTAGGTAGGCAGTTGACGGGAGCGAAGCCCCGAGGGTCAGCTAGTTGGTTAATAAAGCACAGAATATAAGACACAACATTAAATAAATCAGTTTGCATAAATACATTATTTACAAAACTTTATACCTAATCTTCTTTCTATAAAATTTCCATAACTAGCATTTTACGAGTTAGAATTGCTTTTCGCTATACATAGATCTTTGTACAATGTTACATCTAAGGCAAATATGAAGTGATTTTTTCCTTGCAACAATCATAATTATCTTCCTTGAACCAAACCTTGCTCCCCAAGAATTTTTAACAAAATTATTTTGTATTTAATTCGAATCTTTTTTTTATTGATCGCCTTCATTGAATTTATGTTGGCGCAATAAGAACCTTTTCTAAATACTCTTTTCATTTTCGTACGGATCTTCGATTTATTTCTAGAAAAACTTTTCTTAAAGGCTGTCAAAATATTTCTTTTCAAAATGACTTTTATAAAATTTTGTTTTAAGTCAGATTGAGAAATTTCAATATTATTTTCAATTTTATGATTGAAATCAATAGGATTCTTATGCATGTTAATATCCGAGACATATTGGTGTCCCGATGGAACCACAACTAGTCGTTCCGACGAAATCTCATCATTGTTCTCTGCAAGACAAATGGAGTGGAGTCAATTTGACTGGACCGACACATTACTATACCCTCGTCCATGCACTCGCTGTTGGATAGGGAGTCCAACTCGTCGTCAGCCGTGCCGTCCGCGCGCTCGCCCTGGAACACAGACTCCACCTCCAACTGGACATCGACGGGGCCGTCATCTCTGCTTGTCTGGTCACCATCGTCCTCGAACATGCATCTCTCTCCGTTGGTGTCATCGCCATCGCCATCGATTGTGTCGCCTTCTCCGTCAATGTGGTCAACGCTTTTCTCACTGCAGTGAATATTGTTTTGTGTTTGTTCGTCCTTAATCGCGATACTAGAAAATAAATGTGCATTAACATCCTCACACAATGCATCAGGTTGTTTTTTATCTGCTTTTATTTCAGCGATTATGATGCGCTGTTCGCAATAACGATATCTGCGGTGAAATATTGAGAATTCACTCCTCAAGCGATCGCATAACACTGCAAAGTCCATGTCATATTTAAAAATCATACGGTAAAAATAATATGCAGCCCCCTGGAGGAATCCTCCCAATATCAGGCTGTAGTCGCTCTCTCTCCATTCATTTATTTCGGCCACTGACTTGAATTCGGTTAAAAATTCCTCTAGGCAATACCCGTTCGTTCCTGAGTAATAATTATTCATCTTGCTTGCTTTATGCTCAATAACACAAAATTTCACAACCACTTAGCTTTATTCCGACTTTTCCTTATATTTCCATCCGCTTATGAGGAGGGAATGAGAGGTAACCGCACTCTCTGTTATCATTTATCTCGCCTTATGTACGCCGATAGGGCTTCGTGCACTGTATTTCGCCATGCACATGCAAACTTCTGTCTTTAAACACTTTCCTCGTTTTTCATTCACTTTTATGTATACTGTACGCCGTATACACGCGTATTTATTTTGTATTTTTCTTTTTTTACTGGGATAGTTTACTGTACCCGGCGCCTCCACCAAATATAAGGGACGTAGACAAAGGCTAACAAATAAATTAATACATTACTTCTATAGTTTATATATTTAGCACTAATTGAACAATATGCCTGCCTTCTGGGCGGCTATACTAGAAATGACAATCAAAATCTTTTCAAAAATATGTTCACTTATTTTCTGTTCGAAATTCATTTACCTTTCAAGTAATACCAATTGCCTGTGTTTTTTATAGGCAAGTAGGTTGCCTTCTAGTTAAGCAGAGTCCTCACAGTACTTAATAAATAAAAATATTTATTTGACACAAAAAGGTGACACATAACATGATGATGCTAACTCCTAAACTAGGCCTGGGCCTGTATTTTGGACTTGATCATATCACGTTCTTCTTAGTACAGATATTCTATACTTTGGATCATCCCAATAGCTTCATCTCTATGACTTACCGACCTAGGGCTCTAGCCAGGTGTCATTCGATATCAGCATGGCGATGGTCAAAATGCCAAAATGTAAAGGGTTGATCACGTTACATGCCGATAGTGTTTGACATTTCCCATACATTTTTGTCATTTTTCCAGTCGCTATCGCCACGCCTTCAATGATAGAATGTATCTTGTCTAGGGCCTCTTGATAATTTAAAAGTGCCTAAATGGTTTAACTGAAATAACTGATTTGAGTTTGGTTCAGTCAGTCATTGATTTATCGAATTGAGCGATTTTTTTATCAGCATGCTTTATAATCTTATGAGGAAAATGGTAGGTGCATAATGTCCAGTTCTCACAAAACTAAGATCACCCAGAATATTTAATTTCTTAATCCCTGCAGAGAGTAAAGCAGCTGCACGCTTTAGAGCAAGTTTAAACGAGTTTTAGGAAACAGACGATTGATTTATGAAGTTAACTTTGAGATAGTTTAGAGGTTCGCATTTCCTCGATTACCTCGCTGAGATTTCGGGTCTGGGACGCCCCGCGTTTATCTACAAGACCTGTGTCTGTGATAACGTGGTAATAGGAAAAGTACTTTCTTGGAAGTTGCTCGAAAAACTTCGCAGGACTGTGGAAGTTTTGTTCTTGTATAAGTGCCTGTTAAAGTTGTAGTTTAGTCGTTTGTGAACGGTCTCGTCTGGAGGAGGTACACTTATAAATAAACATATCTCATATCTATGTATTTCTTCTACTAGGCAGTATGGCTATGTTCCAGTTAAAAAAACATGGTGTTTATTGGATCTAGCAATTATCACCAGTCTTTTGAACTGTAACGAGAGTAGATACAAGACGCTTACTTTAATACACTTTTTTATGTTTTATTTATTTTAATCTCATAAAATCAGGAACGAGCACATTGCAATCAATCATGAAAAAAATCTGACAACAGCTTGTCTGAGGGCTCTAATAGCTCTAGCAAACTCTAGCCTTACGGAAACTAGCAAAACTGAAAAAAATATAGTCTTCGTAAGACCATAATTAACAGTTTCAACTGTCTCACCGTCAAGTCTTAATACCGTCATTACACTCATCAAATGAGCCACGTCTTACTACCGGTCAGTGGACACCGCCATCTATCGGCGCGCAACGGCAGTTAATCTCGTGCCGGCCATTGGCTGCGACAAATCGCCTCCCTGCTCTGCACTTTGAAAACTTCCTAACGTATAGCTTTCAATTTTACTCATGGTATATTTCTTTGTATGCGAGTGATTACGTCCATGATTTGTGGTGACAATTTGTTATTTCAAAGGCGATTGAATTGATTGGTTGGAGAGTTTGGCTTTGTAAGTTGGAGTAAATATAATATAATCTGGAAAGAGAGTACGAGGCCGGTTGCAACACGTTAGTCTGACCAGGTAAAAGAAGTTACATCATCCAGAAAATTTCAGCGGTTGGTGATGGCAACTTTGGACCAGAGCTAGATTGTCCGCTTAAAGGGACCAATTGGTGAAAAACAAAAGATTCAGGGCCCATTATTTTTACAGATCAATTCATTTGGCAGTCAGTCTTACGAAGGGGTATTATATTACCCAGTAACTGGTTTGTAGAGGTCAGTTAAGCAGTCAGTAAATCTGCCTTGCCTTTTCCCAGATATTGTGGGGTTGACATCCGGTTTAACCGGTTGTAGCTGAATTACGCTGGCATTCAGCTACAACCAGTAAAACTGAAAGTTATACTTATCTTATCTTACTAATATTATAAATGCGAAACACTTTTCACGCGGACAAAACCGCTGGCAGAAGCTAGTCTCACTAATATTATAAATGCGTTAGTTTGGATGGATGTATGTTTGTTACACATTCACGCCAGAATGGCTGAACGGATTTGGACGAAATTTGGCACAGTGGTGGATTATAGTTTGGAATAGCATATAAGATTTTTTATCTCGGTATAATGTTCCCTTGGGATGACAAAACCCTTTCCACGCGGGTGAAGCCGCTGGCAGAAGCTAGTTATATATGATTACCGATTCTACCATGACTGATCCAATAAAATATTGTATTACTATCTTTTATTAGTTTTCTCTTGGAAACAATATGGCAATTATACAAACTAACCATGTAGTTGGACCACGACCCCTTAACGAATAGGTTCACCTTTACAAAACGTTTATACCAACCATTACACACGAACAAAGTACCTACCTTCATTTCCTCCGCCCTTTTTAAATTCTCCCAACATTTTCACCTTACAAAATGAACACGGCTTTTATAGCTTTACAGCTAATGTAAACACTAGCAAGTAATTACTGCTTTTATACTTCAATTATAAAATTAAATCGTATTAGCAACAAGAGCTACTTTATAATATGCAGTACTTGAAAATACGAAGGAAATAAAACTCGAATGTATGAAAGAAAAGAGTTGAATGGAGGCCATAAGTAGTGGGGGCCTAAGTAATGCTGAACCGCAAGCCGTCTCAAGTTCTTTTGTCGACTGCTTTTATGTTTGATGACAATGTTAAATGCTAGAGATTTACTGCTTATAATAAAATTTTACTGTGTGTATTTATTTGCTGGTATTTATTTAAAGCTACAATATTGAAACCACATATAAACATAATTTCAACTAAAGTTAATCTAGAACAAAAGTTCAGGACAGAAACAAATGTCAGTACATTATCACTTATTACTCGTGCAGAATACTCGACATTCAATAGAGCTCTTAAAATAGAACAAATCTACTTCAAAAATAAATTCTTCGAAACTCTGTCGCTGCACGATCGATACAAAAGAACCCTCAAATCATACGGTAACAATACAACTAGACCAAAAACTATTTCCTTGTATAAAACTGATTGGAAATAACAAGGAACTCGAAGCGACAGATATCAAGGAACAATCACTTAATATAGAAGAAGAATCATAAAGTATAATTAAAAATTCTGCCGATAAAAAGTCTATAAAGAATCTCACAAATTGGAAAGTTATTAAATCAAACTATCGAGCTGTAACATCCGCTATACCAACGTACCACCCCGTAGATTTCATTAGACTTAATTGAAAAATAAAAAGAATTCCTTTACTTACATCGCATTCAGTCTTGCCTGCCATCCCGCAGTTTAGTCTACAAATGCTATCGTTTCTTCCTCATCCTTTCCGAATATAAACTCTTCTATTTTATTTCTAAAATCAAATTAGTTTTCAAATTCATAAGGTTCAAATTCTTGGTTCTGCGTAGTAAATCTTACATCCTTTTCGTTAAAAGTCACTTAAACAGTAAGATGGGATTGTTCGATACGATTGTCGACTTTATTTGCTAATAGTAAAATTCTTTTCTGTTTGGGAGTTGGTTTTATAAAAAGATCTTCTAATACCAAGGGGAAAGTTCCCAGTACTAAGTGCATCGAGATCGGTGTACGTGCATCCGCCGACGATGTCAGTTGGAAATTTCTCGTTACCGCAATAATCCACCATCGGGTATAGCATTTTGCAATATTTTACAATTTCACGTGAGCGCTCAGAAGCGGCCGCCGCGCAAAGGAAATACTTTCATACAATTTCTTTGAGCTTGTATATTGTAGTCGGTAACAAAGAGGATTCTTAGCACTTGTCCGTCGTGTTATGTAGTCGAATTGAGTGGAGAGTTACGTGCACTGTGTGGATGGCTCGAATGTTTGTTTTGGTAAGAATTAGAGAACAAGAATGACGGAAATAGTATTGCAGCGGATTAAAACAAGCGTTAGACCACTTAGTGTTTTTTTTTTTTTTTTCTATTAATTTACAGGTGGTTGTAGTTTTGGAATTAAATGTATACCAAAGATATATACATACGCATATAACTTCACGAGACACATAAACTCCACACATATATACTTAGAAGGCTAGGTACCGGTGCAGTTTAAATATTACCAGAAGCTCAGACGTTACGCTCTGTACGTCTCGCACACCTCGTACGCTTCGTACGCCTGGTGCGTGCGCGAATACGATATGAAGGGCCCCTTTGAACTGCCGGTTGCTCGTAGAATGCTACTTTTTTACCTTCCCTTTAGTTTTTGTATTTTAAGTTGGAGTATAATCGTATTTTTTGCACGAGACAGGCAAAAAGTAAACACTGGTGGTAATTGACGTTGACGTTTTTAACAGTAACTGTTTAAACTCGTTATAATTAGGTTCTTGTTCAAGATGGTCACATATACAATAGACTTGTCAACAAAGCTCCAAAAAGGAATATGTAGCTTGAACATAAAAAAATAAAAACATTAGAAGGAAGCCATTGTTGAATATATAGTTCGTGATTGATAACAACAGGGCTTTCTATTGTAATATTCAAGATCCCCAAAAAAAGGATACACGAAATATGAAGTTGAATGCATATGAACACCTTTATTACATGAGGTCGTAAAATGGGTGGGTGCACCTCTGGTTAACCTTTCGGAGAATACAAGCGTGACGTTATGTTATGTATCTGTTACTGTAAAAGCCCGAACTACGGCAAAACCAAAGATAAATCTTACTGGTAAAAATAAACACCGACTTCCGAAAATAAAGTATTTTTCAATACAGTTGTTAAACATGGCGTACTTTCAGAGGCTATAATTATGATTCGAAAATTAAATCTTTCGCATAGGCATCTTTCTATTACGCGGTCGTGACTTTTGTTTACGCGGTCGTGACTTTTGTTTACGAGCTCGATCATTAGTTTTGCAGTTAAGTTTTAAATGTTTTAGTCAATTTAAAAAGTTTAGTAGCAAGGAGTTTTCATACTTAAAATAAAATGGGATTTTATTCGAGGACAAAATGAATGAGTCCGTACGTCTTAGCATAAAATTCTCAAAAGTTTATTAAATGGTTGTTTAATATATTGAATTAACATTTTTAATTTCATTATTTTCACATAAACATTTGTCAAAAATCGAATAGGCTGTATAGGCTGTTTTCGTTGTAAAATTGGTTTCTCTAACTCTGTCTCTATCTCTAACTCTATCTCTAACTCTATCTCTAACTCTATCTCTAACTCTATCTCTAACTCTATCTCTAACTCTATCTCTAACTCTATCTCTAACTCTATCTCTAACTCTATCTCTAACTCTATCTCTAACTCTATCTCTAACTCTATCTCTAACTCTATCTCTATCTCGATCTCTATCTCTAACTCTATCTCTAACTCTATCTCTATCTATAACTCTATCCCTAACTCTATCTCTAACTCTATCTCTAACTCTATCTCTGACTCTATCTCTAACTCTATCTCTAACTCTATCTCTAACTCTATCTCTAACTCTGTCTCTATCTCTTTCTCTATCTCTAATTCTATCTCTTTCTCTATCTCTAACTCTATCTCTAACTCTATCTCTAACTCTATCTCTAACTCTATCTCTAACTCTATCTCTAACTCTATCTCTAACTCTATCTCTAACTCTATCTCTAACTCTAACTCTATCTCTAACTCTATCTCTAACTCTATCTCTAACTCTATCTCTAACTCTATCTCTAACTCTATCTCTAACTCTATCTCTAACTCTATCTCTATCTCTTACTCTATCTCTATCTCTATCTCGATCTCTAACTCTATCTCTAACTCTATCTCTATCTATAACTCTATCCCTAACTCTATCTCTAACTCTATCTCTAACTCTATCTCAAACTCTATCTCTAACTCTATCTCTAACTCTGTCTCTATCTCTATCTCTTTCTCTATCTCTAATTCTATCTCTAACTCTATCTCTAACTCTATCTCTAACTCTATCTCTAACTCTATCTCTAACTCTATCTCTAACTCTATCTCTAACTCTATCTCTATCTCTAACTCTATCTCTAACTCTATCTCTAACTCTATCTCTAACTCTAACTCTATCTCTATCTCTAACTCTATCTCTAACTCTATCTCTAACTCTATCTCTAACTCTATCTCTAACTCTATCTCTAACTCTATCTCTAACTCTATCTCTAACTCTATCTCTAACTCTATCTCTATCTCTATCTCTATCTCTATCTCGATCTCTATCTCGATCTCTAACTCTATCTCTAACTCTATCTCTATTTCGATCTCTATCTCGATCTCTAACTCTATCTCTGTCTCTAACTGTTCTCTATCTCTAACTCTGTTCTCTGCTCCACTGTTTTCAGTATAAAATAAAATAAGCTTTTTAGAGGAGGAATGGTATAAATCGTCGTGTTATGTAGTCGAATTGAGTGGAGAGTTACGTGCACTGTGTGGATGGCTCGAATGTTTGTTTTGGTAAGAATTAGAGAACAAGAATGACGGAAATAGTATTGCAGCGGATTAAAACAAGCGTTAGACCACTTAGTGTTTTTTTTTTTTTTTTCTATTAATTTACAGGTGGTTGTAGTTTTGGAATTAAATGTATACCAAAGATATATACATACGCATATAACTTCACGAGACACATAAACTCCACACATATATACTTAGAAGGCTAGGTACCGGTGCAGTTTAAATATTACCAGAAGCTCAGACGTTACGCTCTGTACGTCTCGCACACCTCGTACGCTTCGTACGCCTGGTGCGTGCGCGAATACGATATGAAGGGCCCCTTTGAACTGCCGGTTGCTCGTAGAATGCTACTTTTTTACCTTCCCTTTAGTTTTTGTATTTTAAGTTGGAGTATAATCGTATTTTTTGCACGAGACAGGCAAAAAGTAAACACTGGTGGTAATTGACGTTGACGTTTTTAACAGTAACTGTTTAAACTCGTTATAATTAGGTTCTTGTTCAAGATGGTCACATATACAATAGACTTGTCAACAAAGCTCCAAAAAGGAATATGTAGCTTGAACATAAAAAAATAAAAACATTAGAAGGAAGCCATTGTTGAATATATAGTTCGTGATTGATAACAACAGGGCTTTCTATTGTAATATTCAAGATCCCCAAAAAAAGGATACACGAAATATGAAGTTGAATGCATATGAACACCTTTATTACATGAGGTCGTAAAATGGGTGGGTGCACCTCTGGTTAACCTTTCGGAGAATACAAGCGTGACGTTATGTTATGTATCTGTTACTGTAAAAGCCCGAACTACGGCAAAACCAAAGATAAATCTTACTGGTAAAAATAAACACCGACTTCCGAAAATAAAGTATTTTTCAATACAGTTGTTAAACATGGCGTACTTTCAGAGGCTATAATTATGATTCGAAAATTAAATCTTTCGCATAGGCATCTTTCTATTACGCGGTCGTGACTTTTGTTTACGCGGTCGTGACTTTTGTTTACGAGCTCGATCATTAGTTTTGCAGTTAAGTTTTAAATGTTTTAGTCAATTTAAAAAGTTTAGTAGCAAGGAGTTTTCATACTTAAAATAAAATGGGATTTTATTCGAGGACAAAATGAATGAGTCCGTACGTCTTAGCATAAAATTCTCAAAAGTTTATTAAATGGTTGTTTAATATATTGAATTAACATTTTTAATTTCATTATTTTCACATAAACATTTGTCAAAAATCGAATAGGCTGTATAGGCTGTTTTCGTTGTAAAATTGGTTTCTCTAACTCTGTCTCTATCTCTAACTCTATCTCTAACTCTATCTCTAACTCTATCTCTAACTCTATCTCTAACTCTATCTCTAACTCTATCTCTAACTCTATCTCTAACTCTATCTCTAACTCTATCTCTAACTCTATCTCTAACTCTATCTCTAACTCTATCTCTAACTCTATCTCTATCTCGATCTCTATCTCTAACTCTATCTCTAACTCTATCTCTATCTATAACTCTATCCCTAACTCTATCTCTAACTCTATCTCTAACTCTATCTCTGACTCTATCTCTAACTCTATCTCTAACTCTATCTCTAACTCTATCTCTAACTCTGTCTCTATCTCTTTCTCTATCTCTAATTCTATCTCTTTCTCTATCTCTAACTCTATCTCTAACTCTATCTCTAACTCTATCTCTAACTCTATCTCTAACTCTATCTCTAACTCTATCTCTAACTCTATCTCTAACTCTATCTCTAACTCTAACTCTATCTCTAACTCTATCTCTAACTCTATCTCTAACTCTATCTCTAACTCTATCTCTAACTCTATCTCTAACTCTATCTCTAACTCTATCTCTATCTCTTACTCTATCTCTATCTCTATCTCGATCTCTAACTCTATCTCTAACTCTATCTCTATCTATAACTCTATCCCTAACTCTATCTCTAACTCTATCTCTAACTCTATCTCAAACTCTATCTCTAACTCTATCTCTAACTCTGTCTCTATCTCTATCTCTTTCTCTATCTCTAATTCTATCTCTAACTCTATCTCTAACTCTATCTCTAACTCTATCTCTAACTCTATCTCTAACTCTATCTCTAACTCTATCTCTAACTCTATCTCTATCTCTAACTCTATCTCTAACTCTATCTCTAACTCTATCTCTAACTCTAACTCTATCTCTATCTCTAACTCTATCTCTAACTCTATCTCTAACTCTATCTCTAACTCTATCTCTAACTCTATCTCTAACTCTATCTCTAACTCTATCTCTAACTCTATCTCTAACTCTATCTCTATCTCTATCTCTATCTCTATCTCGATCTCTATCTCGATCTCTAACTCTATCTCTAACTCTATCTCTATTTCGATCTCTATCTCGATCTCTAACTCTATCTCTGTCTCTAACTGTTCTCTATCTCTAACTCTGTTCTCTGCTCCACTGTTTTCAGTATAAAATAAAATAAGCTTTTTAGAGGAGGAATGGTATAAATTTATTTTTTTTGTGTGATAAATTATATCTTTTTATTAATATGAGTTCAAGTACAAGTGATGAAATGGAATTAACTCCACCCGATATTTTATCTGAGGCAAACACTGCGCAAGATGAAATTTTGCCTCCCTTATCTCGAGAAAGATATAATGGCGACTAACGTTAATTTTATTTTATGGAAAAATAAAATTTAATTCTTTGACTTGTTTTTACTATTTCCCACAATTGTATTGAAAAACGTCGTGTGATACACGGGTGTGTAGGTTATTGCAAACTCGTGTCATTAAAAACCCTCGCCTTCGGCTCGGGCTTGTTAATGACAGCTCGTTTGCAATAACCTACTTTCCACCCTTGTATCACAATGTACTATTTTCGGTAAAGTAGTTGTTGGTACCTTATATTACCATGAGACTACGCATTTTAAGGATACCTTAAAACTACTCGTCAGATCTTATTAAATGGGACCACATGGCACCAGCTTTCAAATAAAAAATAATAGTGAAAATCGGTTCATATTTGGCGGAGTAATCGCGTAACAAACATACAAAACATACAGTCGAATTAAGATGATCCTTCTTTTTGAAGTCGGTTGAAAAATCCTCAAATCGAAGACGTTGTAAGTTGTAAGGCCCACCCGCGGTAACAACTAAAACAAGCAAACTTAACAAGCTAACACCCAAAGGAGCAGTTCCAAGGAATAACATAATCTCAAGTCATAAGCAATAATAATAGACAAGCAATAAATAAAGTTTTGATGACGAATCCCGTGTTTACGGCGCTCTCGCTCCGAACACAATATAATACTAATCCCAAACGACTTCGCAGATATGTTTACACAACTTATGATACTATAAAGTGGTCAAGTATCTTAGAGAAATCTTCCAACAGACCTTATTCTTTGTTCATGAAATTGCTTTACAATTTGCTGATGCTTGTTACTCTTTATTATTGTGTACAAGTGGGAATACAAAAATATAATGTTGAGAATTTTATTGAAATGTCTGCAACTGATTCAATTTTTTATTCCAATGTAAGGTACTACTATGTGGTTCTAAAGTATTATTTGAATAGCTTCAATAACGTTAAAAATATTTGTTAAATTGAGTGAGAAGTGATGATATGAAAGACTAGCTTCTGCCAGCGGCTTCGCCCGCGTGTTTGTCGGCAATTATCTTGAGGGAACATATTCCCGAGATAAAAAATATCCTATGTGCTATTTCTGACTATAATCTACCTTTTTGTAAAATTTCATCCAGATCCGTGCAGCCATTTGAGCATGAAGAAGTAACAAACATACAAACACACAAAGGTGAGAGTTTATGAGTGTGCGCACTAATAAACTCTCACCTTTATAATATTAAGTGTGAAAAGTGAATCAGTGATAGTGTGACGATGGATAAGATGGATTTGAAGAAAACTCGTCAGCGCTATCTCCAAGTAACATGTGACAGCGGCAGAAAAATATAAATTATGTTAAAACATTTGACTTTCTTAAAAACCGTAACCAAATAAACAAAATCCATATAAAAACATAAACAAAATTACCAACATAATGACAAAACAAAACACAACACACATAACTCAACACATCCCGATACAAAACCCGTACAAAAGGACCAAAATACATCCTCCATAATTACATATAGGGGTAAACATACTGAACATAGAAAGCCATACAAACAGGCTTCGTCTCGCTTCATATCGTAAGATAGAGCCTCCCGGCTGTTACTGAAAAGCGATATTGAAATCCCTGGAGGGCTGTGAGTGCGCCGTCGAAACATTGTTTCAGATTCAGGTGTCAAATTTTCCATTGTCTTGTCAGGAAATATGAAATAAGCTCGGTAGGCGCGGAGCAAGAGCTGTTTGGGGTAGGTTATGACCGTGTGTTTTTGTATTTGGGAAAATTTTCTATATTATATTTAGAATGTTTAGAGATGTTGGACTTAATTTTTTTTTGGTATTTGTTTTGTCAACATTTTAACCATAATTTTCATTATCACCATGACTAAATGCCAATGCCGTTATTATTTTGTCTTTATTTCAATTAATTTGGTGTCGTCGCAACATATATGTATTTTCCTTTATTTTTACAAATAGAGAATGGGAATTTCAACAAATGAAGTCATCTCATTCGTAGTGGTCAAGTGCGAGCATACCGTTAAATAAATAAAAAGGTGATGTATTCCTAAGCAGAGTACAAACATTCCTAAATTCCTAATGCAGATTTTTGTATATATTTAGGAATTGAAAAATGAAGCTACACAACCTGGCTATAAAAAAACCATTCATTTCAAAATATGAAATAATATCTCTTTACTTTTATATCGTAAAATTTCACATTATTTTTCTAAACTCAGTGGGATATTATTTCATTTTGCAATACATTTGTGAAAGAAAATTGAAACAAATATCACATTACAACATACATTTCGCATAAGAACGAGAAATATGACCCTCCCAGGAGATATAAAAAAATAGAAATGCGAGCTCCGAGTCTACACTACCCACAAAATGCCTGCAACGACTTTTATTTAACGCATCATTATTCCTTAATGTTCTGATATCGCGAGATTTCTGCCTCAAGGCAACAGAAATTACACAAAATTGCAGCTCACAGGGATATCTTACAAAGCTCCCAACAGAAGTCAAAAAGAGCACTAGCACACTTTTATTTGAAAAAAAGTATCCACGGTTGAGACAAAGACGCACTACACATTCGCGCTCCCCTCTCTCCCACTCAATTGTCCTTACATCTTACATTTCTGCATCATATTCCGTCGCAATGAAAAGTAAAAACATTGCAGATAGAACTTTTCTCTTTCTAATTCGAACCTTAAGTTTGGTGGTTTAGAATTGAGTTTTGAACGAGGTGATAATTCAGTAAATTCAGATGCAGGGAAAGACGAGAGTGGCTGAATTGAGGTGGAAGCCAAAGTGCGGAATAAAAGTGACGAGCTAGACTCCAATGGAATAAAGTGAGCGTTGCTGGCGAATTGGCGGCAAGTCGTTTCATTGCTCTGTTGATTGTGCCATCGATTATAACGTTCATATTTTATTTTCTGAAGGGAATTATGAGTTTTTTTCTGCTGGAATGAATTTAAGGAGATGCTCTTCAGATTAAGTAGAGACAGGAATAGAGGTAGCTTTCAAAACATAGTTACAAGAAAATCTAATAAAAACAAGAGCAGCTGTATATATCTGTTTAAACCACAGATATAAATATAACTAGATGATGCTATTGTATGTACTTCGCGTGTCAAAAAACGGAGTAGAATTACGATCAATGATCGTAATTTGAGCTTTTCATTTAGCATTATAGGCACCGGAAATCCACCGAAATCAAGAAAAAAGCCTTTTTATGGTGCTATATTGAGCTGTAGAGACTGAATAGAAAAAGTTGGCTGAGGCATTGGAAATGTTTTCTTGCATCGACAAATAAATTTGTTTTTAAATTGTGTGTGAAAAAGTAGCACGCTTGGTTATCATACAGGACTTGCGTTATCTAGTTAGATTTATATCTGTTGTTTAAACCATGTAGCAATGCGCTTTTTAATAGAAGATGAACTGGTCAGTCATTATGCCAATATTCGTTACGGCTATTAGCGTAACAGCAGATGGTTCTTAACATCTCAAGAGACTTCATTTGAGCGTCGGGCTCAAAAGCTTGATGCAAAGCTTTGTGGTACGGCAGCGCAGACTGTAGTTATATCTAAACAAATTATTGGTACATAATTGTATTCAGGGGTAAAATCTTTGATTGCTTGTCTTTTATATTTGTTAAAGATAATTTCAGGGAGCCCAGATTTAAGGCTCTAGACAAAGTGTCATTCTATCAGCGACGGTTATGGTCAAAATGTAAAGGATACATCACTTGACATTTTGATAGCGATTGGCATTCTCATACCACGGGAAAAATTTGATTCAAAATAAGCATCACCTGATGGCGCGATATGCATCGATGTGTTGTTGAATTGTGTGTAAAATTATCATTTTCTAGAATTGATCATATAAATTGTATGTTCTTATTTAATCAACTCTCATAAGCACAAAATTATGGAATATTGGGCTCTTAATCGCATTCCATCATTTGAACGAATCGTTTAAAATTGATTCCAATAGATGGCGCAGTTATAAATTTCTGAGGCATGCTACTCGATTTTTTTTTATTGTATTGTTCACATTTTGGTACAATGAAACTGTAAAAACGTGCAAAACATACAATAAAACAAATCGTCAATGTATTTAAAAAAACAGTCACCAACCGAGTAAACCCTTTTACTTGCAATTCGCTGCAGACCATCTATAGCCGTGGAACGGAACCGAACGCGATCGCTTTACTTATAAAAATAGTCAGTTTAGTCGGATGAAAAACGCTAGAACTTTTCACGGCACGGTTTCTTTGTATGGTATGGGATGAGGCATCTGCATTCTAGTATTGTATTATCTGTGCCCATACATATTAATCATATAAATCGTGATCGCGACACTTTCGCTGACAGAATGTAAAATATCTAGTCTCTAATCAGAAGACTACTAACCGAGCATTTTTCCTTGATAAGTAGTCTTCGTGATTACGAAGACTACTTATCAAGGAAAAATGCTCGGTTTCTATGACATAGGCCACGGGAAAAAGTTATTATATTATAATTACGAAACTACACACTACAAGGCTTTAGTTATTACCTATTATGGCGCAATAACATAAGCGTACTTAATCACACTATAAGCGCACCAAACAGGGAATATAATTGTTAATGCCGTTGTTCCGCGGGTCCTTAATGTACGCGCGCCGCAATCCTCATTACCGGGAATCCGGTTATATTCCGGTGCAATGTGTTCCCGGGAAAATATGAACAATTTGTCCCCGGACGATTACAGTTATGTGTAGCACTATACGAGTATTTGAACAATAGCTGCGAGTTTGTTATTGATATTATTTACGAGTCTGTTGGCTTGGAGTTGGTTTGTTTTTGGTTAAATACTTAGTTTTGTAGTTGATATTTTTCTAATGTTGTGGCGCTTAAAGGAGGCCTGTGTCCAGTGGTTGTCGTTTTTTGGCTGAAATGATATGATGATCATCAAAACAAAACTGAAACGATCGAAACAACAATGAGAGCACTGAAAACTGCTGTAACGAAGGGTAAGGCAAACTGGTGTCTCCATACATCAATATACAAAAATTTTACTTTTCGTAGTAAATTTTATAAGTTGGTCGACTATTACTAGTAAACATGTGAAGCCCACTTAGCTGTGATACTTTCCCTTTTAATTTCGTTGTATATATTTGAATTTTATATTTGTATATATTTATATTTGTATATATTTGAATTTTTTCACATATCCAAAAGCAACCATTCAGCTGGAAGGGGAGGGAAGACACTTGAGTATCAAAAAATAGCCATTCACAGCTTAATTGTTCACAAACGGTTCCTGAATCGAAAAATGGTTTTCACAGACCCGTAAATATTTTAAAGGCCTATCCAACGATATCCCACACTATGGGATAGAAGAGAAAAAAATATCCCCACTTAACGTGTACAGGAGATACCCTATTGTTTTTTTACCACTTTTTCGGCGTAATTAACAAGTATATCTATGTCAAATTATAGCTTTTTAAGAGTACTAAGAGTCTCTTAGCTAAGCTGCAGACGGACGGATGGACGGACGGGCGGACGGACAGACGGACTTGATGAATCTGTATGGGTTTCTTAGTAACACATTTTATTTGTTATATAAGAATCATTGTTAAGGGGAAATTAGTTACCTAGTTCGTAGCTGAGATACACCGTCTTCCATTCCTTTTTTTTTGATGCTTCATTTTTTTCATCTCATCGCTAGATTGTAGAACCACATAGAAACTAATGGGGTAATAATTTCATCCTGAAAACATTCATTTCAATAAAATAAATTGAAATCACTACACATTTATCCTCAGACATCTTGTTTGCGTTGTTTTGTTTTGACAGATTGACAGCTGACGTTTGCGTGCGTTCCGATACATGCAAATTCAGCCCAAATTGTGTTTTGGACGTATTGTATATTTGAAATAATTTTTATGAGTCAACGATCGGGTTCAATTCTAGTTTTGTTTTACGATTACAGGAAAATATTGTCTCGATTTTATTTGTGTGTCAATTAGGGGAATGCATTTATTTCATTTATAGTTTAGCATAGAATGTTCTAATACGGCCTTATCATTGAACTGAATTGGAGCGGCGTGGTGTGTTTTGAATTGTCAATCGAGATGTCATTTATTAATAATCTTTAAAAAGAATTTAGTTATAAATTAGACTATTGAGACTTGGTAGGGTGTGTTTTGGACCTAGGATGATGTATTTCACTAAAATCACATGGAGCAATTAACCAATTGCTCCATGTGATTTCATCAACAATTAAAATTCTTGAAATGGTTATTTCAAATTAGTTATATTATTTAGATTTTTGTGCGAGGTATAAATAACGCAACTTTTTGCCTGTCTAGAGAGGCTGTGGTTTTTCTTCTTGGCAGCAAGGATTTGGTCAGGGACCGGTCCGGCTAGCCGCGTGCTTTTTGGGGTGTAGCCCTGACAAATTGATTGACTGAGGTGCTGATAGTTGCTGTGAGAGTAGCCGGTTTTGCTTTGGGACGCGTGAATGCGTCCCGGCGACCAAAAGGGCTGCTTGGGTGTTGGTGTGTGAGCATTGTCACTTGGTCCACGTGTACCGTGTGCCGGCGATCTGGGTGCTGTTTGTTGCTGCTGTGATCTTTGCGTGGACTGTGTTCCCACACGGGGCTCATTTTTCGTCCACGGTAACTTGCCTTGCTTAAAAGAATGACCTCGTGGCCGTCGTCCAACCTTTCGTAGAGAATTTGTGATTTAATTTGCCGGTTTCTTTCAGAACAACGTGGTGTAGAGTTGACATTGGGCCAACTCACCTCCCCGACTGGATTTTCTTCCTCCGACAGGTACTTTTTTTCTTTGGTTGGTATTTTGTTTCTTGGGTGGAGGCCCATATATTTTAATTTAAAGCTGGCCTAGCATTTGTGGGTGTCTGTGGACAGGCTTTTCCTTAATCATGGTTCCATATATATCAGGAATGGTTAGGGCTCTGTTGTTTCATGCTGTGATGAATGAGTAGTATGGACATGATGTTCCCCGGATTATAATATTCTTGTAGGTTGTGCCAATCTCTATGAAGAGTTTTGGATGGCCCTTAATTATGTTTGCCTATGTAAAACTAACTAACTAATAACTTCTGGAGGTGTTTGGTTGGGGCCGACTGTCCGGCTTATACCAATTGTTCGGCTAAGGCTGAGGTGGTCCATCCGAGGCAGGGCTTCGAGGTGTGAAGTTGGCTGGCTGCCCTGCGAGTCCTGCGACCCTTTCGAGCGACAGGCATTCCGTTTTAACTATTTTTTCTTCCACCCTCAATGTGAAAATTATGAAATAAATATTCCATTTATAAATTTGACCAGCCAACTGCAACCAAAAACCCTATATAACCTTAACATATACTTTTATTGTGACGTTTTTCGGAGAGATTTGCAAAATAAACCACTTGTTTATTGGGATCTTGCGGTTTATTTATCCCGAACCGATCTTACGTTACATCTTGTAGACTACGGAACTCTTACCCGACTGCGGAAGGAGGGTAATGTATTTATCAGTCTATATATGTATGTATGTAAGTATGTATGTATGTTTGTTCCTATGTGGCGTTCTAGAGACCAAACGCGTAGGCCAATTTTGATGTTTCTTACGTCTTTCGATTCGTCTTAACCCTGCGAGTGTCACTGGCGACAGTAAAATTGGAAAATAAAAAATGGCGGATTTTGGGCGCCATATTGTAGGGCACCACATTTCTTTTTTCCTTCCAAACTCATCCTGTGGGGTATTAAAATAAAGGGTTTTAAGACCTGATTTCAAAAATATATGACACTTATATGTTTAAAAGTACCTAATATTAAACTAAAAAGTTATAAATAAAAAAAGTTTATTAAAAAAATCAAAAATCCTGACTGCTTAAAAAGCGAACTAAATAGACGTATACAAGAAAAAAATCATGCTGTGCCGTCGGAGGATACATCTCGTTTTCATACAGCATTTTTTACTTTTTTTTTGTTTTTTAAAAACATTGCCCCCACACTACGAATTTCTCCTGTATCGTGGGTGCGTTTACAAACATATAAACTCACATACACAAACACCCAGAGCCGGAACAACTATTTGTACATACAGATATTTGTCCCGTGCGGGAATCGAACCCGCGACACGCAGCACAGCAGTCAATCGCTCAACCACTACGCCAACCGTGCGCCCATCACGCGGACATGTAACCTCCGACTGCACAGCATGATTTTCTTCTTGTTTACGCCTTTTTAGTTCGCTTTTTAAGCAGAAAGGTTTTTTGTTTTTTTTTTACTTTTATAAATGCTCATGCATACTGCGGCACTACGCGGAGATAGGGCAGTTATGTGAGACTCCAACCCATTAAGACTCCTGTGCCGATTATGGCGGGAACACGGGCACGCGTTAGCACTCACCGCGAATCCGCCTTGCGATGTTGCCTTTGTTACCAAGCGGCACCGCAACCTCCTTGTTGGCCGCTAGGTCAACGGCTTAATCGGCAAAAATCCTGACGAGTGGCCCCTCCTCGGGTTCCGGCTTCACCGTGGGTGACCAAACCACGGCTACAGAGCCCCTGCCTCGACTATGCGGGCATCCACCGGGGAGGGGAGGACTGCGGAGCCCTAAAAACTGCTAATGCGGATTTAGAGTAAAGAAAGAGATAAGGCCTAAGGCATTTTCTACTCAAAATGAACTTTAATATTCTGTAAAGATCAAGAAACATTTTTTTTAATGTTTTTTTAGGTAACCAACAGCGATACATAAAAATATTTTACAAAATATGCGTTTTACAATTTGTATGGCCAATTATAGGTCTCCCTGTGTAACTGGGGTAAATGTATAATACATGCGAACGAACTAATGCCATAAATTTAAATTAAAAGATGCAATACAATCAAAATACAATCCAAATTTACATAAGGTTAAGTTATATCACAATTTTGAAAAGGTTAAAACAAACAAAAAAAGGTTGAATAACAGAAGACAGGAGAAGATAGTAGGAGAAGAAGACAGACGGTTGACTGTCACTAGTCTCCTTATATAGCCTTTACTATTCTTTTCTTGAATGTAGGCTTATTACAGTTAAATATATCAACTTCTGAGAATTCCGAGTTATAAATTCAAGTGTTATTGTCGGGTTAATTATAACGATGACCCATAAAACCAAGAAAGAAAGCAGAAAACATTAGCGGCACATGTAACCTCCACAAACACAAGCGCTTAGACCACAACTGATCGAAAATCAAAAACAGATCGCTTTCAAACCAAACATGACACATACGATCAACTAAACACAATAGCACATTAAAATTCGTGAACAGAATCACCGCGGCCCAGCGGTAACCAGCCCACTTTATATTCAGCGGAATCGATTGCCGCTGTAAAAGACTCTTTGAGTATTGAACAGAATTAGAATTTAAAATATATTGATTCCCTCATGAAATGGTGGGAGCTCCGATGAAATATTAAATGAGTGGCGTTTTTTCTGCGATTGGCCGCGAGCAGCTGAGGCGGCAGTAAAAACGATACGTGACTACTTTGAAGACTGGCAACTGTTCTGTTGGTTTAGTCTTATGGTATAAAGTTGGCTTGATTGTTTAACGTGTGCGATGGATATGTTTGTTTAGGGTTTTTTTAAATGACGTGGGTTCTAGTACTTAATAAGATAACTAGCGACCCACCCCGGGTTTGCCCGTGATAAATTATATACAAAAACTTGCCTTGTTTCCACTCTTTCTATTGGTGTAAAGTGCATGAAAATTTGTTTAGTTTTTTTTTGAGTTTATCGCGAACAAACGCGGCGGGACTTTGTTTTATAATATGTAGTAATGTGATGATAGATAAAATGTGAAGGTATGGCAATATATCTAAATGCTTCTAAATAGATAGCCTCGTTAAGTAGTCGTAAGTGCTACTGCTTAGATACCCGGGTCGGGCAAAGTGTTATTGGGTTTTTCCATCTGGAATTTCTTAGCCCGGAGTCTAGATTTGTATCCGGTTGATGGCAATGGTCTATATAAAGAATGAAAAGAATATAAAAAATATTTTACAATGCATGTCCTCGAAAATAGCGTTTTCCAAGCAGCCAAACTGTGCAGAAAGTATCACTTTTTTCACTAGTGCTTTTTACCTTTCTGTATTTTTTTTATTTTTATCTCCAACGTCAGCCCGACGCATAGAGTTTTTATTATTTGAGAAAAGTTTTACAAATTAAGTACAGATTATCATTCATAAAATCATAAAAGGTAAAATATAACTAATACTTCATTAAAGGTGATTTTAATTACTCTAGATTTAGATTCGATCAATAAATTAATTTTAACTATTCATTAAATGGTTGGAAGAACGCGAATATTCCCGATAGACCACTTGGTTGGCCACCACTAGGGGACAGCGACACGGATTTTTAATTATTCTCGTTGTCATTCACTGGGGTTAGTGACACAGAATTTTAATCATTCCCTATGGCCACCGCTGGGAGACAATGTTACAATATGTTTCACTTAAATATAAAAAAAAAATCATCATCCTATTACTTATTAAAGGTGTGATTGCTTGTTTTTTTTATTAAATTGTATAATTAACCGACATAAAATTTTCACAGCAATAACAGACTTCTACAGACTATACTTCGGGATGAATAATTAAAAAATCCGTGTCGCTGTCCTCCACTGGTGGACAGCGGGAATATTTTTTTAAAGTTTTCCCGCTGTCCCCCAGTGGTTGCCAACCAAGTGGTGGACATCGGGAAGAACGTACATACTTTTTGCGTTACGACATGACAGCTGCTTGCACATGCGCAGTAGATATGCCCGAGGAACTATTAGTTAATCCGTGGATATGCTGAGCGCGCTTGAATAAGCCCGCCATTTTATTAATTTCTTGCTTGGTTCAGATATGTTTTTTATTTCCTCGCACAATGCATAGTAAAATGTTGTATGATACACGTACGTAAGATGATTCCCGACTCGTGTTGATTTATTCACTCACTCGCTTCGCTCAATGCCACTCATCGGGCATCATCTACCTTCCGCACTTGTAGCATAAATAAATATATACACAGACATGGGACCTAAGGCTTAGCACGCACTGCGTTTTTTATTCGCGCGAATTTTTTTCCGCGCATCTGTGGCCTATGGAATTGTATGAAGCTGCACGTACTGCGGAAAAAAAATCGCGCTCAAATAGTACTAAAAAATTCGCGCGGAAAATAATTCGCGCGAATATAAATCGCAGTGCGTGCTATGCCTAAACATAACTGGCGGAATGTGGGTGTACTATAGGTGCACCTCTGCCAAGCTTTCGAAGAATACAGGCGTGATGTGTGTAGGTTATGAACTAAGTGGTTTAGTAGAATGAGAAAAAATACAATACAAACACTTCCATTTCATGTCAATCAAGATAAACTATAACGAAGAATGTCACTCTGTCTAGACCAGACTGAGTGATATTGTATCAGCGATAACGATTGACGAAAATTCCAAAATAGGTACCTTTATGGAACTGACAAGCCCTGCCGAAACTTGACGTGGTAAATTCAAGGACAAAACTGAATTGCAACACAATTTATTATCTTATTATTATTTCTGCCCCTCGGGTTCGCCCGTGAAATAGTGTAGTAATTATTATCCCGAAGGAACATTATACCGGAATAAATAATAGCATATGTGCTATACCAGACTATAATCTATCTCTGTGCTAAATTTATTCCAGATCCGTTCAGCTGTTCTGGAGTGATTGAGTAACAAACTTCCATACTCCAAACTCATCCAAACTTTCGTATTTATAATATTAGTATCAATTTTATCCACAAGAGTGCCATTCTCAAAACAAAAATGATTTGAATTCTTCTAGATTATCGAAAAGAGAAGTTTTTGAAGTATTTTTAATTAGATTGAGACTATCACAATTAATCGACGCTAGAACTTTACTGCACACATTTTCACCGTATATTCATCATCGGTACCCCGCGCACACTCGACCACAATAGGTCACGCGTTGCCTTGTCGTGGGTGCTGCATCGCGCGTGAGGTGTATGGGAGATTATTATACTTTACTAGGTTCTGCCTGCGACCTTCCCGAATGAAATTATAGAACTAGCTAGACCCAAGGGCAATAAACTGGGAGTATATTCACTCGGGATTTTTCGTATTAAAAAGTATAAGTCTTAATTAAGACATGATCTACCCGTGTGCCAAGCTTCATTAAAATCCGTTCAGCCAATGAAACCTCAAAACGACAAAGAGAGACCGACAGACAGTTTAAGATGTTTTATTATTGTCTATAGGCTCGCGCTTGACCACTATCATACCTGATGGTGATGATGTGGTCGACGATGAAGCACGCTTGTCTAGAAGTAACCTATTCACTCTTGACTTTAAAACCTAGATTGTAGCTATCGGGAAACTCAGACTCCAGCAGGGAATTCCAATCCTTAGTTAGAGTTACTTTCACATTCATAAGTATACTGCGCCAGGCAGGCATGAGCTTTTCTCTAATGAAGTAAAACAATAAGATCTAACAATATAACAACACAAAGGATATAACATACATGACATTTACGAGTTGGTATCAGACTGGGACTTTTCATCAGTTGGGATGGGTCATAACTTTGTTGCCTCGGCCTGTTTTTAATTAATGATTGCATTTTTTATGCATTTGCAGACGTGCACGTCTTTTTACACCGTTCTCACATAATTATAAGTAATTTTCCAACAAGAATGTTGTAACCAAATACCAGTAATTAAAACTTATTGATGGAAAAGAGTGTTCGTGGAGTTTCTTGCACATTCTTCTCCATAGCGACCTACTGACGCTTGCGAAATGAAAATATGAATCTAGTTGCACATGCAACTAGATTCATATTTTTTTGTTTGACAATTCAAAAGTACCTAAATGGTTTATTAGAATTAAACTATTTTGATTTGATTTGACTGATTCATAGAATTCAAAGGCACCAATGTACCTATGTTGTCCTTTTGCATTTCCGATGATAGAAAAGATCTGAATGTAGTAGTTTTACTGTATTTTGCTGGGCTGATTTTGGGAAATACGTAATAGGGATGTTAACGGAAAATTAGTTTTTTGTCCACGTTTGAACACGTATTTTTTTTCATTTGAACGTAAACAAAAAGTGACGACGATATAATGACTTGAAATATCGTGTGACGTCACGCCGTTAGTACACTTTATACTGACATAGTGACGTCTCAAGCCCCCACTCCAGGACTTTGATGCGCTTTATCTTTATCTCTAATAATATCACTGTCCGTCAGTTCCGTCATTAGAATTACCACTTTTGTTCCAGGAACCATCCCTATTCGAAGTCTGAATTTGTATCCAAGGTGACATGGAATAAAAACGTAGTTTGCGAAATAGAATCATGAGTGGTTGAGTAAAGGCCTCCTCTCTTTCATCTGATTCAGCGTATCCGTTTTGTTTTTATTATAACCCTATATTGTTCCACTACTGTGCAAAGGTTTTGCCTGTACCCTTCCAATGTTTCCGATCTTTCGGCTTCTCTGGCCAATCTCCTGTAAACGCGGCTAAGTCTTTACGCTAGCGTTTCCTAGGTAGGCTTATCTTGGCGGCGACGCCTGTCTTCTATCTTCCACCGCGTGGTAACTCTGGCCCATCTGTCGTGGTGCATTCTACATATATTACCCACCCAATCCATTTCAGACCTCTTGAATTAACCAAACATAAAAAAAAAAACTAATCAATCCAACCCACTGAAAATCCTGACAATTCCCATGATGAATTAAAAATAAGCCAAATACGAGATAAAGTTTAGAAGCGACATAAGTTATTCAAAGCCACACAGAGCGAAGCGGCAAAGTGTCGGTCTGCAAGGCCTAAGTTCTAAAGTAGTTCCTAAGTTTCTCCTAGCAACCCTACCTCTGAGTAATAGGTATTTAGATATAATATGCAAGGCTAATACCTTTGTGGGAAGTACTATGTCTTTCATGTTTCTCTTAACGGATGTTAATGGTTTTTTGGGACGAAGAGCCTTAACGTGGCTTGCGGTAGGAGTTGTGTGGTAGCTTAGAAATAGTCATTTGCGTCGCGGAAATGCTTTATGCCCTCTCTCGAGACGTTCGTTTCCGTCTGGCGTAGTTCGGATAATAATATTACATCATGTGTTACACGTTTATCTGTTATAGTATAACGAGATTGAAATTATATAAAAAATAAAAAACAACTGCTTCAGAGGCGAACTAAAAAGAAGAAAATCAGTCGGAGGATACATCATTATTCACGAGAAGATTGATTGAAACCATATGTATCCTCCGACTGATTTTCCTCTTGTGTACATCTTTTTAGTTCGCTTCTTAATCAGTTGTTTTATTTGAAGATACTCCTGTGATAAAATGTTCTAATCCAGGATATTATGGTCTATTCGTTTACCAAATTTCATTTAAAACAATCATATTGGAGATAAGTCAAGCAGATATTGTTTAGTAAATTGATTGTTTAGTGAACTGATTGTGCCATAACTCTCATAACTCTTAGTATTAAGGTTTATGTGTGATATATTTAGACTGAAAATGATATTCATGATGTAAGATTTCGCTAATATTTTGTTTGTTTTTTCCTTTGTCCAATTAATATGGCCATGTTTGCATGTTTACATACTTTTAACTGTGATTTAATGTGATTAATGAGTCTTCAATCCACTTGATCACTAATAGCTGCACTTGTGTGTAGCTAATTAACTTAATCTAACCTAGCTTTCTCCATGCCGTGAAACTCTGTTATTGGCTTAAGAGATAATTGTCATCATCTCGCTGTCACTGTGCAGTGTGTGTTTACCAAGATGCTGGTTACGTTGATACAACTGCACTGGGCTGTTCATTAACAGTGAGGTGAACATTTATTCATGTAAACTAGTAATAAGCTGTTGAGTTTCCAAATAAATAAATTCATCCAAACCCGTTCAGTCGTTGAAGAGTGATTTACTATTTGGGTCCAGATACATAAAATGTATTATATTACAGGATATAATGGCGCTAGGATAGCAACATTACAATACTCTTGTCCAGAGAACTTACTCTGTCGTGTCAAAACTATCGTGGTTCGTGTGAGAGAGATGGAGCTATAAAGGACACACTACACAGGAGGCACTATCCCTTTTTGACATCGTAATCATGATGGCTTTGACACGTTATAGTATGACCCCAGATATAGCTTAGAAAAGCAATGGTACAGCTATAGATACTGAATTGATTATACCATCAAATATTTAACAAATATCTAATATTGTGATCATAGATATTTTGTGCCATAGGTATAGGTATGCGTTTTCTTATTCCTCACACTGAACTGAGAAGATTTGGACTTTACCTACTTATTTCCTCCTTATCTTTGCTTTATTTCCTTTAGTAGGTCTCTTACAATAATGCCATTCCCGTGAAACAGTCCTAATTAAGACAAAAAGCTTTGACTTCGAGACTAATTAAGTAAATAGATATCCGGCTTTTTTGTGCTTTTTACAAGACGTTTGAGGATTTTTTTTATAGCAGGAAGAGATTTCAGGATCAATCACAAAACAAAAGACTTTTGTTAAGTGTTGAAGATTTCCTAAACTAAATATTCCAAGTTCCTACATGTTTAAATCATAGACCAACCATTTTATATGCCGTCATTTGCTTTTTATAAATATATTTTGGTGAAGGTCTGATGAAGAAATTTAAAGTTAGACAACAGAACTCTTCAGTACATAACGCCCAATCTCTCAGGATTGCTGCAACCGCATGTCTGTTTATTGTTTACACCATTTCATTTCATTTCACGAAGGCACACAAATGGAACTCCATAACTTTCATTGAGATATTAGGGGCAATTATAGGTACCTTACTATCTATGAATTTTGCCCACTAGGTAATTAACCATAACTAAAAAGTGAAAATAATAAACCTTTTTTACAAAAAAATACCACTGACTTCCAAATAAAAAAAAATTTAAAGTAAAAAAACAACTTAAATTTCGGGTTTTTTGAACTTATAATTATTTTATTTTGTTCTAGCTAATGTCTGTGTCCTCGTCTATCATCCAACTTTCCTGTCGCAGGTCTGCTGGCAGAAATGTCTATTGAAAGAAGCAGTACGTTTGTGTTCTTCTAACTGTATCTATCTACCTGTGTATGAAACTGTTTACTACATGTAACACTAAATAGTAAGAAAATATAAGTTGGCAGTGAGGTGTCTCTACGACACCATGTCCATGGTTTCCAAACATATAATACTAAAATCCACTTCTTCTATAAACACAAGCATTATACAACTACATAAAGTATAACGTACAGTTAACACCTGTCTACTAAACTAGAGAATATTAGTCAGCGGTGAGGTCCGCTACAGTAATTACTGGACGCGTTAACGAGCGTTTGATTGCGACGTAATGTCACCGCATCCTACTGGAACCACACTTTGTTCCCGTCAGAAGCTCTATGTCAAGACTGGGGAACTTGTTGTGAGAATGGAGTACAGAGTCTTGTGTAATGGGAATAATTTAAGGAAACAATGTAAGTGAATAAAGCTTCAAGGAACAGTCAAACTATTGTTAGTAGGTAAAATATCTGCCAATAATTACACTTATGAGAATTATAGACGAAGCACCTTTAATGGCTTATGGTACCAAAGCGTGAGAAGTGTGTACGAGCTCCAACGCCACAGGGACAAAAATCGCATTTGGAGGGATTCACCTCCAATCCCAGCTCCTAAGTTGAGGACCAAGAACCTCCAGGGTCCTGGTAAACCTCTTCTGGCGATCCACCAATATGAAATAATTATTCTTTACTCAGATTCTTTATTTAGACTAAAGTATTTGTGATCGCTGAATTTGTGATGAGGGTCACTACGTTAGATTATTTTTCAATCTCGACTCTACCTCTACCTTCAACCAGTATAATGATACTTCCTACCTCCATAGCAACATCCCCAATTCTTCCAAACTACCCAACTCTCGTACAAAACTCATCAGTCTATAGGTAACGAACGCACAGCCCCGCGTATAAACAACGTGAATATTTTAGGGAGTGTATCAAAGTGGACGATAAACGTCGGGATCCAATATCGGGGCCAAACAAAGGCTTACAAGAGTTTAGGGCACGCCCAGTGCACTGCATATTCAACGTGGCCAGAGTCAACATGTTAGGTCGGGAGCAGACGGCCCTGGACAACGAGTTGTCGAATATAAATATTTTAGGAGTAGTGAAGCTCTTTGCGAAGGAGATCATCCAAAATATTGCCACAATAAAAAAAATTGGCAACAAGAAGTATTGCCAGGGTTTTAAGAGATGGATGCCAGTGTAATAACAGGCATATGGGTCAATTTAGCATTGACTTTGAGATAGCAACATATCTGTGATGCCTCTTGCTGGTGTCTATTGACAAATTACCAATTAACATAAAACGGGCTTTGGACTTGTTTTCAATGACTGAAAGTAGAAACTTTTTGTACGAGGTACTATGATACGAATAGACTTTTCTCTTTTGATGTAAAGCTTAAAAATAAGGTTAACTTATACCCCGTCTAATTAAAAATTGGCAAACATTGGTATCTTCAACAATTAACAATGATACTACAGCATTCATTGATGCAGACACTTATTTAAGAATAAAAGAACATTAACTCAGTCTGCTGTTTCCTATCCAAGTTGAATCAGTAAGTGAAATTAATGATGTCCGTGAACAGTGGCGGCGTTGCAGACTGATACTAGTTTTGTGGTGAAAGCAGGTGGTTAGCTAAGAATTTTCCAGGTCTCACTAAATGCTAATGTATTTTTTAAATATTATTTCTATTTTGCGCAATCGATAATCGTTATAGCAAAAAATTAAAGTACAATTAAATACTAATCAGCACTTAGTAGATTGGATTGATAAGTTTAAGCAACGTCTTCGTGTTCCTATTGAGCAAAGTATCAACCAACACATTTGTCAGCTTACAGCTACTCATAAAATTATTACTCATGTCCGCAAGTTCCAATTCCTTATTTGGTTGAAGTAGAATATTGTTTTCATCCCTTCTATTCGAAAAGTGTCCCTTTGTTCCTCTATAAGTGAGAGCGAAAAAGCTCTTTTCCGATAGGAACTTTCTAGCGGGAGGAAATGAGATTTGAATTTGGAACGTATATCATTCATCGAATTCAAACGCAAATTGTATGAATTACTGGTACGTGACGCGGGGACTCGCGCTTACTAAAAAAAAACAAAAGCTCGCGAATTACGTCTCTGTTCTTGTAATCAGTACATATTTTTACTGTATTTTGCAAAAATAATGAGTTCTACGTTGAATTATGAAATTGACAATGCAATTAACTCCTGAAAAAATAACTATCAATGGAAGCTAACAACGTCGTACAAAACTTATTATATACCCACGAACAATTTCATTCTATGGAAAAACAGAAAAGGAGCGAAGACGTTTCCGAAAAATGTGTTTTTGGCTTATTTTCATGAATTGGCCACAAGTAAGCAACCTTCCACCCTTTGGAGTATATACTCAATGCTTAAATCTACAGTAAATACCAATAAAAATATTAAAATTGATAGCTACTTAAAATTACTAGCTTATCTGAAGAGACTAACCGAAGGATACAAACCAAAGAAATCAAAAGTATTTTCTCATCAAAGCCTGTTATGGAATTTCTCTCAAAAAAAGTATGTATCTTTTAGTTTTCCATTGTAATCTATAAACATAGTGTTTTAAAACGTGTCCGTATTGTACCTACTTGTCTGATTTCCTTTTTGTTTTGTTATAGGTGGCTTTAATATTCGGCATACATGGAGCTTGTCGTAGTAACGAGCTTATAACAAGTAAAATTTCAAAATTTTAAAAACCCTCGACACATTTTTATTCCACGCTACATAATTTATCTAGTATATAGTAGATACACTTCGAACGGCAATCTATTGAACTCGTAATTATGACACGATATCTTGCGAAAACACCCCGATCCAAACAGTAAAACACCCATAAATTTTAAACGGCTGAACCGAACGGCCGAAGCATAGCTAAGAACACTCTCGACAAAATCACCTTTCAAACAAAAAAAACTAAATAAAAATCGGTTCATCAGTTTAGGCGCTATGATTCCACAGACAGACACACAGATACACAGCAACACACGTCATCTTATAACACCCCTCTTTTTCCGTTGGGGTTTAAAAATAACAATCGATGATGTCAAAAAACACTAAGATGAATTACTTTTTAACCGACTTCCCAAAAAGGAGGAGGTTCTATGTTCGACTTCAAGTTTGTGTTTTTTTTTTTTTTTTTTTTTTTGTTTTTTTTCACCGATTACTCCGTCAATTGTGGACCGATTTTGAAAATTCTTTTTTTGTTTGAATAAGTATGTTCCGAAATTGGTCCCATTTTAATTTGGTGAAGATCTGATGAAGAACTTCGGAGATATACAACAGAACTCTTCAATAAATAACGGCAAATCTCGGGATTGCTGCAATCGCATGTCTGTTTGTTGTTTATAACATTTCATTACATAACATCACGCCAGTTCGCTCTTAAGGAGTAAGCAGATCTCTCATTTCACCGGTTATGTTCAAGTTTCATGAAATCTATTCTGGCGAAATAGTTCCCTTACTAACTTGCCTATTAGGTACGTACAACTAAAAAGTGAAAAATAAAAAAACTTTTTGCAAAAAAATACTACCGACTTCCAAATACAAAACTACAAAGTGAAAAATAACTTAATTTTTTAAAGTCGGTGTCCATAATGCAAAAAAATGGTACCTACGAAAGACACCGACTTTAAAAAATTAAGTTATTTTTCACTTTGTAGTTTTGTATTTGGAAGTTGGTAGTATTTTTTTGCAAAAGGTTTTTTTATAGTGAATTTACTTGACACAAAAATAAAATTAATCGGTCATTCGTCATTCGTGGCCAGTACAAACGAATGGTGGAAAAATATCAGAGCCTGCGTCCTTCTCATATAACATCTAATATATTTTTTACTAGGCATCAAAATGGAAAGTTCTTCAAACAGGTTATGGGAAAAAATAGAATATCTTCAATGCCGATTGTAAGCTATACACAGGATATTGTTTTCTCCGAACGTCCGCTACACTTTTGGCAGATTCTGGAGTGGACCTTACTGTTTTAAAGCAGCACGGAGGGTGGAAATCCAGCTCTATAGCAGAAGCTTATATCGAATATTCCATTCAAAATAAGGAAAAAACTAGCACCCGTATTTTAGAAATTATTAAATAAAGACCTAAAGACAATTCGCCCATGCCATTGTCGCCACGCCCTTCTACATCAAAGGATTCTGTACCTTTTCTTGAGCACCAGTCAGATACTAGGATTCATCATCATCAGCCTTTTAATGTTCCCACTGCTGGGACACAGTCCTCCTCTCTGAGAGAGGGAATGGGCCGTGATCCACCACGCGAGCCCAGTGCGGGTTGGTGGATGTCACATGTCTTCGAATTTTTGGTTCTAGGATATGCCGGTTTCCTCACGATGTTTTCCTCCACTGTTTTTTGAGAGCAGTGGTGATGAAATAATTTACACAAAGCATAGCGCCTGCCTGGGTTCGAACCCACGACCTACACTTTGTAAGTCGCGGCCGTTACCACTGGGCCACCACTACTCTCTACATACTACGGTTACAAATACTCAAAATGTAAATGAATTGACAACAATATCGATGCCAAATAAAACATTAACAATAACTTTTTAAAATTGCAATAGTGTATCAAATATAAATATAAAATTTGTAATTGTTTTTACTTATATTCACGTGTCTTTTTTTAAATTAAATATATTCATTAATTGCATCCACCCGCCACCTGGTGGTCAAACATGCAGAAAGAGGTCCTGAAGGAGAACCTGAGCACTCAGACAACCCAGAACAGAGCTCTCTGTCGCAGACGTACAAGGAGACCCGACCCCAGCTGCACTGGGAAGAGGGTTGGACAAAGAAGAAGAAGATATTCATTCATTACATAACACCATCTCTTATTTATTTTCTCATAGAGATGGGATGAAAATTAGAGTATATGACTCAAGAGCAATTTTTTTTCCTTCGGGCGATGTACTTTGAATCCCTCGCTGCGCTCAGGATTCTACGTTAGAATCCTTCGCATCGCTCGTGGTTCAAAGTAGCGCCCTCGCCGTTACAATACTAGTTTGCTACCTTGTCATACAATCTACTATTTCATTTTTCATTGTTTTCGTTATCAATAATAATAGTTACCTTCTTTCTAATTTAATCGTTTATCAATATTAATTTCTCCAATCTACAGTTGATATAGAATTTTCTCGAGCGTTTACATTTTTACCTGTGAATTAATACTATTTTCCTACACTAAAAGCTGATACTTGAAGTCCCAGCTCCCGCTCTACGGCCACGCATCGCTGCCCCGTGACCAATATGTGAGCGTAGTCCCATATACCTTGCATTTGCATACTTTACACGCACTCATTAAACACGCACGTAACGTTATTTATTGGAATTTTAATCAGCTCGCTCATTAATAATGCTGTATCAAAAAATATCCCACGTTATTGATCAGAAATCACGCTCTACGGCTGATTAATAAAGCTTTAGCCGTCTTAATAATAAACGTGGACTAAGGTAAGATTAACTTTATTCCAAGCATAAGGTTGGTACTAACAAATGTCCTAGTTATAAACACGGAATAAAGAGGGATTATACTAATCTGACTCTAGTCTCGGACTAAAAGTTACACCATGGTGCTAGCTAGTTTAAGGTCGGATTAAAGTTGGACTAAGAGTGTATCCATGGCAATTACAATTATTATGTTTGATTGACATTTTGTTCGTTGTTATTTGATGATAAAAAAAATTAGTTTAAAATAAATATATTGTATTTATATTCACAATCATTCCATATTTTAATGTTTATCCCTTCTTATTCTAGTAATATATCAAAATAATACAGCGGTAACTGCGGTAAGACTAGACAGGAAACACTATTTCAGGAATTGGCATGAAGGAGATGTGGTGCTAATGTTAATAAAATACCTAAGTATTAAACTTAGGTATTTTATTAACATTAGCATGGTACACTACGGTTTAAAATTCTTTATTTCTCAAAGATTACAAATCACTTACGAGGAGAAATAAAATATAAAACAAAACTTAAGCAATTTCAAGTACAGATGCGCATAGACGGTAGGTATTGTAAAAAAAAGATAATAATAAGTAAATTACATTTCTGGGTTAGTGGGTAATTTGAAGTAACTTTGTCATTCGTGTTATCGTTACTTAAACACACCTTACAGCTTTTGAGTTATAAGGAACGGTTTACATGGAGTGAGTACGATAATAAGATTGGACTCGAACAGATTTACTTTTTTGTAATGCCTTTGAAAATATGTTGTTTCAATAACTTTTTGAATAGAGATATTGACTTAGTATCTTTTATATGTTTAGGTAAAGAGTTGTAGATCTGTGCTCCTTGATACAAAATACACTTTTTACCGTAATTAGTTCGCGGTTTATATAGTTGTATATCATATGGTCGCCTAGAGCTACGGGTATATATTTGATTGTATGTTGTGAATTTTATTTGTGTGTGTATGTTTTTGTTTAAGTCACTCGTCATCAGATCTATCAAAGCACTACGAATATTAAATATTAGCTGTTGCCCGCGACTTAGTCTGCGTAGCATTAGCACTTCTAATAGCGTATTTTTAATGTCGCGTAATTATATTGTAGGTGTGTGGGCCGCCTTATTTCAGAAATGATTGGTTCATCATACAAATTTCCACCTCCCTTGCCACCGTCATAACGATAGTTTCCGGGATAAAAACTATTCTATGTCCTTCCCAGGGTTTCAAACTAACTCCATTGAGGTAATTATGTAGTACATATTATCTCAATGACTAACTCCATCCAAAATCGGTTCAGCGATTTTAGCGTTAAAAGGTAACAGACAGACAGAGCTACTTTCGCATTTATAATATTCTATTTTATGCGATTTAAGTTGAAATTGTTGAGATAAATTTAAAATTGCCTCCTTCACTTTCAAAACTGTATGACAGATGTATTTTTTATAGATTATTCTTTTTGTTCTACTTTATGTCATCAACTTTCTTTATTTCAATCACTAGTTCATTCTTTCTAATACTTTTAAATTCAATTGGGTTGCCATAGCTTACGCGTAAATCCAAGAGTAAAGAATGAATAGTTAGTTCGAGGTTATTCCATGTTCATTAATAACATTAATAGCATTAATAACATTAATAAACCTAAGTTTATCCTTAGTTATTCCGGATTAGCTAGTCCAAGAGTAACTTCGGAGTAAGCTGGTAATACGCGATTTTTATTAATAAGACGGTTAGAGTTTATTTCATGGATTTGTTTGTTTGTATTTAAAAGAAGCTAAATGTAAATGTGGTTAGGCAGGAGACATGTTAAGGCAATGCTGCTGTTATGACAGCTGGAGTAATGCAGTGACCAAATATCTTCTAAGGACTGTCAGAAGAATGTTGGTTGTCCAGCGGCGAGATGGGCAGACGAGATTGTTGCCATTGTGGACAGAACCTGGATGAGGTGTGGTACAGGAGCGTCGAGATTGGCGCAAGAAAATAGAGGCCTATACAGCTCAGCAGTGGACGAAGTCTACATGCCTGACAATAAGTGTTTTAGGTATCTGCAATACTAGGGGTACCACATGAGCGTTGCCTATCTTTTTTGAAGTATTTTTTTTTGCTAGCCTGTTCTACTACTTCTGGGCAGAAGCTTCACTCCGATTGCTGTACCTTTACCAGCCCGCGCTTGCTCCTTCCAGTTCATTCTTCCAATTTAGTCCTTGTACTTTA
This sequence comes from Orthosia cruda, assembly GCA_964057195.1. Lineage (NCBI taxonomy): Eukaryota > Metazoa > Arthropoda > Insecta > Lepidoptera > Noctuidae > Orthosia > Orthosia cruda. The sequence goes on along the minus strand of OZ059831.1, from coordinate 44,487,572 downwards.
ATTATTTTCAAAAGTACACTTGCAAAGTTTCTTAAAATTCTTAAAACATTCTTCGTTTTCTATTCCAGAACGCACAGATTTAGATAGGTTAGGTTAGGATTAGTTACTCACCGGGTTTTCTTTATTTCAACTGATATTATTTCATTTCCCATTTTTTTTTTTTTCTTGATTAGTAAAACAACAACTGTTCACCAAAATTGTTTAATCTTCACAACCAAATTAAATAACATACAACCTTATTAATAAAAATATCTACACCGTTTAGCAGCTGGTTAGCAGATTCTAAATACAAATCTCTACAGAAAATTTGAATTAGGAATATGGCAGACACTCCAGGATTTTTTATAAGTAAGGTATCAAGCCATAATTTACAAATCTTTCTCTTGCCTTTCTTGGTCCATATCAGTATTAAAGTTTTCTGTTAGTACAATAATAGGTACAATCATACAAAAACTTGAACCAGGTAGTAGAGGGCCTTTCCTTTCTCGCCATTTAGCCGAAGATTGATGAAGGACGAACCGATGCCTCCCCCCGTAATGTTTACTTGTGCTTTCGTCTTTTCTAAGTCAATTGCTGATATGCCCTGTAATAAAAAATAAAAAAAATTTGGCGCGTTAAATCACTTCCAGACTAAGTTCAGAAGTCCAGAAGTTCTAAATTTATTCTCATCAGATACATCAACTGATCAGGCAATTAACACGTCACTATCTATATGTGAAGGAAACCAATTACTTTTCGTTGGTTACTAGTTGGCGATCACCTAATGAAAACTATGCAAATTTGGAATGTTCAAGGACTTAAATTGTAATCAATGCACATGTAAATTTCGATATCAACCTTGCTGACTGGTTAATCTCTTTTTCTACGACATTCGCTAGTATCAGACAGCTCGATATATCTTGAAAGAGGAAAAATAAAAACGATCTATTTTTGAGATAAAACAATGAGACATGTCCCCATGGTAATTATATGGTATATTATTCTACTCCCGTCAATCAGCAGAAACTAAATATCGAAGATTTAACACATGCTGTGAAGTAGTAAAAGCCAGTAAGCAGTTGATGTAGGCATAGCTGCCAAGGTTGCAGTAATAAAGTATATCTATTTGTGAAGATTATAACAATTGACGGATTAAAGCAACTCACCTTGATAACTTTAGTATTATTCGAGTTGTATAACACATTCTTGATTCTTGAAGTAAATGGTACAGAGCTCAATTTGACAGTCTCCTGGTATCCCAACTGTCCATTGACAGAAGACCCCAGCTGCAAATCATCGGCTCTATACAAGGCCACACACAACACACACACCAACAAGGCTTTTGAAATAAAATACATTTTGAAAAAAGGATACGACTTGATCGAACTGATATGACTTTGTCTATGTTCCTGAAGATTTGTTTGTACAATTTATATTGTTCTCATTCTGTGTTGCAATCGAGATAAAATGATAATGATAAGGTTGTAAATCATGAAATCGAGACGTCGATAAGGGCTATCGATTGATGTGATAGTTATAATCAGAGGTATTCGATGAAATTATTCATCACTTTGTTTCAAGGTTTGAAAGAGTATTTGCACTCGTTTCGTTTTAATTTTTTACATTCTTTAGGCGTAATTTTCTTGAATGTAATTATTAACAGTGTAGTCATTAGTAGTATTTGTCCAGCATTGCAATAATGCTTGATATTGGATGTTGACTAATGATTATCCTTATATATATTTGTTTGTACATACCTAAATACTTTGTCATTGGGTTTTCTTAATGGGGTTTTTTGTTTTGTTATTATTTCAATATTACTGATTCATGACAAAAACTTTATAACATTCACCAAACTTTGGTCTAAATAGGATTGATTTCTGAATCATGTTTGAGTTTACAAACAAAATCTAACATTGGAAATCATTAAACCACGCTTGCTGACCCCGGTCCCTGGATGATTGACCCTCTATCATCTGTGCCTCGTTAAGCACGTTAAGCTGTTGGTCCTGGTTGTCGTTTGTAGATCTTTGACAGTCGTTACGGGTGTCTTATTAGGTATCCGTGATGCTAGGCAACTGAGCTTATCCCAGTTGTAAAGGAGCCTTTGTGCCTATTGGCCTTGTTTGTTCTGTCTCCTGCTTGATATGGAGGGAAGCAGAAATTATGTTTTTTTTCTACTATCCGTAATTATTTTCTGACTAATTTCGTTGCGGGATCCAAAACAGTTATATTCATTCGCCGGGACTTCGTCAAGCTTCATTGCCTAGGCGCTTTTCTGGTGGTCACCACTGTTGATTCTGGCTTTCAGGAGTTGCAGTGGTTTGGGAATAGTTCGGTGGGATTGTCCCATAAAAAAAGGAGTAATGAGTAGTCAGAAGCCAGAAAATTTAATACCAGTGTTGCCAAGGGGTAGGTATCGTGTCACTCACTTCCTGGATTCTGAAAGTCTGATAGGCAGTGGCTTCATGAAAACCTATTCAGCTGCATCCTGTTATGTAGAGCGGAAACCGACTCCAACATTAATGTCAAATGGCTGACCGATATTGAATAGGTATGATAAAATCGCAATTACAAAAATGTTATCCTTTTTAACAATTTTATTTTCAACATTCAAACAACATTCAATGGTTTAATGGAAGAAAACTCCATTTAGAGTTAAACTCACCTTTGTAAAGAATATCGTTATTACCTTGTATAAATGTATTATTTTGGTGTACAAATCAAAATCAAATCAACTACTTAATAGAACAAGTACAATTTCAAAATTTAAAAACCCCCCGACACATTTATCTTGCGAAAACATCCCGATTCAAACAGTAAAACGCCCATAACTTTTGAACGGCTGAACCGATTTTATTCAAACATAGCTAAGAACACTTTCGACATAATTACCTTTCAAACAAAAAAAACTAAATCAAAATCGGTTCATCCTTTGAGGAGCTATGATGCTACAGACAGACACACAGATACACAGAAACACAGATACACAGCAACACACCTCAAACTTATAACACCCCTCTTTTTCAGTCGGGGGTTAAAAACAAAATCAACCAACCATTAACAAAACAATCCCATCCTCTCAATAAAATACTTTTCAACCTTAAAACATCACTTAGCAGTTGAACATGAGAAAGTGATTCAATGCGCCAATTCGTCCGGCACTACGGCTTTATCAAAAGTTGGACACATTAGTACCAGATGCGGGCGATGTGGAACGACTTCAACTTATTTTTTATCCCGTTCGCAGTTGAGGGTTATGACGCCATCTATTACTGGTCGCCCTTTATTCTTCAACTGAGATCCGAAGAGCTTTTTCTTCGCTTCATTTTTTGTTTTAATTAATTGAAATGTTTTAGCTTCAGGGTCAAGGTATATATATTATTGAACTGTTTGAGTGTAATAAGTTCTGACTTCATTCACTGTTTTTCCTTCATTCAGTCTATTTCTCTGCGAACTACGGTCCCCCAGGAATGGCAATCAACCGATTACTCTTCAAAGTTAAAGTTAGCGAGCACATTCATAAGAAGTTGGCAGTAGTATCGTCACGGTGTTAATGCTTTCCAATTATCCTAATCGTTTTCTAATTGTTTATATTATATTTGTGTATTTTGTTTTTTTCTATAAATAATATTAAATTAATAACTTTATTAAACTAATCGCGTTTTAGAAATAGTGGTAGTCTACCACTATTTGTATATCCATCACCCCAAGATTGACAGTTAGAAAATACCTAAGGCATTAATGTGTCTTTGTGAGCATAAAGCATTAAATAGATATATAAAATAATGTTGGCAAAATATTTTGCTCGCCATTTTTCTTATTCATACAATGAAAATGTGATTATTGGTGATGAGTAAAATGATGATAAAATTTTACAAAGCTGAGGAGTCAATATTAACACTTGAAACGACACGTAAGTGGGCTATTATTAGTTTGTTGATAATGTCCATCATCATAAGAGTTTTCACATTCTTTTCTCAGCACCTAGGAATGGGAAATTCCGATGACGATATAATTTTCCTTATTGATACGCAATTCTTTAATGCTTCTCTTCTAATCCTCTTTCTAAGTGCACTTATACTATGTTAAAATTGGTTGTTAACTGCTGTGTTTCGGTTTGAAGAGCATAAATGCCGTACATGCACAGGAGCTAGCAAGTTCTGGAGTGGCGACCGCGTACCAATGACCTAGTGAAAGCTGCGGTCGATGTGGTGACACTTGGGAGAAGCCTATGTTCAGCAGTTTATTTATGTTGATTTACTAGCACTCCATTTTAGGAGTATTTTATTCAACTAAGTTCAGATGACTTTATTACGTGCAGTTATTGAAGGTGACCAAAAATAAGCTATTGTTAAATCAATAATAAATGGGGTATCTAACAACTACCGGTAATACATTGTGAATGACGGCACGGTTGACATCTGTCGGGCATGTCACCGGCCGGGTGAATCAATCCGTCATATTATCTCCGGTTGTTCTAGTCTGGCTAACGGAGACTATTTGCATAGACACAACCTTGTAGCCAGGATTATCCATCAGCAACTTGCTTATAAATACAATCTTGTGGAGTCGGAAGTGTCTTACTATAAGTATGTGCCCGACCCAGTTCTCGAAAATAGCAATGTCACGTTGTATTGGGATCGGTCTATCATCATTGACTGGACTATTGTTGCCAATAAGCCTGACATAATGATGATAGACCAACTAGAGCGTCGCTCAATGATTGTTGATATAGCGGTCCCACATGACGAGAACCTCGTGAAGGCTGAGAGAGATAAGAAAAGCAAGTATCTTGATCTGGCTCGCGAGGTTGTCGACATGTGGGACGTGAATACAGCGATCATTGTGCCGATAGTCGTTACGGACAATGGCATAATAGCCAAGAGCCTCGACGAACATCTGAGGAGGCTCTCGTTGGGCAGCTGGATCAAGGGCTTGATCCAGAAAGCGGTACTCCTAGACACGGCGCGTATCGTTAGGAGGTTCTTCTCTCAGGAGCCCTGACCACCGGTAGCTTGGACCCTGTTCCCGATACCGGTGGGCTACTATTTTTGTATTTTTAAATGTTTTTTTATTTTATTTTTTATAGAATAATATTTAAAAATGTAAAAATATGTATATATCATGAATAAATGGAATAATAATGGGGTATCGTAGATATCTAAGGTTTAAGTTAGGATTTACGAAACTTAATGACGTTTCCGATAAGTTTTAGCTAAATAAAGGGCTCGTGGGTAAATAACAGTCACACCGGTCATTCGATCAAAACCTCAGTCTGGTCTGAGGCTTTACAATAAGATCCATAGCGAGTACACCACTCACCATCTAATACTATGAAGAAGACATTGCAGTGGAGCTTTCGCACGAGTCTTACGGTAAATATGGATAAAACTAGGTCATTTTAAATACCCATGTAGCACCCATTCTCATGAAAATCAGTGACTTTGCAGAATGTATTCATCGAATCCGACGCGGAAACACGGACAGGAAAACTGAGGTAACCAACATAGCCCCAAGAATGACCGAACTTTGGTTGCATACCAGATTGATCTATGAACAGATCAGATGGCCTATAGGACCGAAAGGTTTTGGAGTGGCGAGGTCGTTACTGGAAATGCAAAATTACTAGGTCGCACAAGTTGGACTGATGTCCTGGCGAGGGCCGCAATTCTGCTGAATCCCAAGAGCAGAACACTGGTCGCGATTTTTGAATCGTATAATTTCGGGTGGAGCAAAAATTAATTATTATGAAAACGAATGCTGCGTAAATTACGCGACACTAAAACTTCACTCACAACTCATAAAATTACGTTCGTTTGTTTGGCCTTACACTTTTTGTTGTGTTCTGTTTTTGCTTGTTTGGCCTGAGACAAACGATCAAGTTCGGTAGTTCCAAACCGAGGTTGAGATCTTCTTAGTGCCGTAAGATTCTTCAAAAAACCGTTGACACCCCTAAATCATCTTCTAGGGGTAATTTTGAAAAACTAATGATGGCAATTTATTATTTGCCCAAGTAATAAGATTTTTCATACAAATAAATGTCTTCCTTTTGACCTCTTTAAAGTTTGAATTTCCAAAAATCCCTCCTTAGTGCTCCCCTACATCATTAAAAGAAGCTATGTACAGTAAAATACTTCAAAAATCTTGATCACCCTCTAAATAGTGTTTTTGGGGATAGTTCCGAAAAACTAATAAAACCTACATTATTTATTAAGGTTAGTATTTGTGCCAAATTTTAAGTTTATTAAACCAAGATGTTCAACACCACGCAAATCATCTTTTAGGGGTAGTTTCAAAAACTAATAATGACAACCTTTATTATTTACTTATGTTAGTATTTGTGCCAAGTTTCAAGTTTATTAACCCAAGAAATAAAATTTTCCATACAAACTTTAACATCCCATAAATCATCTTTTGGGAGTAGTTCGGAAAAACTAATGTTACCTTTATTATTTTGCTCAAGAAATTAGACTTTCATTCAAACAAATATCTCTCGTGTACTCCCCTACATCATAAAGAAAACAGTCTTGTACAGTAAAATTCTTCAAAAATCTTTAACACCCCCTAAATCATATTTTAGGAGTACTTTTGAAAAACTTGTAATGTACCACTTGCATTTGTATACTTTTGCTTGTATGTGCTACTTGTACTTGTACCTTTACTATTTGCTGTTACTATTTATGCTAAGTTTAAAATATATAAGCCCAACAAATAACCACCTTTAACCCCCTTATTTCCGGCAATTCTACCTGAATTGCCGGAAATCAATAAACTAATTGTTTTTTTTTAATTAATCAAGAGCGTACGATTTCAGATGTTTTACCTTCCAAACCAAAAAAAAAACATATAAAGTTTCAACACCTATTTATCCCCTTAGGGGTAGAATTACCAAAAACCAATAAATACAATTATATTATTTAATCACTTATCTGACACGGTAGCCGAACGGCTTAGAGCTCGCCTGACGAAACGTGGGGTGCGGGTTCTAATCCAATTTGAGACTGTACTTTTTGTGAATAATATCATTGTTAAAATAACACCAATACCAATAAAACAATAAATAAAGGCAAAGAAACACAAACAATATAAAATTAATTTCTTAGAAAATATTACTTTTTGCTGCAATAGAACAAACTCTGACTCGAACCTAAACAACAGTGATAACATGACACATAATCTGAATAATACAGTCAATAGTGTACCTGAGATGTCAGACGATGAGGATGACGAACTAAAAAAGGTACGAGTACAAGTTATAAAACTTACGATAGAGCTTCAAAGTGCTCATTCAGAAATTGAAACGTTATCATTGGAAAACAATGAACTCAAACAGTTAAATGATAATTTGTCT